>JARHVA010000624.1:802500-1397500 GCA_037957365.1 Torreya grandis
ACCTTCACCATGCAAACCACTAAGGCCATGATGGCCACTAGGTCCACCTCCTACTATAATGCATATGGACATGTAGAATCAGAGCTGATTATTATAGTTTTGTTAACACATTTTATTTTGACATGATTATATGTATATTTTCATAATGTCTATGGCATTACTTTATGAGATATATTTACATTTATATTTGGTCCTTATATTCCTTTCTACATGGACTATTATTCTTTTTATATATACTATGGTCTATTTATTATTATCTTGATCTCATGCTTAACTCATGTTTTAGCATTATAGATTTTATTTTTATTTAAACATGTATGCTCTATCATTTTTTTGTATTACCATGTATATGATATGTTACAATGTATTATCTTCTTATGTTTTATGACTTATATATATGTTTATTTATAGATTCACATCTATATTATCACATAATATAATAATATTGATTTGGTTATTCATGTGTTTGGACTATGTCTGGGATTTTCTTCAAGGAGAAGTATTGACCATTGCATTATTTGATAGATCTATTAGCCTAATTTTTGTTATAGTTTGTGATATTATGCATCATAATTATGAAAAACTATAATAATAATTTATGTCCTAAGCATGGAAAAATTATTTTAGATGCAAATAAAAATAACCTAGGAATAAGACATGAATAATCAAATCCCAAGTGTAAATATAAGACAAGTAAACTAAAAGTAATACTATATACAAATAATCACAACCTAAGTACAAGATATGAATAATAAATACTCAATTTTTAATAAAATTTAATAGACTTAAAACAACCAAGAAAGTAAAAATGAAATAAAAATGAATAAATATAACCCAAGAAACAATAGCCAAACAAACAAATAAAACTAACTAGCTAACTAACTAACCAAAATAAAAAATAAAAAACCAAACAAACTAGACAAACAAATTTAACAAAAGCAAAACAAAAAAACAAACGAAAAATAACTAAATATAGAAACAAACAAATTTAACAAATGAACAAACTAAAGTAAACAGATTTAGTTATTCAACCAACTAAAAATAAACAAATAAACTAAAGCACAAGCAATAAACAATTAAGTTTAAGAAAGATAAAAATAAAACCTAAATTAAGGAAAATATACCAATGAACTAAAATAAGTCAAAGAGGAATTTAGTAAGAAAACTATTTAGAGACACACAAATGTAAATAAACAAACTAAACTAAAACAAACATAAATATACAATCTAGTTAGTGACAATGTTAAAAATAAATAGAATAAAAGAAAATAGTGAATGAAATCATTTGTGCATGTGTAATAGAAATTTTACACTTGGGTAAAAGGTTTCCCATAGGATATTTATAGTAATAATATAGGTAAAATAACACAAGAACAAATAGCACAAGGTTTCCCTAGGATATAGGGAACAATGACAAAGGGTATGATTATAAATGGTTACCCTTAGGCTATAGGGAGAAATGACATAGGTAGGATGATAAACATTTGCCCTATGTTAAAGGGGATAATGACACAAAAACAAATAGAAGGAATAGAATAAATAATAAGGGGTATCTAAGCTGACACTAGATGTCCTAGGCAAGTGGATGATACCTACATAGCCCCATGAACATGAGGTCCAAAATGAACGTTAGGCCAAACATAGTTCTCCTAGGATATGGGATAAAATAAATTGATGATAATAAAAAGAGGATGATTATAAACGAATATATGAATGTTATTGATAAATGGTGAGTGCATAGTGTAAATAAGGGGGTGACGTTCATAATCATGAAAATTTTAGGTAAAATAAACTCTTAAATTTTTAAAAATGTGGGTTTTGGATAAAACCACACTAAAAGATGAAAGATGAGTCTTCGCTAATGAACTAATTTGTTAATTTATAATGTTTACTACATATACATATTAGAATGAGAACTAGCTCAAAAAATAGTGAGAGCGTTGGTTGAGGTTACTCATAAAATGGTGACATCATAAGAAAGTCCAAGTGTTCATTAGTGCGTTGAGTTTAAATTCATAATGTGCACAAAAGCAACTTAAAAAATGGTGAGAGCATACGGCAAAGATTTTCAAGAGAACAATAAGGATGGGGAGACTAAAAGACAAGTAATTGCTTGTGATATAGCTATAATACCCATAATCCTTAGGGTAAAGGAGATCAAAATAATTTGCAAAAGTAAACAAAGTGATGAAAAAGTGGCAACTGAGTTAACTCAAGATACCCCATATATCCAAGTGTTGCCTACATAGTCCATGTGGACCTCATGCTGAATTAATTCTCCAAAAAATGGGAGGAAAATGGAAAATTGGTCTAAAAATGAAGTTAGATAGGTAAGATAATCCATCCTAGAATTTTGTTTAAGGATTTATATCTCGCATGAATATTCTACGATAGTTTTCATGATTTCATGAATTTTAGGATTTTCCTACACCTTTTCAAATGTTTAGGGGTTTTTTAATGATTTGAGTGTTTTTTATTTTATATAGGCATATCAACTCAATGGAGAATTTTGAGACATAGAATGGATTAATTCATAAAATAGAAATATCATGGCTTAGGTTGTCCATAAAATGGTTAGAGTGTCAAAATAAGTGTGGATGATCTACCCTCAAAACACTAATCAATACCTACATACTCCAAAAGGAACTCAAGCCATTGTAGTTCCCCCTACAGGGAAGCATCCAAATATGTAACAGTAAGTTCATGAATATTTAAATGGCAATGTATCAAATAATGATGTTTTAATAAATGGTAAATTGGTTCTTTCTACGATATAGGAAATAATGGTAAGGGTCAGTGATACTAATTTTCCCAAAGTTAGTTATAATTAGTAGCACAAGTAATAAAATAAAATGTAACAACAAATGAAGTATGCAATTAACAATACTGTTGTCATACTACTTTAATATATTGTCATTCAATGAATACCTTCAAAATTCTAAATTTGAATCAAATGTTAGAACCACATTTGATATCAGTCATTGAAATTTCTTGAAGTATAAATGAATCAAAACCAAGGCCAAAAGTGATAGGGTTTAGGTGAAAAGAATTAGAGTTCAATAGGCTAAGGTATGGTGGGAAATGGATATCAGTATGGTACAAAGAATGATTCTATAATGGCACAACTTAAATGATCTTTTTTAAATAATAGTTCAAGTCCCTCAAGTGTGAAAACATTTGAGGTGAATTATTTTCATTAGTTCATCTCCTTTTGGTGTGGATAGTCTATATGCTCATGAACCGTAGTTAGTGATAACCATATAATGCCCTAACCTATTAGGTTGAAACTTTAATTTATTTTTGGTCTCAACATTAATGATTATTTTTAGTACAAGATCACCAAACTCTAATTCTCTATGCTTTACACATTGATTATATTAGCCATATAATATATTCTAGTATTATTTAAGGTTATTCAAGGTATCCATGCATCCATCTAGTAAATATAGCTCTTGAAAATGAGCTAATATTTATTCCTCATCATTAGTGATGTACTACAATGAAATGTGGAGATAAGGAAAATTAACTTAAATAGGAATAATGGCCTTAATGCCATAAATAAGGGAATATGGTGTAGCTCCTATTATATTAAGAAAATTGGTATGGTAGGCCCAAAGGGAATTAATAAGTTGTAAGTACCAATCATGACCATCATTATTCGAAATATTCTTGAGAATATTCATAATGTTTTTGTTAAATGCCTTAGCTTGGCTATTACTTTATAGGTAATAGGCGGTGGAAAAGTGTTGTTTGATATGGTATTGGGCATAAAGGGTTTTTACATATTTATTTTCAAATGAATAACCATTATCAAATATGATGTTAGAGGGGATATCATAGAGGCAAATTATATGGTTAAAGATGATTTTGGAAATCTACTTACTATTCACATAAGTGAGGGGAATGGATTTTACCCACTTAGTGAAATACTCTATTGTAGTAAGTGCATGTTTATGTCCATCTAAAATTGTAGAATTTATCTTTCCTATGAGGTTAAGTCCCCACATTGATAATTGACATGGTGTTGTCAGTGGTTTGAGCATTTTGGATGGATCATGGATCAAATTAGCATGCTTCTGGTACTTCACACACTTATTAACATAGGTAGTTTCATCACTTTCCATAGTCATCCAATAATACCTAGAATGTAGTAGTTTATTGGCAAAGATGGATCCAATAGAATGGACCCCACACACACCTTCATGAACTTACCTCAATGTTAATCCAGATTTTATTGAAGATAAATAATGAATCATAGTTCCATCATAGCTTCTAAGATATAAGGTAGGTCCAAGTAAGTTATAACAAGAGGCTTTATAAATGAATGATTTTTGTCTTTAACATGAAAGGTCTAAGAGAATGATTTAGTTGTGGAGGTAATTATATAATTTATAATACCAATTAAATGTGGGAGAAATAATATCACAAACCATCTCAATGGCTATTTTTTCATGCATCGGTGATAATAAATGTTCCATAAGAAACTAATAGTCTCTGACTCTATTTTTAATCTGAATCATAGAGCCAATTTTAGCCATGGCATAATTTTTTCTATTACTATCCCTAGGTGTCCATTTAAATTAAATATTGGTAGTTTGTTTCTTAAGAGTGTCAACCATACCTTTATAAGGGCCTAGCTTCTCATATTTTGTCTAGTTTTGGTTTGTAACCTGATTGATTTTAAATTATGAGTCACCATGAACTAGTAAATGTTATAAATTATAGTTTAATACTTGATGAAGCCCTATGATGATTGATTTATATTCATCTATATTACTAGTACATGGAAAACTAATGCAAAAGGACTTAGGAATAAGATCCCCTTACAATGTGATAAATAATATGCCAACGCCTAATACATGTGTTGTGAAGGGTTCATCTAAGTACATTATCCATTATTCTACTTCAAGAGGTACCTCTACTATGGCCATGATGGATTCATCTAGAAACCCAAATATAAAAGGTTACATATTAGGAAGAGAAGATTCTATAATATGATTGGTAAGTACTTATCCCTTAATGGAATTTTTATTGACATATTTAGTCTCAAATTTGCTCAAGATCATGAAATTCTCCATGCAGAACTATAAAGCTATTTTAGATAGTAAATATTTGAGCAAATCTACTTTGGAAATTATAATATGTTATTTAGTTAGCATGTAGTGATGTAAATTTTGGGATATTAAAACCATAGCTAAATAGGCCTTCTCAATCAGCATATGATTATGTTCATATCTGACTAATGTTCATCTTACATAGTAGATGGCATGCTATTTTCCCTATTCATCATGCTGTGCCAAAAGTGCCCCTAGGGCATTTTGTGGAAAATAGGTAAAGCAAAAACGGCCTTCTCAGCATAGGCAAAAAAAATCAAGTGAGTTTTCCAAGTATTATTTGAGATGGTCAAAATATTTATGGTAATCTTCATCCAATGAGAAAGTGGTGACCTTCTTCAAAAAATGTATATAAAAATGTAATTTATTATCCAATTATAAAGTGAAGAGTCTAATTGATTGTATTTTTCCCTGCAAGCTATGGATCTACTTCAAAGTAGATGGTGATGACATCTTGGTAATGGCCTAAACCTTGGTAGGATCAACTTAAATATATATAAAAGAGATAATAAAGCCTAATAATTTTCTTGAAGCTACACCAACTACAAAATTTTAAGGCTTGTTCCTAACTTTATACTCTTGAGGTCTCTTAAAAATTATCTAAAGTAAAACTAGATGGTCGATTCAAGTATTTGATTTACCTAAGATGTCATCAACATAGTCCTTGACAATGTCATGCATCATATCATGTAAAATTACCATCAAGTCCTATTGGTATGTTTATTCTACATTATTTAGTTTGAATGGCAACACCAAATAACAAAAATTCCCCACAAAATGGTGAATGTTATCTTTTGCTAGTCTTTAGGTGCAATTTTGATTTAGTATCTTGAAAAACCATCCATAAGGGAAAGAATTTCATATTTGGTTATGGAGTCAACAATAATGTCAATATTTGGTAGAGAAAAGTTTATTTCTTGGTAGGCCTTGTTAATGTCAAAAGAATTAGTACATAGTTTGATACCCTTTATCTTCTTATTGACTAGTACTTTATGTAAATCCACTCTTAATAATCAATAGGTTGAATGTATCTCATGTCCAAAAGTTTATCCAAATATTATTTGACTAATACAACAATATGAGGAATTATTTTTCTTAGCTTATGCTTAACTAGTTTAGCATCAAGGTGTATAACATTACTATGCATAACCAAGGTGGGGTCCAAATCTAGCATATCTAAATAATCCCATGCAAATATATTAATATATTCCCTTATAAGGGATATAATTACTTCACATTCCTCCTTGGTGAGGGACACACCTAATTTAATCCATTTTGGGTCCTCAAGAGTCCCAATGTTGACCTTAGAAGTGTCCTCCATAAGTAGTGTAGAACCATCTTCTAAAATAGCTAGAAAAAACGTAAACTAGGTGGCAATGGTGTAGTCTCATAGCCTAATTAGCTCTTAAAGTTATCCCAACTAGGATGAATTTTAATCTCCTTATGGTGGTAAGGGCCATGTACAAAGTACCTCTAGGCATTCATATATGATCTGCTTAAAATATTATCACTCTTGAATACTAATTTTAGATATATACATAAACCTTGGACTACAAATCTCATATGCTCCATGTGGAGAGGGGTGAATATCCACATCTAATGGCACTAAAACAAGTTTTCACCAATAGACTTACCTTTTTAATGGTTTTTTCCTAAGTTTGAAAGCATCTTAAAGAGGTTTTCACTTTTAGACCTAAATGTTTGATTTTGTTTTTTCTTTTGGTCAAGTAAGTTCACCCACTCTTGAAAATAGGCAATAAGACCTAATTTGATTTAAAAACCCCTATTTTTGATCTCTTAATGGAATATGATCCCTCAAACTCATAAATTTGAAAATGGCCTCATCATTCTCAAACTCATCAAGTGGCATTGTTGACTCTTGTTGGTCCCAATCTATTAGTTGAGAGTGATAAATGGTAAGTGGTCAAGGGTGAATAAAAGGTCTAATGGTACATAAAACATAAGGTTTAATTAAATTAGTGTTGGAAAGGTCATTTTATATGCTATAATCAGACCCTACATCACTTTCAATATCATCATCACTAGTCCTTAGTGTCATAACTCAAATAAGCTATGCAAGATCACCCCAAGTAGTTTATATCCAATATCATGAGTTATTTTATACTTGGTCATATAAATTATCTCAATTATTCCTTACTAATTTTCCCCCATAGCTCTGCCTTTATAATCTTGGTTACCTATGATCCATTTAGGGATAGGGTACTTGGAACTTTGTTAATAATCATTTAGATTATCATTATAAATTCATAAATCATCTTTGGCCAAAGGTTATGATTCTTGACCAGGGGATGATTTGAAAAGAATGGGTTGAGTGAGATGAGATTCTACCTTAGCACACCATTCCATGTGAATATTATTGTATTTGGGTCTCCCATAAAATTTTGGATTCTTAAGTAATTTAGCTATATGAAAGGAATCATGAGTACAGTACTCTCCTAGACCTTTATTAGATGTGTAAAAATGGTTAGTATTTTACTAAATTTGGGAAACTATAGGGGTTAATTTACTAAATAGTAAAGGGGTCTAGATTAAGGGGAAAATTAGTAAATAAATGTGCCTTAATTAACCTATTGATTTGTTGAATCTAGAAGTGTTTAATTGATTTATAATACTAAAAAGAAGGAAGAGAATAAAACTTAGTTAGTTATGGATTGAGATGGAATATTCAAAGGTTGATATTTGTTGGTCTAGTTAAGTAAACTATCATAAACAAGATCTAGAAGTATGTTTGTTGCCTATACAAGAGCACCAAAAATGGGACACCTAGAGGTCCAACATTGTAGTCCTAATTTTGGTGCTATATTCCTATGGGTCTAAGATTTCTGAGCTTTCTAAGATTTTTGAGTTCTATTCATCTATTTTTGGAGACCTTACATACCAAATTTAAGCTCTTGAGAGTCACTAAAACTCACTATAGGTTTATTTCCATCTTTAGTATCTATACTTGTCTAAGCACATGGAATTAACAAATAGATCAAAAGTAAAAGGGGGAAAACCAGGATAGGGGAAGAATGATCACACAATCAAGAGCCCCTATTATTCTAATTACTACCTACATTAACCCTCAAGTTGGGGTCTTAGATCTAATGTAGTTCTCCCTTAGGGAATGTGCATAATCAATGTGCACGATTGATGCAAGAATGCATTTCACTTAGGCCTTTCCTTGATCAAGCATGCAAATATAAATATGATGTAGAGAAATTGAGCTATATTATTGACTAATTTTTATTATGTCTAATGTGCCAAAGTAGTAAGTGATAGATATAAAATTCCTTATGTAGTATTTTATATAGGAGACTCATTATTTTGAATTTAGGAGCTTTATTCATATTTGGTCAACATTGGGAAACTTAAGAATGAAGCAAAGAAAAGGGTTAATACTTATCCTAAAAAATAAAATAATCATTAGAAATAAAATTGGGCTTGGATAATAGTGTCAAAAATTAGACACCCTAGGTTTTAGCACTGTAGTCCATATTTTAGCATTGTTGTCTAGGGGGTTTGGGACCTAAGGGAATGGGTCAGGGTCTAAAAGAGGTCTTTGGGCCTAAAAGTGTCAAACATAGTAAGCTACATATGATTGGGAATAGGCAAAGAGATTTCTAGGGAATGTAGTAATACTAAGATAAGATAGACAAGAGGACTTGGCTAAATGTGAATAAATCTCATATTCTCCAATTGGAGTCTCCTATGAAAATATCATGAAAAGACATAATATGTGTGTTTGCTTGACCAATTTAGGGTGATTAAAATTTCCCCATTTTATTCTAGTGATGTAATGAAATGAATTACTAGAGTAAAAGAAATAAATTAATTTGTGTACCTAGGCTTACCTACGTGAATATAAGTATGCTAAAAAGGGTTCAACTTCCTAGCTAGGGAAGTGGATTGAAGAACTAAAATAGTGCTCAAACAAAGAAGGGATAACTATAATAGATTCCCCCTGTACTGAACCTAAATAGTGTCTAGAAAGAGAAGGAATCCCTATAATAGATGCCCCCTATATTAAATTTGGATAATCTAAACTATATTTGATAAGTGCTCATAGGTCCAAAACCAATGTCTATCCTCTATCCCATACAGACTCTTGGGTTTAAGTAGTACTATGGACTGATCACTGTAGACAACCATACAATCCATCCTGGTTACAACCTAAGTAATGCCTGGGTGTAAGCTAAAAATATTGGTAAATGTGTAAGAATAAAATGGTATGTCCTACAATCCCAATCAGTATAATGCTAAAAGATGAAGGACATGAACATTTGTGTCATGCCCCCAAATATGGTATGTGAGTGCTGTGTCTAGATAATCTATAAATGTGTATAACCATGTGTGATATGATCTATCATGTCATGTCTCATGTGCAAAATTGGATATCAAAATAATGTGATCTACACTATGCCTATAATATGTTATTTGGTCTATAACTATGTCATGATGTATGAAGTTGTATGTGTGATACATGTAGTATTGTACATGCCCTTGAATCTAGTATCTAGATAATCTATATATTTATAAACCAAAGGTTTATCCCTATGAATGTCTTCAGTAATTCTAAGTGACCCAAATTTAATATAAATCACTATATAATATGACCAATGTGAGCTAAGTAATGCTAAGTGACCCCTAAAATCTAAACCACTTATGAAATCTTGATCAATCTGAGTTGAGTAATGCTAAGTGACCCCTGGAGTCTCATCCACTTGTGTAATCTTGACCAATCTGAGATAAGTAATGCTAAGTGACCCCTACAGTTTGAACCACTTGTGAGATCTTGAATAATCTATGTTGAGTAATGCTAAGTGACCCTTGGAGTCTAAACCACTTTTGAAATCTTGATTGATCTGAGCTAAATCTAATAATTTGACTATTGAAGGTGTGAGAACCATGGTGTACTAGATAGGTATGCTAGATAAACTATGGGAATAGGGATAGTATGAATGATTCCCCCATTTTGGGGAAAGGGATGAGATCTGTGATAGAGGAGGTTGAGCCAAAAATAAGGACTAGTGGTGGAATATATAGAAACATGCTTGACATGTATCAAATAGATTGAAAGGCCATTGTTGAAGTGGTGAAATTGAATTACTAGGAGTGAAAGGTATCTTTGGTTGATTAGGATCAAAGCTTGTATCTAGTTTTAGTATATATATAGAATCTATCAAGCCATGGTAGGAAAATGAGGTAAAAATAGATTGAATGGGATGAAAGACTGACTTAATCAAATAGGCTAGGTATTTTAAATTTTTTGAACAAATGTTTGGTTGGTGAGGACTAATCTAGGTACTAGATAGGTGTGAAGACATGTGTTCTATGGTAGGAAAATGATGTAGTAAGAGATCAAGTCTTCCTTTATGTATAAGGTGTCATTATCATCATTTCAAAGAATAAAATTGTTTATAAAATAGAGATACAGAGCTTAAGTTATGGGCAAGTAGAATTTTGATTTTATTGAGAGAGTGGTTTAATATAGGGAAGATTTAACTAAATCATGATTCATTTGTTATTGATTAGTTTGAGATTGGAGCTATGGATTTAGAAGATGCCAAGGAGATGATCACCCACTATGACTCATTATGGGTAGTTGGTAGTGTAGATATAGGCTAGCAAGGAGGTTTTCCTAGTGAGTAATGATAGTTTTCAACTTTTATTCATATCTAAGGCTTGATTTTGGCAATTTTTAGTTATTTTGAGTCATTTTAAAGTAGTTTTGAAAATGCTTTGACTAGTTTTGGCACTATTGTCCTAGAGTCAGCACTGTTATCTAAGATGTAGTGTTGTTATCTAGGTTCTAATGTTGTTGTTTAGTGATAGTGTCCTTCTACAACATTGTTGTCTAATGTGGATGGATTTTTCAATTTCGAGTTATTCCTATATTTTTATTTCTTAGTTTTTGGTCCTTGGCATGGTTGTTTGACATACAGTCTATTTTTTGGTGTTTTCAGAGTAAGGTATGGATGAGAGAGTTTCATAGAGTCTAGGTTATGGAGACTCTAAGATTACTGTCATTATCTACTAATGAGCATTTTGTTATGGATAGGGTTGGGTTGGGTCATGTATGTGATCTTGGTATAGTGTAGTGGAAATTTTTTTGATCACCACCTTATGTGAGAGGTGGAATTTTGATATGTGTACATTCTAGATTTTGGTAATGGAGATTACTGTGACTATAGAAAATGTGTATTGGATTCTGCATTTACCAATCAGTAGGAGATGAGTGTCATTATAAGATGACATGGGTGTGGATGCCATTGATTATGTATCTAGATACTTTTAAGGGATACCCATAGGAATACATTGTATGGGTAGTGCTAGTGATATATTACTATTGGTTATTGTATAGTCAAGTGTTTTATGCCTATGGGAGTGGTTAGTTGTATTATTGGCTTCTTTTATTGATATGGATTGCAATGGAGTATCTATTACTTATGAGATGTACAAAGTGGTTCAAAGTATTGAGATGTATGGTATCATGTTTTCATGGGGGAGGACTATGCTCACTCATTTGTACAAATATTTATATATATTTATGCTGGAGTCTTTTAGTAGTGATGTGGGTGTAACCACTTTATTACATTGTTAGGATTATGAGCAAATAGCAGTTGTGTGGTTGATCAAATTGCCAAGGGTGAATTCGACATATCCATAGCCATTTTTTGGGTGTTAGACTAGTAAGTTGGCTATTTGATCCTTTGAGATAGAATATTATAGGTACTTTCTAGATAGATTGTTGGTTGATGACATTAGATGGAGGCCCTATAGAGGATTTCTTGGATGGCCAAAGGATGGAGAGAAGGTATGGTACATGAGAGTGAGTTGTTGGTTACATGATCATTGGTCTAAAATTTATGAGTGATTTTATTATGAGCACGTGATTAGGTAGTTTAGAGTTTGACAAGATGTTCCTCTTATAACATGGATATGGTTGAGGAGTGCACATGTACCAGTGAGAATGGGATCTCATCCCAAATTTATTGAGGTAGATTTATCACCATTATCATTATACATGCGAGATGAGATTATAGATGTTCCTAATGTAGATGATGTGGGGCACATCAAGGCATATACAGTGTGGTGGTTGAGGCATATGAACAACTTGAGTTAATTTAGAGGGTGGGAGGTGAGTAGTTGTAATGTGGTCTATATATTTATGTATGTTTTTTGTTGTTATTTATAGATTATATATGACTAATGGAGTGTAATGTTGTACTCAAGTGAGGTAGTGGGTATGTAAGGTGAGGCACATTTGGTGTTAGTGGTGGGGATGATGTGTTTTCAAAGACTATTATTGAGTCTATACTACATGAGCTTACATGGAATGTTCTTGATGATGCTATGGAGGAGGGTTTGATAGAAAGAGCTATGGTTATAGCTAGTGTTTATGCTCACTTATTTTATCAAGCTATTATAGCTATAACTACCTATGTTAGGGTATCGAGAGAGAGAGAGATGAGCTTAGGGCTAAGCAGGATAGGCACAAGATGCCTCCTCTAGATTATGGAGTGGTGAGCTCCAAGACTTTAGATGATTATATGGATATTAAATGGTAACATGTAGACTTACATGAGGCATATGGTCATTTGTTGGAACAAGACAATTAGTGTAAGAGGCATTCAAGATCTTGAGGAGGCAGAGAGTTATCGAGTGTTAGATAAGATTATGGGCTGAGTACTAGAGGAGAGAGTGAGGCCATGACCCCTATCCATGATTGATTGACCTTGAAATGATGTATGTGTTTTGAAAACCTATGTTTTATATAGATACTGGTTTGATTTTGAAACTCATGTGTATGTGCATTATGGATTCTAGATTATACTAGTATTCTAATGTTATGGTTTGGAATAATTGATTTGATGTTTGATGTTTGATGTTGATGTTGTATATGATTGGTAAATGGTATGTAGGACATGTGATTTGATTATGTTGATATATTTGGTAAGATGATATTTAGGATATGTTTGGATGTAATTGTTTAATTTGTAATCATATGTAAGCAACAATCTTGTTGGTTTTTTGTAATTGGTAAAACTGATTTGGTAAAGTGAATTAGTTTGTAACTAGGATATAAGTAAGGTCTAGCTTTTGAGATTGGTAACTTGTTTAGACAAGTTTAATTAATTGGAGATTGGAAAAAAGGTCTGTATCAGTTGATTTGGTAAGATTTGGACTGTAATAGGTTGGTTTTGGCTAGGGATAGCTATCTAGAATTAGGAATGTTAGTTATTAGTATGATGGAAAAGTAAGATAGTATTATGTGTGTATTACCTTCTGATGAGTGGCTCAAGAATACAAAGGTTAGCTAGACTGTCAACTCCATCATTAATCTGCTAAGTGAATTTATAAACTGATGCTAAAATTAATGTATGCTATATCACACTATATTATAACACTATCTGAACCCTATCAACCAAGTGAATAAGTACCCATATTGATCATGTTGTGTAATAACCTATCCTAAATTTGATGTTGTATGTGATGCACTAACTATAGTGGGCTATGATAAATTTGGAAAATGTAATATGACTAGATATGTTATTAAAAATTTATGTTGTAGAGAATGCTCATTTAATCTTAAACATAATGGATTGATACATGCAATAGGACTTGGAAAGTCTGCTCAAAGTGAATATATATTTGAAACTATACTTTGTTTTCATGCCTGTGATGGTGGTGGATAAGTATATGGAAGTACACTATGTATTCCTTAGACAACAGTGTTATATGTAGGTTGTGTTCTTTGAACTGGCTTCCAAACTTTTTGAGTAGTTAGAATCAGAGATCTCTTGTGAGATTCTATCCTAGGAACCACATGAATTGCATGATGAATGACTGATGATTCCTGTAAAGTAATGTCTTGGGATGACTTAGTCATGGAGGTATGACGTCTAAGGTTCCATGATAGAGGATATATCTATGCCACTATGTGAATGCTATAATACCATTATCAACACATCTAGAAGTGCAATCCTAGAGTCCAAAATAAGTATCTACATTATGTCCATAGGTATAATGATAATTAAAAAGGGGCCAATATGGATATCTATGTAAAAGATGTGGATCTCACAGATGAATATAAGGTAATGTGATTAACCTCCTAGCTAGTAGTGTTGATAATATGATAGATGGTCTATCCCTCTTTGAATTAAATTGTAGTAGTGTTGGTTGTTAATTCTTTGTTTTTCATACTATGGGTGGTGTCTTAGAAACTTGCTCTTTGTTCTTGACTATTTTCTTTTTGGGTTGTCATTTTTAATATTGTCTAGGACATGGTGGATGTTGAGTAGGAGTTGTATCTAAAGAGATTTTGTGAAATATAGAGTAATCCAGTCAACTAAATCTAACTCAATCAATCCTAAGTTATTTTCCAAAGATAGAACTATGTAACACAAATGTCTGAAACAAGGCTCTATCTGATATAGTAAATGCTTGAGGAGAGGTTGGTGAAGGCCCTTGATGAAGATATGTTGAACCTCTAAATATATTAGTTTATATATCAATCTTAACAAATGATCCCTAAATCTTAGGATGTATTTTCTTATTTTATCTAAAAAAAATTCATGTATTGTGACAAGTTTCTCATATGTAACATGAGGGCCCATGTTTATACTTTAGTTCCTGAGAAAAGCCTCCTCTAGGTCATCATATGTGTGTAATGAACTAATAAGGAGTAAATGAAAGAACCAATTTTGTGCTTCCCCCACTAATGTTTCACAAAACAACTTGATTAGAATCAAATGACTTTTCTGAGCTAGAAAAGCTTTCCAAAAGGCTTGAAGGTGTGCGAATGGATCTCCAGTTCCATCAAAGTGAGTTAATGATGGTGTTTGGACATGCTTAGGCAATGAAGATTTTATGAATGTTTTTAGAATAGGGTTACCATGTAGATCATTAGCATCCATATAATATTTATAAGCTTTGTTTTTCACTATAAGGAAATGTACTTGCTGTTGTAATTCACTAATTTCATGCATCAAAGAGATGATCTCTTGGGATGGTAAATTACTATCTTGAAGTGGTTCATTTAAAAATTAAATTTGATTTTTAGTTTTAGCCATAGGAATGCTACATTTAGTAATTGGATAATAAATAGATGGTGTGCTCAATTAAAACATGGGAGTAATGGTAGCTTGGACCTTGTGAGAGGGATGTGGGTGATAATTGGGTTCTACTGTAGTGAGGGGTGGCTTGGGGGATTCATTGGTATTTTTATGTTTTAGTGAGTCACATTATAAATTAGTAGTAGATGTGTTATTTAAATTAACATGTGCATGATTGGAATAAAAATCATTCATACATTTAGAATCAACATTTTGGCATGCATGAGACTTAAGAGGAGTGAGAGAATACTTATAAGTATGAGATGCATTTTATTCTTCACTATATGCATTATAGTCATCATTATTCCATGCATTATCACAATATTTATTTTTTTCATTTGAAATAGAAGAATTTGAAGTATCATTTTCATATTCACACTCATTTTCATGTTCACTATTATATTCATAATCACTTCCATCATTCATAGGAAGAGGTGAAAGAGAAAGATTTGATTCCTTTCTAATATGCAATAATTCATCATTGGAATTTGGAATATCATGTGTATCTATGCTATCCATGGATGGACTATATAAATTTTCTTCATTTATAACATAAGAAGTAAGAGTAGAAGAGTTATCATTTAAACATTATTTTGAAAGAGTAGAGTTAGGAGCACATAATGCATCATTTGAACTATGATTTGGTAATTTGAATTTATTGCATTTATATTGTTGTATTTTAAACATCATAGTGGAAAAGGTAGAGAGAGATTAGGTTCACATGGAAGTAAATAATCACCAATGAGATGTTCATTTGAAATTTCATGACTACTTTGTAAATTTTTTGCATTGTGCCTAGGAGAATGAGATGAGAAGTATTTTTACCATTTAGCAAAGTTATTATTTTGAGAAGAAGGAACAAAAGAGATAGGTTTTAGAAGAGAAGATGTATCTATATATTCTTCACTATCACTTTCGTATGCATGGTAATATTCTTGATTACAACAATATTAATAATCCTCATTAGATATAAAATCATTTTCTACATTTTTATCTAGTGTGAAATTTTGTAAATTGGTATGTTTATTATCATAATTGTGAGAAAAATTAAGAAATTTATCTATGGGATGAGAAGGATGAAGTGCCTTTGTGGCCATTTTATAACCAAAGAGAAGTTCAAAAAAAATATGAAGCAAATAAATACACAAAGAAATACTAACATTAAATTTTGAAAATTACTTTTGCTAACCCAAACATTTTCAATAAATTCAAATTATTTTTCTAAAAATTGTAATGACAGGTAATTTGAGGTTTGAAGACCTAGTTTGGGAATCTAGGGTTTTTAGCTAGGGTTTTAGAATTTTTGAAAATTATGCAATAATTTTAAATTCTAAAAATTATTTTGAAATGGAATAATTACACTATAATTTATACAAAAATTAGAATTTTGGAAATTGTAGTTTTGGACAAGAAACTATTGATTTTGAAATAAATCTTGACAAGGTAATTATTTTATAAAAATTCCAAAATAATTATCTAAAATTGGCAAAGAGGTAGGCTTATTGTTGTATGACGTAGTTTGGAAATATTGCGTTTTAATGAATTTATTGAAAATATCTCAATTAATTTATAGTTTGCTGATTTTTAAATTTAAGAAAAATTAGGAAAACATTGCTAAAAATTAGAAATAACTAGCCCTAGGGTTTCTAGGTTTTTTGTACAAAAATTTGAAGTAAGTTGGGTTCACCAAATGTTTTACTAAATTTGGAAAACTATAGGGGTTAACTTCATAAATAGTAAAGGGGTCTAGATTAAGGGGAAAATTAGTAAATAAATGTGCCTTAATTAACCTACTAATTTGTTGAATCTAAAAGTGCTTAATTGATTTCTAAAAATAATAAATAAGAGGGAAGAGAATAAAACTTAGCTAGTTCTAGACTAAGATAGAATATTAAAATGTTGATATTTCCTAGTCTGGTTGGGCAAACTACCAGAAATAATACCCAATTTTTTTTTAGCTAGATAGGATTACCAAAAATGGGACACTTGGAGGTCCAACATTGTAGTCCTAGTTTTAGTGCTAGATTCCTATGGGTCTAAGCTTTCTAGGTTTTATTCATCTATTCTAAGATACCTTACATACTATATTTCAACTCTTGAGAGTGACTAAAACTCATTGTAGTTATATTTCCATATTCAATACCTATACTTGTCTATGCACATGGAAATTGTAAATAGATCAAAAACAAAACGAGGAAAAATATGGTTAGGGGAAGAATGATCACACAATCAATAACCACTATTGTTCTAATTATTTCCTACATTAACCCTCAAGTTAGGATCTTAGATCTGATGTAGTTCTCCCTTAGGGAATGTGCATAGTCAATGCACATGATTTATGCAAGAATATCTTTTGATTAGGTGCTTCCTTGATCAAGCATGCAAATCTAAGTGTGATGTAGAGAAACTGAGCTATACTATTGACTAATTTTTATTATATCTAATGTGCCAAAGTAGTAAGTGATAGATATAAAATGCCTTATGTAGTCTTTTATATAGGAGACTCATTATTTTGAATTTGGGAGATTTATTCATATTTTGAAGTATTAGCCTAAAATAGAGTTGAAGTTGGTATTTGGATGAGGTTTTGGTTCTAATTATGGACTTGATTTTATTTTGATGTTAGTTTTGGCTTTGTTTATGATTGGAAGAAGATAATTTGATAATCCATTTATTGATAAGGGCCTTTTCAATTTGTATACTTTCTTAATAACTTCTTCAAAATTGTGTGAACATTGTATCTTGAGATGATATTATATTGTGTTATGTATATTATGGATAAATATTGCATCTAATGATCTGTCTAATAGATTGTGAGTAAACTAGCTATCAAGTGCCCTCCACTATTGTAAGTAACTAGTAAAGCTTTAACATTTCTCTATTTTGCCTTACCCAAATCTACCACTATAATCTCATGTTTGATATTATATGATAAATGTTGTAAAAACTTATTTTAAAGGTCTTGAAATTATAGCACATAATTATTTGGTAGTTTAAGAATCTATTCCAAGGCTTGTCTAAGTAAATTTCTAGGAAAGAAAAGAAAGAAACATATATCACTATTCACTAGTTGGAAAACAACAAAGAATTATTTTAAATGATCTTTTGGGTTGATTTTGCCATTATATTTATCCAATTTGGGTAGCTCATAACCCATAGGAAAAGGTATTTAGAGGTAATCCATATTAAATTGATATGAGCATATCTCTTCTAGTTTGAACTTCTTCATTTACTTCCTCGTTTGAATGACTAGAATTGAATACTTCATTTATTTTTGTTCTTGGGATAGGAATCTATATGGTATAACCTATTGTAGTTGGGGTTACATAGTCAAAGGTGGACTACCTTGACTAGGTTATAACAAAGGAATGGCATATTATGAAATGTTCATTTGATTGGTCTACTGACCAAGAATACAAATTTATGCACTAGGATTATATTGTTGGTAAAATATATGCTTTTTATAAACATTTTGGATAGGGTTAGAAACATGGATTTGATTTTAAAATTGTGGCTATAGTGGAGGTATTTGGTTAGCTAGAATGCACTATGATTTTTGGGTATGGATTGTAACTTTTTGTCTACTTATCAAACCCTAATGTAAAAAGGGTACCCATTATTGGCTAATACCTTGCTATTGAGGGTGTTGCAAGTTATATCCCTAATATATATGAATTACCTACTAGGTAAAAGGAAACTATTTCCTAACATGTACATATTATAAGCTAGGACTTTGTTGTTGGGTAAAAACCTAGTGTAAATTAGGCACTTTTTAGAGGTTAGGCATCTATTGTTGACCAAATAGCACTCTTTATTGACTATTAGGAATGTTTTGTTGACTAATCAATTTTTGTGATGCTCATGGTATATAGGTCTATACTTATTTTAGAGGAACATTAGTTGTGACCTATTGATATGGTGTAATGTTTAGCACTTATTGAGGTAGAATTTTGGTTTATTTTGGGATACTTTCCCCTTGTTACATGTTTGAGGAAGTTGTTTGTTAAGGAGTGGAATTTATTTGTTGTGTTTAAATACTAGACATACTTTCCCCTTATTTTTGTAATCCAATTGAGGTATTAATAATAAGACACTATTATGTGTTGTTATATGGTATACTAAAACCACTCTGGTTTAATTTGGGATTCACTCGCATGTTATCCATTATGTATTGTATGATGTATTCTATAGGAGTTATAGTTTTTTCTTCATAATTGGTATATTGAACATGTATCCTACCAACATGATTTAACCAAAGGGGTATATATTATAATTTTCATACCCTAAAGAATTAGTTTGAACCCCTATTGGGGGAGACTCTATAAGTGACATGTTTGAAACATCTATGGTACTGAAGTTCCAAGCTAGGTCTAGATATGTTTGATACACTTGTTATACATTTTTTATTGGCCAACCATTGGACAATTTCCTTTTGTAACTATATTTTAGATCTATTTAAATACTATTACTAAAGCTTGATTATAACTAGTTAAATCATGTTCAAACTATTAGATACGAGGCATGTTGGTAGGTTTTCTAATTAAAATATATAGACTTTCATGTGGGAGTTCTATTGGGAATTTGGATCCTACTTATACCACCCTAACTATAATTTCATCTTTGTTTTCTAACAATTGACTATCAAACAAGTATGGATCATAACTTATTTCCATGGTTACATAGTATGGTTATTTTTATTGGCTATGTTTAATAATAGGTGTCATATTATCAATTTATTGTGCCATTTATTCTTTCTCTTGTCTTAGATAAGAAGGTACATTAACTAGGTATTACAGTAATGGGTCATACCCTTGTTCTATATATGGGGTAGTGTAAGAGGGATATGGATCCATCTCATACACTGTATCATTTCCATAAGGTTTTTAAATAAGGGGTCACTAGTTATAATGTTCTCATAATATATATTATACATTGTCCCACTATGTGTATAGTCAGTCATGTTCATATTTATGACTAGGTCTTTCAAAAAAGTTATAATGTGGTAAAAGAATGTGGTCTAATGTAAACAACCTTTAGCTATTTAAAATAAGTTCAATGGTGAAACATATATTATACGTATAAGGCAAAGGTAAAATGAAAAATTGATTTTATTCTTTGGTAAAGTGTTTGGTCAAGGTAAAATGATCTTGATCTAGATCTAACAATGAAAATAAACATGCTAAATCTTTGTTAAAACTTCACAAAGTTAGACTTATAAACTAGGTTTAAAGCATAAAAAACAAATGCTAGGTCTTTGGTCAAAAGTCACAAATCTAGACTTCAAAACCAGATGGTCTGAAGAAGAAATTAAAATTGATCCAAATCTAAGATAATTGGCTCAAAAAACTCAATATTTGGCTCAGAAGTGACTCTTAGAAAATGAAACAAAGACATATTTAAAATTGGCACAAAAAACTCTAATCTAAGCATGTGAAAAAAAACACTTCTAAGTCTAGGTACAGGTCTTTTAACCAAATGAGAAACCAATCCAATTTGCATGATCCAGAAATAAAAGGTAAACCACCTAAGACAAAATTAGACAAGGCTTCAACATAGACCTAATTATTTTATGAATTGAACTTTTAAAGATAGAATTTTAAATTTAATATAAATGAATCATATTTTCTTAAGGTCATTAAGCTAGACTCAAATGGGTAGCATAATTACATGTTTCTAGAAACAAATGTATGAATGAGTTTTAAACTTGGTTTAAAACAAGTTAAGTTTTTTGAAATAAAATTGGTAGTGTAACAACACTCCTTTGAACAAGTGGTACAAAAGTGGTTTTGAAAATATCCAAGGCAAATGCTTGGAATGATTTTAGCAGTGTGACACCTCCTGGTTAAAAGTGGTGTGTAACACATATCTTGTTTTAAAAATTTTCACTCATTTTGACTTGGTACATAAATAATTTTAGACCAAAAAAAACATGCTAGTAAAATAAATATAAAAATCACCTAAGTGCATGTCCTACCTTAAAATTGGCAAGGTGTGCATAATTTCTTTCAAAGTTTCCACTAATATACCTATTGACCAAATTTAACACTAGGTCAAACTAGGTCAACCCCTTATATCGTTAAAGCTTTTTATAAGGCCTTGCTAAGTCATTAAATGGTCATATGGTCATTAGTGAAGTCACACAAGCTTTTTTACCAAGGTCATATTTGTTTAAGTTGGTCTTATGTCATTTTAGGCCATAGTTTGGGTCATTTAATGAATTCTATAGTTTCCTATCAAAGGACAGATTTTCAAGATGAAATATAACATAAAATATGGCAAAGTGGTTATATAAACTATTTTGGAACTGACAAATTGTAGATTTAATGTGGAAAAAGGAGATCACTACAAAATAGGTAGTTAAAGGCAATTATACAGACAAGGATAACCCATATGGCACATGTGAGGCTTTATAAAAGTACCATAATATTCCTACAAGTCATTTTTAGGATTTAGAAGCTTCAACTATTATAAAAATGCTAAATACTAACCTCTCTCTCTCATCACTCTCTTGAGCAGGGAAACAAATGAATCAATTTTCCTTCAGTAAAAATAGGAATATAGTTAATCTAAGTGAACTTGGTGGCTTTTAGTAATCCCTTTGTAATTTATTTACATGGTAATAGTTTCTAGTTTGGTGTTCTATGCTCTATGAACAATTATTAATATTGTTGATAACTTTAAATTTCCTAATCATCCCCAACACCTTAGTTTCCTTCTCTATTTGGATTGGTCTATACAAACCAAGATTTTTACATGTACCAAAAGATTATATCATTCCTTTACATGGTGTTTACAATTTAAATTTCACATTTTAAGGTGAGGAGATAGGAAAAATCATTTCATTGTATTATGAATGAAAACCATTGAAGCCTATAGATAATGTTTGATAATTGTAGAGTCTCATCTTTATGTAAATGGCTTCAAAGCAAGAGTAACACATTTGTTTTCACTCTTCATAGAATGATTGATCACATTATCCACTAAAGGTTTGGTTTTAAGAGTGGTATTGATGGAGTGTTAGGTCTAAGACATAAACACAATCAAGAAATCTTGAAAAAGTCACCATAGGACTATGTAATAATGTTCAAACATTGATTTATAAAGATGTGAACTTCATGATAGAGATTTGTAATTTTTGAAATTGTTTTGAAGGTATGGAAACATTAAAACACAATAAAACCTATACTCATACCCTTCATTTATGTTCACATAGTTTCAAGGTTGGAAAAGTTGTTTGGTGGACATGTTACATTAATTTCTCTAAAATGAGACTTTGTTCAACACAATACTATCTTATGGTGAAGATATATGAGGTATAAATAGGCCTAATGTTTTCATTTTTGTAGATTAGGCTTAGTAGTATAACATGAACATAGAAGTAAGGATTGAAAATAAATATAAGGTGATGGTTGAGTGGTTTCAACCCAGTCAAATTCTACTAAAAACATTCAGATAACTATAATGTTGAGAGAGATAAAGTGAATCTCTAGCAATACCTTGCAAGTGCCTTTAGTACCTTATGATGGAGAAATGATAATTTTTTAAGGTAAATATGAACTCATCTATATGATATATTGTCCTAGTGACTTTAACATGGATATTGAGAGTGAGACATAATGTTTTCACATGAAAAAAGCACCTACAAGTCTCATAACTTCCTTAAAATGCACACCTACATTTGAATTAAAATATGTAAACCAATCTAAGCTAAGTAAAGATACAAGCTTAGACAATAGACAAATATGAATATATCAAAATGTGATATACACTCATAAACCTCATAAGGAAGTGGAGGGGTTGAACATAGTAAACACACATGAAGATACACCAATAGGAAACTTGTGAATTCTGAGTTGCCACCTATAGTTGAAGACAATATGTAGACTAGCTCATGCTTATGGGGAATGAAGGTTTGGTTGATGAAAAAATATGTAAGATGGATGGAAATGTTTAAAATAAATCTCAAAATTATAATGACACATTCCTAAGTGTTTTAAAAAATTAATCAACTCAACCTACAATCATAACTCTAAAGTTTCTCAAACTCTATCAAAATCCTACACATAATCAGACCTAAAAGCCAGTCATGAGAAAGCATGATGTTTAAGACCTCTTAAGACATGATAATACTTTGAAATTTTGTATATAAGATCCTCATGATCCATTATAATCATCCATATTACCCTTAAAGTTAGACAAATAATGGAGTTTCCATCTATTTTATCTCAAATAGAGGGCATTCCATAGTCAAGGTAAGCCTACAGGTTAGTATGTGAAGAGTGAAAAGATTAATGGGTAGAGACTTAAATTCATTTTGAGATGAGGTGTGAGGTTAGTTTGTGGGTGAAACAAGTGTTAAATGTCACCTAAGGTCATTAGATCACCCACAATTGGTTATATACACAAAATTATAATTAAGCGTATTAAGCCTAGAACTAGGCCCAAAAAATTAGGGTTCCTAACTCAATTAAAAAGACCACATGACCTTTAAAAAACATTTTATAACCTTTATAGGGGATTGGAGTACTGATAAAATCCATCAAGTTGTAGATAATTGTTGACTATTTTAACCACAAGTTAAAATGGGTCAATTCCCTATAGTTAAAAACTTATATAGGGCTCTAGTATAATGTTATAGGGTGTGTTATAGTTTATTGTATTTAATTTAATGTCATTTTATCCATGGTCATGGTCCAATTAGTCTTTGTGTCATTTGATGTCATCTAAGGGTCATTTTAAAGCATTAAATGCAAGTGGTATAGTTTTACAAGAAATATGAGTGTTTTAAACTCCTCCCCAAGGTCTAATATGTTATTCCCTATATGATATGTTAGTTTATAATTAAAAACATGTAGGTGATAACTAAAAACCAAGAAAGTAAGTAGAAAAGAAGGAGTTTTAAAGGGTGTATAGACTATGAGAGAGAGTGGCACCTAGTAGAAGGTTTTGGGATGATATTAAACTTCCTTAGACTCATTTCCATGCTTAAAATTCTTTTTAATTACCAAATATGGGCTAAAACTATTCTATTCATCCATTGCTCCACTATGCACAGGAAACTAGTTAATAAGTTTTTGGGGGGTACAACTAGTAGGACTTCTAGGTCAAATGAATTTGGGGGTGATATTGCACTTATTCATATTCGATATCATGTTTGGATTTCAAGGAATGGTGATGTATACTTTATAAACCATATTTAACAAATTGACTATGTTTTTCTGCTTATTATTTCCCACACCCTATAGGTTTTTCTCTTATTTGAGTTGGTTTCTACAAATAAACTACTAAACTTGATTATAGAGGATTTTTAATCTCTCATCTCATAATTCCCATGCTTAATTTCATGTTTATCAATTATTTAATGGGCTAAATAGTTCAAGGTTGTAAGAAGGTATTGCTAGTGAAGTTATAGTAAAATCTCACCATTTTCATAAGGTCTCTTTCTATTCAATGGATTAAATTCAATGTGACACAATGTTTCATTCATCTAAAATGTTAGGAAAATATTATTCTTTCCAATTTCAATCTCTAATATTAGTATCATAGAGGTTATAGTCAAGTGTGAGACATAGTCAGCCATGAGTTTGAACCTACAAGTGCCATAGAGAGAATGTCATGTTGGAGATAAGGAAAATTGATATCATTTAAAGTCTTTCAATGTTAGGGATTTCATCTGAATAGGTTTATATAAGTATAAAACCTTTTGAAGTCTCATAGACCATACGCAATGACCATTTCACCTTCACTACCCTATTTCTAACTCCTATTAACACCTACAAGAGACTAAAAATGTTGAAATGAGAGGTGTTGAGACTAGTTTGAAACTTTTAAATTAAGAGATGATAAAGTTGAGGAGATTTTTAAAAGTTCAAAATTATTTATACATTCATATATCATTCAAATTGGTTGTTTTAACCTCAATGATTGCATCCCTGATATGTTCATCTATAGGTGACTTTACATAGAGAGTTGAAGTGTCATATAGGGATGTTCAATCATGTTTTGATGTCTTTGATAGGCTTGAAGAGGATGAATAGGTCTTGAAAATCCTGTATAAGGTCATAATATGTGTACAACCCACATTTCAACTCCACTACCTTATGCACTATTGTGTGTGCATCTACAAGTTACCATAGATAGGTGAAAGTGTTATTCAAGGCTATGGGAATGTGTTTAAAGACCCTTATTGAGGTCTTAATAGGTTAAATATAGATTGAGAGTAATTATTGGAACATTTAATATGTAATAAGGACTAATAACCATGTTTAAAGATGAGGGGTCTATGTTTTATGACATTTTCCCTAAAACACAAAAAAAGAGCACTCACCCCTTTTGTTGATATCATATAGGTTTTTGATATATAAAAATGATTTTATATTATAAATATATCATATAGGTATAACCTTGAAAAAGGAGGGTGTTATATAACTTGTGGAAGGTAATGTTTGGAGACATCTAAATTATGAGTTTGTAAATTGAGTTCAAACAGTGCTCTTTATAGATTTAGAACTTCAAAATGACCTCAACATCTAAAGTTGTAATATGGAAACACATATTGATGATAGAAGGATTTTTTTAAGAAAAAAATTACATCATTTTTTCAAATATCATCAAAATGGGTGAAGAGTAGTGTTTTGAACCTTATTTACACCTACAGGCATCCTTTCTCGTAAAACAACTCACCTATAGCTGACTGCAAACTCTTATGTCATCTAGGAGGTGAGTCTAGAAAAGAAAACATAAAAAAATCTAGGGGAAACTACCTCCAAGGAATATCAATACAAAAAAAAACCATATGACACAAGTTTCAAGGTGTATTCTCACCAACACAACCCCTATTTTCCCCCAACATAATCTACTATAGTTGACTATGGTGTGGCACTAAGTTAAAAAGTGATGTTTTGAAGTTGACATAGCCTAAACTTATGGTAAATGGATCTATAAAAATATTAAATTATCTTATAAAATCTAAGGAAATACATATGCATTGTTCTCAAGGCCTAAATAATGTAAATAGACCTACAAGTTCCCTTTCAAGCAAGAAACCTAGTCTACAATCTAGACCAATCAGAGAGAAAGGTATGCATAAGAAGTGTTTGGAAAGGTTGGGAAAAGTGTGTAATCATGGAAACACCTTAATAATGATTTTAGATACTTTAAAAAAAACTCATATCATGGAAATATATTTTATAAAGGCTCTCATAATGGAAACCTATAGTCACATGTCAAAACATGCACACATTTAATAGTTCCCACATGTTTATCTTGGGTTTTTATATTTTTAGAGGTGATAGGGATACCAAAATAACTTTGTAGATTGTAAAAAACATATATTTTACATAGATAATATCACCAAACAATTTATTTTCCTAGAACAATTGGGAAAGCACCCTCTATTTTGTCTCAGATAGAGGGTACTCACCTATGGTGCAAATCTACAAACTTTTAAGGAAGAGGATAACTAGGTGAGCTAAGGGTTGGTTTAACCTTGAAAGAAGGTGTTGAGAGTTATAATAAACATGAAACAACATAATAAGTAGTAAATTTATGAATTAAATATAATATAGTAGTCCAAACCTACAAAAATATAAATATGCTTATTAGGACTTGATTAGGCATATTGCTTAATAGGGTCCAAGTTTTACTTCTAACCTTAGTGAGCATTCTAGTGAATTAAAACATGTTCATTAGTGAATATAAGATGTGTTTTATCTCTTGTATTGAAAATGGAATTGTAATAAATTAATTTCTTGGATCAAATCACATAGGCCTATAAGGAATGAAGAGAGAAGTTTGAATAAGCAATTTTGAATGCTTGCACCCACTTGGATACTTTGCATGGAAACTCAAGGAGATTGCACAAGTAAAAGAGGGTCATGAGAAAAAAAATTGTGAGATTGGTTCTTGAGTTCAACATCACAACTTTATGAATAAATTATAAAGGTCAAAACTATTCCAAACCCTTACCAAAGACCTGATTGGAGATATGAAGCAAGAGAGGTAACTAGATGGTAAGGAATCACCATGAAAGTGATTAGAAGTTGTAGATAACTCTCCAGGTCTCCTCATTATCAACTCAAGGTGTTTCCTTCTTTTATGGATAGGGGGGAAATGAGTCTTTCTTAAATATTTTTGGTTTTGTGTAGTATTACATGGTTTTAAGAGATTAAATAACTTTTATATAAGGATGGGATGAAAATTAACTCATCATGATCATTTAATACTTCAATAAAAGTCGTAGTTGCTTCTAAAAGTACCTCTATCTCAGCCAGTCACAATTAGCATAGTGAGCAAGATAGTGAGAAAGGTGAGAACTTATAATAGGAGGCCTTTTAAGGTATACCTAATGAATCTAACTCTATGGGAGGTATTGACATGTGACGTTCAATATTATTTATTTATTTTCATGGAAAACTAAAACCAAATTTGAGGCCAAGTGTGAGGGGTGAGTGAAAGAGGAGTTATTTAGACTACATGAAGTGATAACTTATCTCCAAAATAATATTGATGATTATGGATGTAACCAATGCATGATTTATCATGTATATATTCCCTCACCCTTAGTGTAATCATCAATTTTGCCCTGGTCAGGTGTGAGATGTTTCAAAATGGCCAAATGATGAAGGCAATTTTGTAAGTAAATAACGAGGATTCCTATGCCACATTTCAAAAATTTCATGCATTTGAGTGCCATTTGTCCTATTATGTATTACATGGTACATCTCAAAACTCATTTTATTACATGTATAACTTCTATTCTCAACATGACACCTATCCTAGTGACTCTTGGAGTTATTTTGTCTCAATTCTCTCTCAAGTTCTATAAGTAGTAACCATTTTGGCTCTTTTAAGCTAATACCACACCATGTATGGTGAATCCCTAGTAGAATTACATTGTATTTTTCATTTTAAAAATAAATATAATTTAATTTTTGAGTTCATGAATATTTGTCTAAGTGTGCAAGTGATGTGTAGTGAAGTTAGTGATAATCTTCTATCCTTGCTTTCATTATCATTTCATGTTTATGCAAGAGTTCCTATTGTAACAATTAATATACATTATATTGAAGTGTATTAACCTCATTTAAAGTGTAAAAATATTTCTTAAGTGTGTAATCTACCCTCTGGTCCATTTACCTTGTGTTTCTTCATATATATCACCTCTATATTGAAACATTGATGTTAGAACCTTCTAAGACTTAGAAGGTAGTTTGTATGCCTTGTTTCATTGTGATAGAAGTATAATGGTCATGTGTAAATAATATTGATGTATCACCCCCTTATAATATTTTAAATTCATGTAACTTTTAACTCTTTTCCCCATAAGTAACTAGTTATTTAGGTGATAAGCATTTCAAGATATATTTAGGGAGCTAACCCTTAAACCTAGAGGTCTAATTCTACCTATAGGTACACCTACATACCTATAAGTATTCCCATGTTTCCAAAATATATAAGAGGATTGAATATACTATTTTAGGGTGCAATATTTGGTGATAATAGTTATAACATGCTCAATGGGACACATTGTCTTCAAGACAACTTGTCAAAGTGAATGTGGTCTTAACAACATTAGCTACAAATTAGTGTGATACTCATCATTTTTTTACTCCATTAAAGGTATAATCTAGTTCAATGCCATTATTTTGTCACAATTTTTCTCTCACACTTCATCATTCTTACTAGGTCATCATCTAGTATATTGGTCAATCCTATCAATCCACCTATTCAGCCTGAACTTCCTCTTGAAAATCTATACCCTCATCTTAAACATACCTCTGAATACTAAGAAGATTTTTATATCCAATTACGTGAAGAGGTTGAATGGATTTAATAAATTGAATATCTTGAATAAAACATGGATAGGCCTCATGCCTTTCCTACCTTTAATACTGAATATCTAATCACCTTCAACCATATGATGCCATTCCCCCTAATTCTACAAAGAGTGTACCCACTTTCAATGGTTAGAGTCATGTTACACCTAGTGAAAAAATTAGGTATATCTATAAATTTAATATTTTCCACAATGTCACTTAAGATAATATTACTATTAGACTCCTTGCCATGTCCCTTAGAGGTAAATAACTTGATTGGTATAGAAATTTTACTGATAGATGAATCACATCATGGGATGAATTTGGAGTGTTTTTCAATTCTATATTTTAAGATGAAAGTGATCATACTTATCTCATACATCAGCTCAGTGTGATCAAAAGAGGCTCTAAGGAAACAATGCATGAACTCAATGAGAGGTTTCAAAATACATGGTATAGATTTCCTCCTCCCATGAGACCACCTACTAGCTTTGTGTTTCCCACTTACTTGAGAGACATTGGTACTGACATTGCTATCATTATTCAATACATGTGTGGTTTCACTCTTCTTAAAGCATATGAACTTGCCATTAGATCTAAGAATGGTCTCATTCAAGATGAAAGGTTTCCTCCTAAGGTTTATATGCCTTCACTGTCTTATGATTTTATTAATACTCAAAATGTGGCCCAAGTTACTAATGCCAACACTAAGCCAAATACCACTCCTAGGAACATAAAAGATGATGTTGATTGGAGGGAAAAATTCCTAGCCTTACAGGCTCAAACTAGGTAAGATAATGTGCAACAAGGTGATTATCAAAATCCATATCCCTATAAGCAAGAATATAGATAAAAATATAAGAGAGGAAGAGGTCAAGGGAAGCCTAACTTCAATACACCTTCAAATTTTTTTAATTCTAATTCCATAACCAATGTAATGGAGATGGTATCAGTGCATAGTAACTTGGTTCAAGGAGAAGATTGGCAAAAAGGATAATTCATTAATGATAATGAAGGTAAAGATCAATATCTAATTTATAAAAGAGGAGTCATTCCTCTCCTATCAGTTGAATATGAGTTCATGATGCAATAAAATGATATTTTTAATCCTCATGGAGAGAATTTCACAAACTTCTTGATGGAAGATACATTTGTACTCAATACAGGAGCCTCTATTGTAGATAATGTTGACCAAATTTGACCCTACAAGTCAAAATGGGACCCCTATAGGAAAATAAATAATATTTAGAGGTTTATTAGGGGTCTAATATTATGTCATGAGTTATATTATAGGTTAATTATTTTCATTTAATGTTATATTAGCCTTAGTTCTTAATCATTTAAATCCTTTTAGTCCTAGGAGTCATTTTAAGGTTAAAAAAAGGGGTATTTAATGAGTTATATAGATTATAAAGGAAATTTTAAGGTTTAAAGGGATTATTTCATGCCCCATGCATCTTTTTATGTCTTAATTAACTATTACTAACTAAAAAATGGTAAGTTATTTAAAAAAAGAGGTAGTTTTCCTAAAAACATGAACATTTAATGATGTGTATGGATTTGTACAACCTCCCATATCTAAAGACATTTTAAAGTGTCCTTTGGTATTATACACACTTTTTTATGTTATTTTTTTAATTATAAGCTCCAAAAAATGAATAAAACTACTTATCTCTCCTTCCATTAGGCTTGACAAGCAAACAAGGTCTTCAAGTTTATACTTCGTACAGTCAAAAATAGAGTTTTCAAAAAAAATGATCTTGTGGGTGTAATATAAACTAATTTATATTCCATTTTATTTTTGGTTTGAAATTAATGGTGGTGTGAGCTTTATGAACCATTCCTAAGAAGTTTGACTATCTAGTTTTATTGTTAATTTGTGCACCCTATAGGTTTTACCTTAGTTTGAGCAAGTCCATATATTATATCTATTGGGATTGATTACAGAGGCCTTTTAATCTCCTAAAACATGTTACCCATCCTTTTTTTCAAGTTTTTAGTTGATTTTAAGAGCCAATCACCTTAGTTTTGCAGACTAGTCCCATTATATGTTATTCATAGGTTTCTACTATTTACAAGAGCTTTATGCTTTGGTAATGGTTTTATAAGGTGGGGATAGGTTAATTATCATGTTTTAAATTTATTTTAAATAACCTCACCTTTTAATATATCCTCTAAATTATAATTCCATGAATTGTAGTCATATACCACACAAGCACATAGTCTACCATGAAAGTACACCTATAGGTGCTTGAAAGAAGAAAAACAGGTGGAAAATAGGAACATAAATCTTAGAAGAAATTAATGGATTTTTAACATCAATTTTTAGGTATTATAATAGGATTAAGACTCATTGAGGGATAAAAACAATGCTCACTATCCATATTTGTACTTTACTGCTTGTACATCAGAATAACCACCTATAGGTGGTACTAGAGAAATCTAGGGAGCCATTTGAAGCATTTAAATAAATTATGGAAATCTCATTAAAGTATTTTTTAATTTAAAATAAAATTTCATAACTATTTAAAATTATAGTTTTTTGAGCAAACTATGAATAATCTTCAAAAGGTATTGATTGAAGATTCAAGGACATTATCCCTAAAATAGGCAAAATAAAGCCCTCTATCATTTTGTTGATATCTTATAATAGGTATATAAATAGGTTCTAAGGAAATTAATGGCAAAATATTTAATTTTTCATGAATGAGAATATCCTTTCAAAATATGGAGTCGAGAGAATCAGTGGAAGATGGAAGTTTGAAGCCTCAAAGTTGACTAGAAAAACACTAAATTCTCATTCACATCTACAATTTTGAGTGACCATTGACACCCAAGGTTGAATATGAAACATAATCTCCTATTTATAATATAATTATTAATTTAATAGTGTGTAAATTAACATGAGGGTATTTAGTATAATGTTGATATACTTTTCTTTGTCTTCCATGATCACCTACAGGTGTTCCATCAAGAAAATGCTCACCTATAGCTAGGAAGGTAGACAGTAGGTTGAATATGGGGTCTAGGTGATGATTGGAATCTATATAAAGTAAAAAATAGGTCCCAATAGTTGTTATATGACCTTAAATATTAAATTAGTACCTTCAAACATCATGAATAAAGTCTAATTAGGGAAAAGTACATATAAGAGAATCAAGGAAGTTGGGTATCATAGTTAGGAGAAAATATTTGGTTTTGTGAGATTAAGGTGAATTTATAAGGTTAATGGAGGGTTTAAATGATAATATATACCTATGAGAACTTTAATTAATATAATTATGAATTCCATGAGATTTTGACTATGGAATACAAGTTTACATAGACCTCTTAAGACACTAACATGCACCTACAATGGAGTGTTGACTATTATAAACAATAAGCATAAAAGAGTATTTCTAGGTGTTGGATGAAGAAAATAAAAATAAAATAATGAAAAATTAACCTAATGGAAGTATGGAAGGTTTTTATACCATATTATCAATCCTAAATCATACAATCATGTACCTATAGGTGCCCTTCTAAGGTAAAAACACATTCAAGATTTTGTATAAACAATTTGGATTAGGTAGGAGTATGGAGAAGTATATAGAATATTAAGGTGATGGAATGAATTATAAAACCTTATTTAAGGTTTTATATAATAATATACTCTCATAAAACATAAATGGTTCAAAGATATGGGTCTCCAATCATGCATACATAGTCCACATCAAAACATTATGCACATGCATCCTTTTGCATTGTCTATCTTGAGTTTTGCAGAAGTTAAGGGGCCAATTGACTAGGTAAAGGGATGAAATTAGTTTAGATAACCTATATTAATTGAGTAATACCATAAAATATTAACATTTCTTTTAATAATTGGAGGATTCCCCTCTATTTTGTCTTAGATAGAGGGCACTCCCTTTGTGCATGAAACTTGTAGTCTTGAAAAAGATGGGCAAAGAGATGAACCAAAAGTTGTTTGAACATTATAGAAAGTTATGGTAAGATGAATATAATTATAAAAAACATGATATACCTTTTATATAGGGATGAATTACAATAAGATGACCTAGATCCTCAAACTTGTAGACAAGTTTATTGAGCATGGTGAAGCCTATACTCCAAATGAGAGACTAATGCCACTTCCACATATAGAAGTGGATTCCAATGGAACAATATATTTTTATGGGGGAATAATATATTTTTTTGAGATAATTTTATGTAGAGGAAATATTGAGAAAGTAATTTTGGGTCTTAAACCAACTTAGCCCTATTAAAAAAGGTTTAGCCCTAGTGTCCAAATGGGGAGTCATTCACACTTCTAGCATGAGATGGGAATTCCAACCTATTTAATAATGATTTCAAGATCATTATATATATTTTTAAGCTATTTATATTTATGGTAAAACATTATAAATCCATTTTTTATCCCAAAGACAACATTAGGCCTATGTAGATGAAAGGAAAGAATTTGATAGGAGAGCTTTAGAGTCTCATATCTTCTCTATTGCTTTGCATGGGAATCCAATAAATTTGGAGATGTTAGATAGGGTCCTAAGAAACTATTTTATGGCATTAAGTTGAGATTTTGAATTTGAAATATTTATGAACAAAGCTTAAGAGGTCAAAACTATCAAAAAACATTACAAACCCTAATTAGTAACCCGATGGAGGAAATGAAGTTGGATAGTTTCTCTAATGACATAGGTTTTCCATGAAAGTGATTGTAAATTCATAAGACTCTTTCAGGATTATTCCCTCCTTTTGATTTATATGTAACTATACAGATGGAGTATAAAATATGACATTTTTGACAATTTTGTTTGTTGTGTAGGTTTTAGGAGGTCATATGACATTCCAATCACATGGAAGGGAAGCTTAGTAATGAATTTAAATACCAATTTTAATTTCATGCCTTATAAAAACTCTTAGGTTCCTCAATAAGCTAATTCATCTCAGCCAATCAAAATTGCCATAGTGACCAAGCTAGTGAAAGGGGTGGAAAAATTGAAGTGATCTGATTTTAAGGTGTGCCTTATTCCTCTAAGGTCATGGATGGTATTTATAGGTTTAATACACTCCATTTTATGAATTTTTATGGAAAAATTGTGCTCTTTGGAAGCTAAGTGTGAAAGGTGTGTAGAAGAGGAGTCTTCTTAGACTACAGATGGTGATGGCTCATTCCCAGATGATTCTAGAGGACGAGAACTACAACCAATGCATAGAGAGTAATGTATAAAATATTTATCTCTAATTAAAATAATAAAAAAATTCCCTATTTAGTTTTGGGATGTTAAAATAGAGGTGAATAATGAAGGCAGTTTTTTGAGCTAGAATGAAAAATTTCATTCCACTTTACAAGAGTTTCATGACTTGGAAAGCCACTTGTCTCTTTTAAACTTGAATGGTTCATTACACATCCTCTTCTCATGCAAAAATAATTAATTTTATTAATTTTATAAGTTTCCTTGTGACCTTTAGACTTCTCTCTTCTTCTCTCTCTCTTAGGTTCTATAAGAGCTAGTCATTTTGGCTATTGTAATTTATGCTCCACCTATGTATGGTGAAGCCATGATCATTTTCATAACATTTAATCAATAAGACTAGAAATTTTTACCTCTTCATGACTGTTTATAGTGTGTTTTACTTGTATTATTTATATTTCTTAGTGATAACTATGATTTCTTTAACATGTGTCATTCTTTCATCCTATTTGCAGTTGGAAATCTTCTTCTTATAGTGCATGTGAAGTGCTCTACAAAGTGTAAGGTTGAGTGAGTTATTCTATTCACTAGTGTCATCTAATGACTCTTTCCTATTCCTCCTAGCCTAAAATTCATCCATAACCTCATAATGTAATATTGATGTGAGAATATGAAGATTGGATAAGTGTATATTTCGTTAGTCTCTTGGTTTCATGTGTAACATGCAGCTGGTTGGGAGTCATAAACTTATTTGGTGTATCACCTCCCTTAGGATATTTTTCTTTAGGGATCTAAAGTGGTGCATCAAGGGAGATATCCCTCCCTAGAAATTCACCTCATCCTTAGGCTACCCACAAGCCTAGAGTTGTTTCAATTTTTCTACTTGGATGAAGAGAGCTGAGACATCTCTTCAAAGGGTGAAAATCTAAGTGACAAATTTTTTTGGCATGCTTGGTGGGACTCTTAGTATAAGACATTGAAAGACTTTTGGTGTTATATTTCAATAACCAACCTTTGGAGGCATCTATCAAAGCAACCCAAGTATATCTATTTGAAAATTTTGATCATTTTTTATGTTTCATTTGACATATGAGTTTGATATGGATAGATATGTCCAATAATTCTATTAATAACCTTCTTATCAGCCTTGCTATGAACCAGATTTTACTCCTCAATAGTACTATAAAAATGGCTATCAATCTTATGAGCCATGGTAGCCATATAAGCCTTCATTTACATCTCCATATGGACACCATATTGTTGGAAAACCCTATGATGAAGGACACCAAGAAAGCTATAAATAAACACCTCTCTATTAGTCCTAATATGATCTTTATCATTCATATCATGATGCCTATCAACCTCAAGAGTAATCTTATGAGTCTTATCATATAAAACTAGATGTTTCCATGAATTTTACACAAAGATATAATTGACAAAATGTATTCCTTGATTATGTAGATGATATTTATTATTATCAAATTAAGAATTCACTTCCCTATGAGCTTACTAGTGCTTTTATCTTTCCCAAATCCACTCATAAGTTCTCTCCTTCATCCCACACTCCATCTCCAACTCCTTCAACTTCTACTACACCTCCATTTTTAACTCTTTCACATTCTAATGCATCTCATATTATATCTCTCTCACCTCAAATACTTGAACCTATACGTCAACTTTTCATTTCACCCCTTCTTGAGGAAGAGACCATCTTGAGAGAATCAAGTGAAGAAGAGCAAACTCAATTCATGGCTGATCAAGAAGACCTCATGAGTGAATATTTGGAAGAAATCATCATAGGGACTCCCCTTGGTAAACAAATGGACAATCCAAAATATTTTTACTCCATAATTTAAGGGATGTATGTCCATGAATCTAACTTTAATGCCTTTATTTTTTAGGGGATGTGTGTCCATGAATAATGTGTCCAAGACTTGAAGAGAGAGGTATTTGAAGAATACTCCATATTTGATAAGAAGTTGTGTATGGAAATCTTAAGCATGAAGTGGAATGTGCTATCAAATGATGGAGAAAAATCTCAAGTCATCCCTTAATAAGTGGTATTCCTAGGAGAGTCTCATGAGATGAAGGTAGAGGAAATAGTTCTTGAGGATGGAATTCATGAGGAAAAAGATTTATGGCATACTCTCAATTCCATATGCAAGGAATTTTATAGGTTGGGTAAATTTTTTTCTTATTAAAAATATTTCATAGATAATGACAAGTTTGTTAATGAATATAAACATGATATTAAGTGTTCAATCAAACATAAAGATGAAGATCATTCTATTGATCAAGAACCTACTATCATGAAGCCATTTGATGATGCTAGTGTAATTGAATTTGTAGACATGGATAATGATGTCAAGGAATATATTATTTTACCTAAAAGATAGTCTAGAACTCAATCTAAAGTAAAACCACATTCAAGGATGTGGGAACATGGTGAAGGAGAGTTTGGTGCTTCCAAACATTAAGCACATTATGCCATGGTGGAGAATAAGCTTGAGAGGACTATCATATTATCAAACTTGCACATCAAAGGCCAAGTACATGAGAAGGTTGAGGCTATTTGGATGTAAGAAGATTCCATTTATATAGTCAACCTATATGGAGATTATTGGCTCTCATTTAACCTCATGCCATTGAAGTTGGAAAACACCATGAATAAGATGAAAGCATCAATGCTAAAGGATAAAAGGATACATGCATCACTAAATCATTCATGTCATGACATAAGAAAGGATTAAAACATCTCCTTTGATTTAGGAGGGAGGTATGTTTAGTATTTAGTTGTATATAGTTCTTTGATTTCTGATTTCCTAAGTCCTTTGAGCACATGTGTGTCTTGTTATTGTGTTTAATTTACTTTGTGTGTGTTCTTTGTTTTGTGTGGTTGAGGTATTTAATAATCTTGTATTGGCATATCTTGTTATCAATGTTCAAATTCATCCTATTGTGTCTTAGACTTTAGATGACTCCCTATGCCCAATAGACTAATAAGGCTAGTAGTCTAGTTAGTATAGTAGGCATAATACCCCTATGAGTCACTAATTTATTGACCAAATTTGACCCATGTGTCCTCTTATGTCTTAAGTAATTTTTACTAACTGAAAATGGTAAGTTATTAAAAAAATATAGTTTTCTTGAAAACATGAGAATTTAATGATGTGTATAGACTTGTACAACCCCCCATAGCTAAGGATGTTTCAATAGTGTCACTTGGTATTATACAAACTTTTTTAGGTGATCATTTTGATTAGAATCTCCAAGAAATGAAGAAAATAACTTTTCTTTTATTCCACTAGGCTTGGCAAAAAAAATGGTCTTCAAGTTTATACTTGGTACTATCAGTAATCAAGGTTTCAAGAAAAATGATCTTGGGTATTATACACTTAGTTAGGTTATATTTTATGTTTAGTTGTATATTAATGGTGGTCTAAGATTTATGAACCATTCCTAAGAAGTTAGACTATCTAGTTTGCTTGCTAATTTGTGTACCCTATAAGATTTACCTTGGTTTCATCAAGTCCATATAATCTAGATACCAGTATTGATTCCAAAGTTATTATACTCTCCTCTAACATTTTCCACAAAACTTTTTTCAATTTTAGAGTTCATTTGAAGATCCAATCACCTTAGGTTGCAAATTGGTCCCATTTTATGTTATTGGTAGATTTTCACTATTTACAAGTCCTTTATGGTCTTGTAATGGTTTTAGAATGTGGGGATAGGTTAATTATCATTTTTTAAGTGTAATTTAAATCCACTCATATTTTAATATTATCCTCCAAAGTAACATTCCATGAATTTTAGTCATATACCACATAATCACACAACCTACCATGAAAGTGCACCTATAGTTACTTGGAAGAAAAAAATCATCTAAAAATTTAGAACATAGACCTTTGAAGCCATTCATGGGTTTTGAAAATCCATTTTGAGTTATTTTAAAATTTGTAAGACTAATTGAGGGCTAAAAACAATGCTCACTATCCATATTTTCACTTCACTACTTGTACATCAGAATAACCACTTATAGGCGGTACTAGAGAAAGATGGGGAGCCATTTGAAGCATTTAAATAGATTATGGAACTCTAATTAAAGTATTTGTAGATTTAAAATACCATGTTAGACATTTTTAAAATGACAAGATTGTGAGAAAATTATGAATAACCTTCAAAAGGTACTAACTATAGATTCAGGGACATTATCCCAAAAACAAGCAAAATAGAGCCCTATATCATTTTATTGATGTCTTATAATAGGTATATCAATAGTTTTGAAGGAAATTAATGGTAAAAAACTATATTATACATGAAGGAGAGGAGCCTTGAAAAATAGGGAGTCAATATAATTAGTGTAAGATGGAAGTTTGGAGCATCAAAGTTGCCTACAAAAGCAAGAAAATCCTCCATTAGCATCTATAATTTTGAGTTTTGAGTGACCATTATCACCCAAGGTTGTATATGGAACATACTATCATGTTTAAAATATCATTATTAATTTAATTTTGTATAAATTAACATGAGATTCATTAGGATAATTTTTATATACTATGCTTTGTCTTCCATGATCACCTATAGGTATTTCATCAAGAAAATGCTCACCTACAGCTGGGAAGGTAGATAATAGGTTGAATATGGTATCTAGGTGATGATTAGAGTCTATAAAAGGTAAAAAAATAAGTCCAAATAGTTGTTATATAATCTTAAGGATTTAATTATGGCCTTAAAACATCATGACCCAAGTTCAATTAGGGAAAAGTATAGCTATAAGAATCAAGGAAATAGGGTATCATAGTTAGGAGAGAATATTCAATTTTGTGATCTTAAGGTTCATGTAGAAGGTTAAGAGGGGGTTGAAATGAGAATATATACCTATGATAAATTTAATTAATATCATTATGAATTTAATGATCATTTTAATATTTAATAAAATCTTACATAGACCTATTAAGGCCCTAACATGCACCTACAACTCAGTGTTGACTGTTACAGACAATAAGCATAAAGGAGGACGTCTAGGTGTTGGTAAAGCATGAAGATGAAGAAAAATAAACATAAAAAAATTAAAAATTACCCTAAGGGAAGTAGGGTAGTTTTATATACCCTATTATAAATCCTAAAACATATAATCATGCACCTATAGGTGCCCTTCTAAGGCAAAAGAATAGATAGGATTTTATATATACAATTTGGACTAGGCAAGTGTATGGAGAGGTATGTAGAATATTAAGCCAATGGAATTAATTGGAACACATTTTTTAATTTTTATTTATCATTAATACACTATCATATAAAATAAATAATTTAAAAATAATGGTCTTCAATCATGCATACACAATCCACATCAAAACACTATGCACATTCATCTTTTTGCACTATCTGTCTTGAGTTTTGCAAAAGTTAAGGGGCCTATTAACCTATTAAATGGATAAAAATTGGTATATATAACATATAATAATTTATTAATCCCATAAAATATTCAAATTTGTCTTATGAAATATAGGATTTCCCTCTATTTTGTTTTAGATAGAGGGCACTCCCTTTGTGCATGAAACTTGCAGTTTTAGAAAAGATGGAAAAGGAGATGATCTAGAAGTTGTTTGAACATTAAAATAATTTATGGGAAGATTAATATATAAAAAAAAATAAAAAACATAAGATACATTTTATATATTTATTAATTCCAATAGGGTGACTTAGACCCTCAAACTTGTAGATAGGCTTATTGAGCATGATGAAGTATAGATTCCGAATGAGAGATCAATGCCACTTACAGCTCTAGAAGTGGATTCCAATGGACCAAGAAATATTTATTGGGGAATAATATTTTTTTTTAGATATTTTTATGTAGATTAAATCATGATAAATTCATTTTGGGTCTTAAACACACTCAGGCCTATTAAACAAGGTTTAGGCCTAGTGTCCAAATGGGGAGTCATTCACACTTCTAGCATGAGATGGCATTAAAAACTATTGAAACATTATTTTTGGATAATTATTTATGTTTTAAAGTTATTTATATGCATGGTATAACATTATAAATCTTTTTTTTGGCTTAAAAGGAAACATTAGGCCTATGTAGATGAAAGGAAAGAGCTCGATAGGAGAGCTTTGGAGGTTCATATCTTATCTAATGATTTGAATAAGAATACAAGACATTTTAAGTTTTTATATAGGGTCATAATCAAATATTTTTTGGTATTACATTGATATTTGAATGTTAAATCTTTATGAACATAGATTAAGAGGTCAAAACTATCAAAAACCTTTTCAAATAATAGTTAGTGACCTAATGGAGGAAATAGAGTTGTATATTTAATCTAATGACATTTTTTTTACCATGAAAGTGATTTTAAATTGTATAGTAATATTTTAGGTTTATTCCCATCCTTTTGAGTTGTATGAAACTATATGGATGGAGTACAAAATAGGGTATTTTTGAAAATTTTATTTGTTTTACAAGTTTTAGGAGCTTCTAAGAGATGAAAATCACATGGAAGGGAATATTAGGACTTAATATAATTACCCATGTTTATTTAATGACATATAATAACTCATAAGTTCCCCCACTAGCTATTTCATCTTAGCTAGTCAAAACTGGCATAGTGACCAAGTTAGTCAGAAGGGTGAAAAAGTGAAAAACTTCAAGTGACCTAATTTTAAGGTGTGCCTAATTAGTATAAGGTCATGGATGGTCTTGAATATTTAATCTACTCCCTTGTATAGTTTTTTATGGAAAAATTATTCTCTTTGGAAGCCAAGTGTGCAAGGTGTGTGGAAGACGTGTCTTCTTAGACTATAGATGGTGATGTCTCATTCCCAAATGATTCTAGAGGACCAAGACTAAAAATAATGCATAGAGAGGTAGTTATAAAATCCTCCCCTATCATTACAATAATCTTTACTATCCCTATTCAGTTTTGGAATGTTCAAATAGAGGTGAATAATGAAGCCAATTTTCTGAACTAGAATGAGAACTTTCATGCCACTTTCCAAGAGTTTCATGACTTGAAAAGCCATTTGTCTCTTTTGACCTCAAATGGTTTATAACACATCCTATTATCATGAAAATTTAATTCCTTTTATCATATTTAAAATTTTCCTTATGACTTTTGGACTTCTCTCTTCTTCTCTCTCTCTCAAGTTCTATAAGAACTTGCCATTTTGGCCATTGAAACTTATGCTCCACCTAAGTATGGTGAAGCCCTTCTCATTTGTATAACATTTGATCAATAATAATTATGATTTTTACCTATTTATGACTATTAATATTGTATTTTACTTGTATTATTTATCTTGATTAGTGATAACTATGATTTCCTTAGGATGTTTTCTCATTCGTTCATCCTATTTGTAATTGGAAAGCTTCTTTTTGCAGGGTATGTGAAGTATTCTAGGAAGTGTTAAGGTTGAGTGAGTTATTCTATTAAATATTGAAATTAAAGGAAACTTTTATAGTCATCATATCCTAAACATTCATCTATAACATCATAATTTAATATTGATGTGAGAAGATATAGATTGGAGAAGTGTATGTTTGGTTAGTCTCTTAGTTTCATGTGTAACATGCAGCTACTTTGAAGTCATAAACTTATTTAGTGTATCACCTTCCTTAGGTTAGTTTTATTTCATTTTTATCTCTCACTTTACCCTCCCAAAGATTTATGTGTATTATTTATCCAAGTGGTACATCAAGGGAGCTAGACCTACATAGAGATTCATCTCATCCATAGGCTACCCACAAGCCTAGAGGTGCTTCAATTATGCCACTTGGATAAGGAGATATAATAAATTATCATAAAATGGAGAAAATTAAAGTGAAAACATACAATAAATTTCCAATATTAAGGATTTAGTAGGTGAAAATATCATACCTATAAGTTCTTTTAATTTCCTTATAAGGTAATAAAGTATGGTAGCTCCAAACACACCTACACCTCCTTCAAGTCAAACAATTGGAAGGTATGCTCAAGGTGTCTAAATTTCTCAAGTAAAAAGAAATCCTTTCCCTCTAAGGACTAAATATAAGGTGACTAATACTACCCTAAACATAGTGGATTCCTTGAAAAGTGCCAAAACATCTATCTCCTTATGGAATTTCCTTCACATGCTTAGACAAAAAGAACTATTATAAAATAAATTATCCATCATCCCTACTATTAATTCACCTTAAAGTAAAATTTATAGTCATATTATACTTTAAAATTATCCTAAAACTATTTTTGAACCATATAATATGGATAATAAACCGCCACCATTCTACCTCACTCTCATAGTGGGTGACAAATTGGTGCACAATTGCATAATTGATAGTGAGGCCTCTTCTTCAGTCATGCCCAAGTTTGTAGATGATAATTTGGGCCTAAAATATGAAACTCATATCAGATGAGTGATCCAAATATATGATTCACCTACTAATATAATAGGACTAATTAAAATTTTTAAGGCCTTCTTGCATGATTGTCCTAGTTTTCCCATCCTCCAAGACATAGTTTTAGTAGACCTTCCTGCTCACTTTGTAATCCACCTTTCAAGAGACTTTATAGCTAAGATATGTGTATTAATCTCAGTTTATTTATACTTATTAGCCTTTAGGACAAGGTATGGGACCAAGGTGACCATAAGAACTTAGCTTCTTGCTAGATTCCACATTGAACCCTACATTGAAACAAGCTCTAACTTGAATTATGTTGTTCATGAGAAGGAGGAATATAATGTGGATTATTTTTATTATAAAATTGATGGAATTTATAATTTTTTATTTGATTAGTATTGTTTATATGCATATGAGCATGATATTTATATATACTTGGAGAAAATTGACCTTGGTACTTATGTCATGCATGAAGAGCTATTTGAAAGAGTTGATGTAAGTGTCAAACATTCTCATGTTATTGAATGTAACTAAATGATTAATGAGTATGATGATGATAGGTTTATTAGTCTAATTAAACACCATAATGGGAAGAATGATCTTTTTTTCCCTACTATTGTTGAAGTTTCCCTTGATGATGACACTCATGAGGTAGATGAGAATGAACTATGGAAAAGGTTTGATGTCATATGTCAAGACTTCCCCTCTTAAGAATAACATATCTGATGTGTGTGATAATGGTTCTAACAAACATGATGTTGATTTCCTCACTAAGCATGGATAAAAGTTTCATGTTGTGAATGAAGAGGAACTATGGCAAAGGTTTAATTCCATATGCAAAGAATTTAACAAGTTGGGTAAGTCTCCATTTTCTCCAAGAGACTGCATATCTAATGTTGAGATTATTAATGATACTAATTATCATGTTGTCAATTTTAATTTAAAACATGAATGTGAATGTCTTTTTTTGTTCAAGAACCTACATTCATGAAAGAGACTGATTTGGTTTCTATCTAAGAGGTTATAAGCATGGATAATGAGGTCAAGTCTTATTTTGTTGTACCTAAAGGGTAGTTAGGAGATCCATATGAGTTTAATTCATTTTTAAAATTATTGGATCATGAATAAGAAGAGATTTATGCCTTCAGACATAGAACACATTCCATCCTAAAAGAACACAATGATGAGATAGTTGTCATACACTCCAATCTACATTTTTTTGGAAAGCATCCAATGGATATTATAGAGATCATAGTAGTTTTAGCTCCAATAAAGGTTCTTAGAGAGAAATAAATATCACTCATGTATATTTCAAAAAATTCACTTGAAATCATAAGAATATCCAAAGGTGATAGGCTTCTTGATCACCTACACATGCAAGTGATTGGTGATGATCATGCTCCTCATGCTAAGATATCTTCATGGAGTGATAAAGATTCAAGGGGGACTATACTTGACCCTATTTGAGGTATGATCAGATGTTTCAAGTCATCAATGAGGTTTTTTAAATATTAGAATATGAGTGTGTGTTTTCTTTAAGTTGTGGTGTGTTTCATAAGTGTTTAAATGAACACATGTGTGTTTTTTTGAGTTTATCTTATTTTGTGTGACTTTCATTTGTGTTTGGTGTGTTTTAAGAGTAAAATTATGTGTCAAACATATGTATATATGAATCCATGACCTAATGGACAAGTTTCGGTTATTATTCATGGCATAACTAGCATACCACCTGTTGATGCTTGGATTTGCACCCTTGAAGAGATGCTCAATTATCCTCATCTAAGTAGTAAAATCGAATCACCTCTCTTTTTGTGGGTGACAATTTTATTGAGATGAATCTCTAGATTAGGGGATAGCTCCCCTTGATGCACCTTTAAGGCTCATATTACTACTATTAACAACTTGAGGGGATGAAAAGGGGTAAATAACTAGAATTTAAACCTATTCTACTAGGGGTGATGCACTAAATTTTTTGATCTAATCATACCTTGAACATACACTTGAAATAAGGACAAGTTACATACACACTTCACTCAATATCAACTCTCTCTCTCTCACATCAGAATTTCAACATAGGGTCTAAGATATGGCATAAATTTAGGACTTAAGTAATAAGCATTTCAAGATACTCTATTTAATTAGCTATTAATTGTATTTGTACTCTCTTCAAACACTTCTTATTGACCTTTAAGAAGGAAATTACAATACACCAGGTAATAATGGAATTAACATGTGAAGGTAAATTGAAATTACACTTGTACAAGACTAATACCAAGCATGTACACTTAATACAATCATTTATTGAGGTAAAACACTTGTATTTATTGATTCAAGGTAAAATTTTGGTAGGGATTCACCATAATAGGTAGAGAGATCATGCTCAAGTGAGCTAAGAGAATCCATATTTATAGCCTTTGAGATAGAGATCGAGCAAAGGGATTTTAAGGGTCACTTGGACATGTGTCAGTCTTGAAAATAGAAATAGTTACATTCTATAAGAAACTCCCTTTTTGGTTACACTAATGGAATCAAGATACATTGAACTACCTTTTGTTGTAGATGGGTCCATCTATTGGAATGTTATTTTGATGCAAGCTATTCTTTATTAGATTATCAAGTTATGTAATAATGTAATAACTTGAACCATTGACCTACCTATTCTCACTTATTATGTATTAGAGCTCAATACTCATGCCATTTGTCATTTCCACATCTACTCTCATGTTCTTTCCAAGTCTTTTGAATATCAATAGCTATTCCTCATAGTTTAAAATTCACTTTTAATGGGCCATCATCTTTTCTTTGAATCCTAATGGCTAATTTTTGTAGTATAAACTTTGAAATTTTATGGGCCATCGCCTTCAGGTATTTATTTTGGAATTTTTTTTTGTGGCACTTGTTTTCAAAAAAATTATCTCCTACTTACTTTTAGACAATTTATTTGAAGCTATTGATCTTTGAGCTTTTCCATTGGGAAATTTCTCCAAAATAATCCTCAAACAATCTTTCTAAAATAATTATTTTGGGTTTTTTTGTAAATGACCCTTTGGCTTTGTGTAAATGACCCTTTAGATCTTTGAAAATACCCCTTCATAAAGTTTTAAATGGACTCTCCTCTTTGGAATTTTTGTATCTATACCTTTTTCCTATGGATAATTTGCCCAACAACCCTTCAAACTTTTAGTTTGGCCCTTTTGAAAGGAACATACCCTTAGGAAGAAATGTAAATAATCCCTTCAACTTGAAAGTGGCCTCAAGAAAAATGTAGGTATCCTTCAAGATTTTGAAATGGTCATTTTCCAAACAAAAACCCTTTGGAAAAAATGAAAGGGTCCTTTAGCTTGAAAAAATCCTTCGAGGAAGTTAAAGTGCCTTTCAAAAAATTTACAAGCACCCTTTAGGAAATTTGTTTTAGACAAAATGTTTGAAATAATTCCTTTGTGAAATTTACACAAATAATTTTCCCAAAATAATTTAGTAAAGGCTTAGACAAAAAACCCAAAGATAAAAAAATTGAAAGAATAAACACTTAGAAAAAGACCAAAACAAACCCCCTAAGAGAATAAATACTTGTGAATTTATTGTGGCTTGTATGTAACATTTCTTTCATATTGGACTTGACCAAAGATATAGAATTATGAAGCTAAATTTTTAGATAAGGATTGACAAATTTTGGCTTGAAGAGCCAAAATTTGGTCAACAAAATTATGACTCATAGGGGTAGTATGCCTATTATACTGATGAGACTAGTAGCCTAAATAGTCCATTGGGCATGGAGTCAATTAAGGTTTGAAATAAACTAGGAACCTTGACCATGATTTAGAAATTGATCAATAGACAACCATTAACTACCTATAACACACAAAGGAAAGAGATATATAACAAATACCAAAGAAAACACACTGGTGCTACTTATCACTTAGGAAAATAAAATACACAATAGAAAGAAAACTAATTATTTACAACTAACTAGATATGCTCTTCTTCCTCTTGGATCAAAGGGAAAACTTATTAGGTCTCTTCCATGACAAGACACCTCATGATGCCTACCAAGTGGTTGATTGGAGTAGGAGTTTGACAACTCATCTTTCCTACTTGTCACCTTGATTGGAATGTATCCAACTGGATTAGGTTCAAACATGTCTCCAACATACATGTACTCATCTTACTCTTTGAAACATGTCTCATACTAGTCCTTCATGCTAGTGTAGTCCATCAATGGATCAATGGATGTTATCTCATTATCATAGGGTTCATTTGGCTCATGTCCCTCTTGGTATGCATCATGGACCAGCTCATTATTTTCTATCTCTTTGATAATATTGTTAAACTAATCTCTTGCTTCATCATGGATCTCTTTAATAAGGGTGGTTGGTGTGATGTTTGAGCTGAGACAAAAAATTTATAGTTTATTCTAGAAATCATCATTTTCTCACTCAAGAACTCCTTCTTCAAAGCCCCTATCAAAATAATCAAACCTCTCTCTTTCTTGCTCAACAAAAAATTCTCTATCTAATAAACAACATGCTCTTGAACCTCATTCAACTCAGGTCCCATGGTTCAATCATTATCTTCATCAAAGCAGTAAAAAGGTTCATCATACAAAGGGAAAGAGAGCTCACCATGCTTACATTCTCCATTAAATGTTGGCAAGTGATTTTTTTTAATATCATCTTCATATTGCTAGAACATTTGCATGTATGTGTTACCCATGTCTTCTCCTTGAATCATGCCACCTTCAAGAGTCACTTCTTCAATATTATTTTCATGAAAAATTCCTAGAATAATCACCACTTGAAATATGATTTGACTACATTATTCATCCTTAATAGTTCCTTCCACCTCATGTTCATCATAATTATCACCATGATGATGTTCATATAGAGTACTTATGATGATCTCATCTTCATTCTCACTCGTGTTAGTTTCTTGATCAGCTAAGAATTTCATTTTCTTTTGCTCACTTGCCTCCCTTAAAATAGGTTCCTCTTTAAGATAAAATGAAATGAAGGGTGAATGGATAGGTTCATGAGTCTTAAATTCATTATTTGGAGTATGGAAGGTAATTGAAGATGAATGGAGTGAAAATGGAGTATGGGATGAAGGAGAGGACTTAGGAATGCACTTTGAAAAAAGGCAAGCACAAATGATCTCAAAATCAGATTGGGAATGAGAAGTGGGGTTTTTTTTAGAAGTTCATGAGGAAGAGGAGGTAAACCTTGGGATAAAATAAATTGATTCTCTTCCTTCCACTTGACCAAAAATTCATCCATATCATATGTAACTTGATAACTCTCTTAAAGGGGTGTAGTTAGGGTGTGTTTAGACATGGGATCTTCTATTAGGTCTAAACCTTCCATTATACCTTGACTAAACAACCTCATTCTTAACTTCAATTTTTCAATCTACTTTTCTAGATTTTCTTGAAAGAGTCTTTCTTAGATATCATGCAACTAATCATGATGAAGAGGAGTAGCTTCATTTTCCACTTCATACTCTTGAACAATACTCTTCTCTTCTTTCTTACCCCATGATTCCACTATTTCATTCCAACTCATGATCTTAGGATTGGAAATCTCTTCTTGAAGATAAGTAGTAACTTTATCTTTCTCAAGGTCTTGAGCTAGTTCATGATAGACATTTCTCCAACTTGGAATGTTGACATCATGTTGAGGGGCTTGATAAGATTGAGGTGCACTAGGAAGAATTTTCACATGTATAGAAAGAGTTACTTGAGGATGGACATATTTTCCAATAGAAGTAGGATGATTTTTTTTAAAAGAGGGCTCACAATCTAAGGAATTAAAAAAAATAGTTTCCATAGAAGGTCATTCTAATATCATTTGTTGTTGTATTTCTAGGTGAAAAGGATTAATAATAGTGGTTAATGAATTAGATGGGCTATAAGGTTGGATCATTTTATTTTGGTGAATAAGTGCTATTTGATTAAAAAAATTGGTGTGTAGGGGGAAGGTTTCTTTTGTATAGGAGGAGATTATTTGGGGATGGAATAAGGGATAAAAGGCTGATTACCTTGAGTGAATTGGCTTCTCCACCTTACTAGTTTCTCCTCCATGTATTTCATGACTTGAGCTTGCTTAAAAAAGCATTCCTCCTTATACATAAGCTCTTGCTAATATATGTTTCACTCATTCAACCTATCTATTTCTAACATCTGCTTCTCAAACTCCAATATTATATCCATAGCACTCTTCGATTCACTAAGAGAAGGATAATTAGGAGGGATACTTGAGGTGATTTCATGAATAACCTAATCTTGATCAAAACTATATGAAGGAACACATGATCCATACTTCTCAACAATAGAATTATACATACCAAATATGATTTCTTGATGTACTAGGGCTGCTTGAATAATTGATTCAACTTAGAGTCACCATTGACATTGATTGATTAAAGAACACACCAAGAATTCTTCAACTCCTACAAATTGTCCCACTAGGCATGCCAAAAACTTTTGATTCTTAGATTTTCACCCTTGAAGAGATGCTTAGTTATCCTCATCCAAGTAGAAAAATGGAATCATTTCTCTTTCTTTGGGTGATAATTTTGTTGAGATGAATCTCTAGATTAGGGGTTATCACCCCTTGATGCACCTTTAAGGCTCATATTCCTACTATTAAAAACTTAGGGGGATGAATAGGGGTAAAATAAATAAATTTTAAACCTATTCTACTAGGGGTGATGTACTAAAATATTTTCTCTACTCACACCTTGAACATACACTTGAAACAAGGACAAGTTACATATACACTTATCTCAATATTGACTCTCTTTCTCTCACATCAGTGTTTCAACATGGGGTCAAGGATATGGCATAGATTTAGGAGAACTTAAGCAATTTGCATTCTAAGACACTCTATTGAATTAGCTATTGACTATATCTACAATATTTTTAGACACTTCTTGTTGACCTATAAGAAGGAAATCACAATACGCTAGGTACTAATGGAATTAACATGTGAAGGTAAATGGAAATTGTATGTTCACAAGACTAATACCAATCATGTAAACTTAATATAATCAATAAATGAGGTAAAAAAACTTATCTTTAATGATTCAAGGTAAAAATTTAGTAGGGCTTCACCATACCAGGCAGAGAGATCATGCTCAAATGAGCCAAAATAATCCATATTTATAGCCTTTGAGAGAGAGATCGAGCAAAGGGAGTTTAAGGATCACTTGGACATGTGTGAATATTGTAAATAGCAATAGTTACACTACATTATATAATAAATTCCATTTATAGTTACACCATAGAAATTAAGGTACACCAAAATACCTTTTTCTATAGATGGGTCCATCTATTGGAATGTTTTTTTTATGCAAGCTACTCTTTACTGGCTTATTAAGCTATGTAATGGTGTAAAAAACTTAAACCATCAACCTACCTATTTTTTCTTTTTATGTATCAAAGGTTAGGATTCATGTCATTTGTCATTTCCTCATCTATTCTCATGTTCTCTCCAAGTATTTTGAATATAAATTTCTATTATTCATAGTTTAAAATTGACTTCCTACAGGCCATCATCTTTTGTTTGAATCCCAACAACTAATTCTTGTAGTCTAAACTTTGAAATTTTATGGGCCATCACCTTTAGGTATTTCTTTTGGTATTTTTGTTTGTGGCACTTATTTTTGGAATTTTTGTCTCCTACTTGCTTTTAGAAAATTTGTTTGTAGCTATTGACATTTGGGCTTTTTTATCAAGATATTTATTTGAAATAATTCCTTGGATAATCTTTCCAAAAGAATTCTTTCAAGTTTTCTATAAATGACCTTAAACTTTGTGCAAATGACCCTTTAGCTCTTTGAAAAGACCCTTTTGAGAAGTTTGAAAAGGACTCTCCTCTTTAGAATTTTTTTATCTCTAAATTTTCTTGCAAAAAAACTACTTGAAAAACTTCCAACTTTCTATTTGGCCCTTTTGAAAAGAACATACCTTTAGGAAGAAATGTAAATGACCCCTTCGACTTGAAAGTGGCCTTCATAAAAATGCAAGCGTCCTTTGGGATTTTGAAATGGTCCTTTTCCAAATAAACCATACCCTTCAATAAAAATGAAAGGATGCTTTAGCTTGAAGAAGTCCTTTAGGAAAGTTAAATTTCCTTTCAAAAAAGTTACAAGCACCATTTAGGAAAGTTGTTTCTGACAAAATGTTTGAAACAATTCCTTCAAAAAAGTTGTGCAGATAATTTTCCAAATATAATTTGGTAAAGTCTTAGACAAAAAACTTGAAGACAAAAATTCCAAAAGAATAAACACTTATAAAAAGACCAAAATAAACCCGTTGAAAAAATAAACACTTCTGCATCTGCTGTTGCTTGTATAGAACATTTCTTACATACTAGACTTGACCAAAGATATAGACTGAGGTAGCTTAATTTTTTGATAGGGGGTGACCAATTTTGGTTTGAAGACCAAAATTTGGTCAACACCACCATGAATATATCACCAAAACTATTGACCATTTTAACCACAAATCAAAATGGGTCAACCCCCTATAGTCAAAAACATATATATGGGTCTAGTATAATGTCATAGGGTGTTTTATATATCATTTGATTTAATTTAATGTCATTTTAAATTTGGTTATGGTATAATTAGTCTTTTTGTCATTTAATGTCATCTAGGGGTCATTTAAGAGCACTAAATGCAAGTGGTATGGTTTTCCAAGAAATACAAGTGTTATAAACTCATCCTCAATGTCCAATATGTTAGTCCCTATTAGATATGTTTTTTGGTAACTAAAAACTTGTAGGTGATAAATAAAAACCAAGAAATTAAGTGGAAAATAAGGAGTTTGAAAGGATGTATGTCCTATGAGAGAGAGTGGTATATGGGAGAAGGTTTTTGGATGGATATTAAACTTCCTTAGACTAATTTACATGCTTTACATGCTTTGGAAGTGCCAAAAATGGGCTAAAACCCTTCTACTCATCCTTCACTCCACTTTACACATGAAACTAGTCAACATATTTTTGGTTGGTATGACAAGTAGGAGAAATTCTAGGTCAAATGACTTTGGGGGTAATATTACACATATTTAGCTTCAATTTAATGTTTGGAGTTCAAGGAATGGTGGCTTATACTTTATGAAACATTTTTAACAAGTTGAGTGTGTTTTTTTGCCTATTTTTTACCACACCCTATAGGTTTTACTATTGTTTGAGATGGTCCATACAACTCAATTATTGAATTTGTTTTCATAGGATGTTTTCTCTCTTATCTCATGCTTTCCATTGTTATTTTAATGTTTGGAAATGATTTCATGGGCTAAATAGTTCAAGTTTGTAATAAGGTGTTTCTAGTGAAGTTGCAATCAAATTTCACCATTTATAGAAGGTCTCTTTTTCTACAATGACTTCAATTAAATTTTACATGATCTTTAATCCATCTCAAATGTTAGGTAAATATTATTATTCCCAAGTTAAATCTCCAAGATTAGTATCATAGAGGTTATAGTCAAGTGTGACACATAGTCAGTAATGAGTGTGAACCTACAAGTGCCATGGAGAGAATGTCACAAAGGAAGCAAGGAAAATTTATCCGATTTCAAGTCTTTCAATTTTGTGGACTCCATCTAAATTTTTTTAGATAATTATGAAACTTGTTGAAGTATCATATGCCATGTGCATTGACCATTTCACCTTCATTACCCAATTTACAACTCCCATCAACACCTATATGAGACTAAAAATGTTGAAATCAGAGGTGTTGAGCTAGTTTGAACCTTTTCAAGTAAGATATGATCAATTATAGGACCATTTTGAAAGTATGGAGTTAGTTTTAAGTTCATATATCATGTAAACTTATTGTTTCAACCTCACTGCCTGCATTCATGAGATATTCATCTATAGGTGACCATACACAGAGAGTTAATGTGTTTTATAGGGATGATAAATCACTTTTTGATGCCTTAATTCCATTTTAATAGGATGGAGGGTTTTGAGAATCTAGTATAAGGTCATAATATGTGCACAATGCACACTCCAACTCCACTATTGTGTGTGCATCTATAGGTTACCCTAGAGAGGTGAATGTGTTATTTAAGTGTATGAGAATGTGTTTGAAGACACTTATTGAGGCCTTAAGAGGTGAATTACACCTTGATATTCATTATTGGAACATTGAATAGGCAAGTAGGCTTATGAACCATGTCTAATGATGAAGGGTTTATGTTTTGGGACATCTTCCCTAAAACACAAAAATAGAGCACTCACCCCTTTTTTTGATGTGAAATGATGATTTCATATAGGTTTTTAATCTACCCAAATGCTTTTATATTATAACATTATGATATAGGTATAACCTTTCAAAAAGAGTGTGGTTTATAACTAGTGTAAGGTAGTGTTTATAGAAATATAAATCCTAAGTTTTCTCACTTAGTTTAGACAATTCTCTCTACAAGTTTGGAACTTCAAAATAACCTTAAAATCCAAAGTTGTAATATGGAAGCACATATTCATAATAGAAGGAATTGTTGAAGTGAGAAAGTAAAGTAGTGTTTCAAATATCCTCAAAAGGTGTGAATAGAAGTGTTTTTAACCTCATCTACACCTACAGGCATCCTTTTCCCTCAAGTAACTCACCTATAGCTAATTGCAGACTCCTACACCATCCATGAGGTGAGTCTAGAAATGGAAACACAAACATTTTATACTAGAAACTTCCTATAATGAATCTAAATAGGAAAATATACCATATTAAATAGGTTTCAAGTCGATTCTCACCTACAAAACCCTTGTTTTTCCCTAACACAATCAACTATAGTTGATTATGGTATACCAGTGAGCTAAGAAGTGATGTTTTGATGTTGGCATAGCCTAACCTTGAGGTAAATTGATATCAACAAGTATTAAATGGTTTAAAAAAATCTAAGGTGATATTTACACACTGTTATCAAGGCCTAAATCATGAAAATAGACCTACAAGTCCCCTTTGAAGCAAGAAACCTAGTTTGTAGTCTATACCAGACAATTAGAAAGGTATGCATGAGAAGTTTTTGGTAAGGTTGGGAAAAGTGTGCAAGTATGGAAATACATTCATCATTACTTTAAACACCTAAAAAACCCTCATATCATGGAAACATACTTTATAAAGGTACCCATAAAGGAAACTTATAGTCACATGTCAAAACATGCACATAGTCAATAGTTTCCACAAGTTTATCTTAGTTTTTGATGCATTTGGAGGTGATAGGGATACCAAATGACTGGGAATTTGTATAGAAAATCTCTCTAACTTAGATAATCTCACAAAATAATTTATTTTCCTATGATAATATGGGAATTAACCTTTATTTTTTCTTAGATAGAGGGTACTCCTCTATGGTGCAAATCTCTAGACTTTGAAGGAAGATGATAACTAGGTGAGATAAGGGTTAGTTAAACCTTACAAGAAGGTTTGGAGATATGTTGAAAACATGAAAAAATAAAAGGATCAGTTCATAGATGCTTGAAACACAATATATTTGTCTAAACCTATAGACATAAAAATAGGCCTATTAGAAATTGATTAGAACTATTGCCTAATACAGTCCAAATTTCACTTATAACCTTAGGTGAGCATTAAAATGAATTTAAAAATGTTCCTTATGGAATATAAGATGTTTTTAATCTCTTGGAGTGAAAATGAGATCACAATAAATCCATTTATTGACTCAAATCACATTGGGTCTACAAGGAATGAAGAGAGGATCTTGAATAAGCAACTTTGAATGCTTGCAACCACTTGGATAATTTTCATGGGAACTCAAGTAGATTGGAAAAGTTATAGATGGTATTGATCAAGCATTTGGTGGGATTAGTTCTTGAGTTAAATTTCACAACTCTATGAATAAAGGTTAATACTATTTCAAACCCTTAAAACCCCTTTCCAAAGACCCAATTCAAGAGATGAATAAAGATAGGTATTTAGATGGAAATTAATGACCATGAAATTGATTAGAAGTTATAGAGGAATCTCCATAAATCCTCCTCATGAACTTAAGGTGTTTCCTACTTGTGCCAATAAGGGGGAAATGAGGTTTTATTGATTATTTTTTGTGTTATGAAGGTATGTAAAGGTTTAAAGAGATGAAATAAAATTTGGGATAAGATTTAAAACCTAAAATATCTCATAATGATCATTTAATTCTTAAATAAAACTCCTAAGTGATTATGTAAATACCTCCATCTTAGCCAATAAAAATTGGCATAGTGAATAAGATAGTGAGAAGGGTGAGAACTTCTAGTAGGATGCCTTTTAAGGTCTACCTAATGAATATAAGGATATAAGAAGTCTTAAAATGTGTCACTAAATCTTATATACATATTTTTATGGAAAACTAAAACCAAATTTGAGGCCAAGTATGAAGGGTGAATGAAAGAGGAATAATTTGGACTGTAGGTAGTGATAGCTCATATCCAAAAAATTGATAATGATTAGGGATGAAAAAATTCATACTATGTAATTTTTGTAACCCTTCACCCTCATTTCAATCATCAATTATATCCCTATTTAGTTGTGGGATATTCCAAAAGGGCCAAATGATGAAGGCATTTTTTTAGCAAACAATGAGGAGTATTATGCCACATTTCAAGAGTTTCATGTATTTGAGGGCCATTTTTCCTATTATACCTTACATGGTAGATCTCACACTTCATTATCCTATATGTATAACTCCTTTTCTTAGCATGACACCTATCTTAATGACTCTTAAACTTTTCATTTCTTACTTCTTTTTGAATAGTAGTCATTTTGTCTCTTGTAAGCTAATACCACACCATATATGGTGAAGCCCTATTGGAATGAAATTTTATTTTGACTTTGAATAATAAATATAAGTATATTTTTGAGTTCATGAACATTTTTATAAGTGTGTAAGTGATGTATGGTGAAGTTAGTGATAATCTTCTATCCTTATTTTTCTTATCCTTTCATGTTTACACAAGAGTTCCTATTATAATAGGTCATATAGAGTGTATTCAAGTGTTTTAATCTCATTTAAAGTGTATAAATATTATTTGAGTGTTTAATATACCCTCTATTCTATTTACCTTGTGTTTCTTCATGTATATAATCTCTATATTGAAAAATTGATGTTAGAACCTTTTAGGACTTGGAGGCTAGTTTGTATGCCTTATTTCATTATGATATAATTATAATGGTCATGTGGAATTAATATTGGTGTATCACCCCCTTATAATATTTTCAATTCATTAAAATTTTAACTCTTTTCTCCACAAGAAAGTAGTTAGTTAGGTGATAATCATTTGAAGATATATTTAGGGAGTTAGACTTTAAACCTAAAGGTCTTCTTCTACCTATAAGTATAGCCACATACCTATAAGTATTCCCATGTTTTCAAATTATGGAATATTATTTAACACCCTTTTCTAGGGTTCAATATTTGGTGACAACAATAACAATCTAAAATTGGTCAATGTGACCCAAACCTCTCTTAGGGTTACTTAAAATGCAATCAAGAGCTCAAAAGGAAATTTTATTTTTCTCACACCTATAATTATGAGCTTCATGAGACCTAAATAAGACATGGATAGTTTAATTGGGTCCTATAATCCAAATTTGTGTAATTGGTTTAGGGTTTGAGGGTCTGACCTTTATGAACCAATGTTAAGAAGCTACGAGACTTAAAACCCTCATTTGAACATAATAGAAAATAAATGAATAGAGATGCATAAAAAAGTGGTAAAATGACTTGAAAGGTGTTTTCAAAATGTTAAGCACTTTCCCAAGGTCCTAATAATCTTGTTGATCCATATAATCACCTATATGGACAAGCCAAAATCTAGGTTTTTAATAGGTTTTGAGGTGAATTGTAGGAACAACGGAGAACTGGTAGATGAAATCCATTGAGGAAGGTATATAGGGACTTATTATAACTCCATAACTCATCTCTTACTGTATTGAAGGATGAAAATAGCTTTAATAATCCATTCATTATAGGTAGTTTGAATTAGCACAGTGAGAAAATAATGTGACTACCTAGTGTGATAGTAAGAGAGATGACTTTGAATCTTTTTAGGTCTATTTAATGGACCATATAAAAAAATGAGTTGAATATATTTCATAACACGTTTATAATTCATCTTCCTTAAAAATTATAGGTCACTCAAATGACAAATGTGTGAACCAAGCATAGAAAGCTAATGAAAGGCTATAGATAGTGAATGATAAATGACAAAGGGGAAGTCATTAGTTAAAGGGAATAAATAAATTTTAAAAAAAAATTCCAACCTAATATGCTAGTAAATATTTTTGAAGTACTTCCTAATTAGTTTTCAAGCATTTCACTGACTTATCATCATGAGGGCAGTTTCAAAGAGGAACATGAAGAGTCTCTACATTAATTTGAGGAATATGTCATGCTTCATATAGACACTTATCCACTTAAATATATGACATTTAAACTAGTTTATAAATTTGGGCATTTATCCTTGTGACTTTTGAACTTTATTTCTTCTCTCCTCTCCTATGTTTTATATATTCAAGCCTTTATGGCTTTGTGTTCGATCTGTAATTGGTACGATAAAGACATTATAGGGCTTTGTGTTTAATCTACAATTGGTATGATAAATACATTATAGTTTTGAAATATCATTTAAATTTGATTAAATTTTTATGAATTTGATTCATTATCTACAATCTCTTTCTTAATTATGTTAAGTGGTTAATGTGGTTGACATGTGATGAATATGTTCTCTTTGCTTCCATTTTGCTCTTACATGTTTTGTATGAGTGATATCTCTTCTAATAGGTTTCATAAAGTGTATGTGTTTGTTAAGTGTGTCTTGAAGTGGGAGAGATAATATTAGTTTCTAGTATCATACCTTCTTTTCTCCCACTTCTATATAGCATTTCAATCTACCTTTATGAGAAACATTTATGCTAGAAGGACATTTAGTTGAGGTCAGTTTTAGTAGTCTCCTTTCTTAGTGTAGTTGCAAGTGTATTAGTGGACTTATATTTGGTGTATCAAATTAATTATTTTATGTTTAATTATGTTTCCTTTTTTTCCATTTTCACCCCCAATAGTTAGTATCCTAGTGTAGTGTGTGATCCTAAAGATAGATCAAGGGAGCTAACCCTTTTCAGACCTATAGATCTATCTCTTATAGTAACTTGTCTATGAGGAGAGGTAGTTCCATGTTATCCTAAAATTGATAATGTGTAATTGATTTATCTAGGGTGAAATTTTTGGCTATAAAAATACCAATGCTCAAAAATAATTAAATTTTAATCCAAAAAATAAAGAGTGCATATAGGTAGAGTTTTTAATCCCCCCTCTATCTCTCAAGCATTGGTACATGGAAAATAACTTGGATTGATTAGGAAATAAAAATTTGGAAAGATATTTTGTGGTAAAGTGGGATTTACTAAAATATATAATGTTTGAAATGATCTAAATGATCCTAAGTGTGGATAACAGAAGTGTGCATCACGTCAATTGGATTCAAACTCACTAACTTGTTATGCAAAGGTCTAGTCCTTAGCATAATGACTTCTACCATGTAGTTATTAGTGAAGTATAATGTTTATCATAAAATAGTATAGGTTTTCATTAGAATTATTAGGCTAACTACTCATATTCTAATAATTTTATTACTATGTGCCCAATTTATATACCCCATCATGGAGTGTAGTTGGTATGATGCTAGTATATGAAACCCCATGTCAAATAATACCTAAATAAATTATGAGTACATGATGAAATCCCACCTAAAATTAATTATATAAAAATAAATAAATGAAAAATTAGAACTTTAGGGTCATTTCTAGGTCATCCAAGTCACTCAAAGCTTGGGGAGAGCATATGCAACTTTTAGTCCTATATAAACTCAACAAAACAAGGCAAGAAATAAGGCACTTTTGATCACACACATTATTTAAATGGTATGGGGGAGAGCATACATGAAATTTTCACTTTGATAAAGAATAAATTAATGTAAAAATGTAAACTAATTAACAAACAAAAAACTAAAATCTATTAAGAACACTAATCTAAGGTTGTTGTTCATTTTAAAGAAACAAATAAGATGTGAATTGAAATTTTATCCCTTGGCTTTTTTTTTTTGGCATTTGTAAACTTGAAAGAGTAAAAAAAAAAATTGTTAGGTTAATTTTGAGGACTAAAACATAAGTGTGAATGAAATTTTTAAGGGTTTAAACCTACTCTTCTCAGCTTAATTTACTAGAAAAAAATGTTAGGGGGTTCACTAATGTTTATACAAAAGAGTTAACCAACAAGAAACATATACTTTAAAACTCTTACGTTTTGTACACATATCAAAGTCATCAATTTATAAACAAAGTGGAGTCATTAATTTCTAAATAGAGTGAAGATTTTATTTTCTTATGGAACAAGAATAGGCAACAAAATGGTTTCTAGTGAAGTCACCATTTATCATGTGTGAATTTACCATTTTGTTTAGTCAAAGTTGTAAATTAGGTCTAAAAATAAAATCTAATCACTGAAATCACAAGAAAAATTACCTAACAAAGTCCTAAAAACACAAGATCAAAAATACCATTTTCATTCATTGAAGTTATCATTTTTATAGAGGATGATTCAACATAGTTTGATGTCACTTATTTCAAAAAAAAATTATGTCACTATTTTTTGGAAAATCATTGATTTAAAGTCATCATTTCCTAGAAAACAAATAATAATAAAACATAGGAAAAAATAGGTGAAGTCACCTTTTAGTAGGGTGAAGTCACTGATTAGTAACTAAATAAAATGACATGAAATCAAGTCACATAACTGAAAACTTAAAGTTTTGAGTGATATTTTTAAGGATTTTGAAGGTACCATGTCACCCCTTTGGTCCATGTAGGGTGCATCATCCCACTGGGCATGCCATTATGTATCATTATGAATTTGAATAGCCAAATTTTTTTAGTTTCTTATTAGTTAAATCAAAAGAGAATTTAAATCAAATAATATAATATAAATTAAACCACTCTTTCCTAAGTAATTTGGTGATCTTAATATAAATAATTAAATTATAAATATAATATAAAACATAAAACTATTTTACCTCCCTTGTCAAACTAATGCTCATTTATTAGCATAGAGGATGTTCATGCTTAGCTTTTGGGCAATAGAGACTTTAATTAATGCAATTTATATTTTGGCATCACTTATTTAACACCACTAGAGGCTTTTTTTAGATTTTCTTAGCTTGGTGAAACTTATCCTTAATCAATATGACATTATAACATTGACTTGAGATCTTATTTAAATTGGGGTAATGACACTTGTAATTATAGGTCTTAAAACTAATTCTAACCCTAGTGAGTTTAGGTTTAGTTTTAACCTTGGCCGTGACTAGACTAACTTTGATCAATTTTAAATTAACCATAGGTTGGATTAAAGCAATTATGAAGGATTGAAAAATCATATAAGATATTTATGAGGCTTAACAGCTTGTAGAAGATATTTGTGAGGTGTGACCAACCTTTTCTTTGAATTTTAGGAATTAATAAAAGATATTATTAATTCCTTTGACTTTGACCTCATATTTATTAAAAAATTATATTTTTAGAAAATGTAATTCCCTAATTGAACTATGATTTATTACTTAAGTAACTAATTGAAATTAGCTTTTTAATTAATCCTATGTAGCATTATTAACATTTAGGAATTTATTTAGTATTTTACATTAATAGATCAAAAATCTATTTTTGTCAATTTTATAAGTTGTAATTTGATTGGGTTTGAATCCAATATAGGTTATACTTGTGTATAAGTTAATACCCCAAATGAGGAAGCTTCAACACAATTATGGGTAGTTATATGCCATGTGTAGATGAATTTAGAAAATCCAATGACTTCAAGGCTTAATTTGAATGATTTTGTAGAAATAAGTATAAAATATACTATAGACATGGAATTTTATTTAAATTGAGTGTCTAAAACTAGAACATAAGGAGGTGAAATGAAAATAATAGAGAATTATGCTATCATAGTGACCATTAGAAGTGTTTGATAAATATTTGTAGAAATAGGGGATGTCTACATAAGATATTTTATAGTAAGGGATAACCAATGAAGGGGGAGTGGAAAAGGAAATGTTTAAGAATAAATTAGTCATATTAATCTTGATGGTAACATTGAGCATTGATTTTTATAAATTAGACACAATTATGACATTAGATGTTTTCACAACTAATTTAGTAGAAATCCCCATTATCTAAAAATTAGGTATATGTTGATACACAGTACCTTGGTGACTATATAATTATGTAATAATAGGTGACACGTAAGAATTAAATAAATAGGATTACCTATTTGATTTATCCCACCAAAAATAGGGAACACACTATTAGGATTAGTAATTACAAGAATAGGAACAAGTTTATGCCTTATTGCATGTGTAGGTGTTTCCACTAGAGATGTTATTGAAGGTGAAGCTAGAGGTAACACTTATAGTAATTTATTAAATATATTTGGATCTATTCCCTATGGTTCATATTTTTTTTTAGGGTTAATTTAGTTTTAATCCTCTCTTACACCATCTGATATTATTATTTTTGAGTTTATGGTCTATGAGGTGGTGTGCACAATCTTTCTACCTATATCTTTATTATCAATTCTACATCATTTTTTGGATTAAAATAGTAACTATAATATAGATTTATATTGTTATTATAAATCAAAATCTACTTCCCTCACATAAATTTTGCGTTCCTAAACACTCTACCAATTGGTTCATAGTGTCTAGGTATGTGATCATATAGCTTAAATACAAGCCTGTGTTGTTAATTTTTAAATAGATGGAAAGTTTTTTAACATTCCCTTCCTAATTTAAATAGTGTTGATAGCCATTAATTATCATTTATATTTTTAAATTCCTTGTATTCTAATGAAAAATTGATATGTTATCTCTTACTCAACTAGTTTTTATAACGCATAATAAGGGAGTTTGAGTGGCAAAATTGAGATACCTTCAATTATTATCACTTTAAATAAATAATATTAAAAATAGGTCCTAATTTCCTTGATGTATTATCTCATTTCATATAAAATTATAGGAATGAGATATTCATTTATGGATAGGTACATAGGAGGGTATAAGTAGTCATAAATTTCCTCCATACATTATTGGAAATAATATACATACAATTTGTTGTATTAAACATGAATAAGAAAATTACAACAATTAGGCCACCCTAGGAGTCTATGTTGAAATTTAATTATGGAATAATAGGGATATACAAGATATGAAATCATATATACTTTTTTACCCTCTTTCGCTCCTCTGATTTGTTTCCTCAAATTGATGTAATAATTTCATGCAAGGTCAGCGTCTTTCTATCATTTGTTTTAAAGAAAAATATAAGCACCCACAATTTTTTCCCAGGAACTATGTTTGTGGCTTCATATAACATATTCATTAAGAGCATACCAAATCTGACCCCTTGCTTAGAAGTCTTAATTTTATAAATTTAAACATCACCCTTTTTAACCAAATGATTTGTATCCTCTACCCAAGATTCTAATACCTCTACTAGGTCATTTTATTTCATCCACTCCATGGTATCTTCCTGGTTATATGTGAATGTGGGCTCATGTAATTTATAATAATTTTAAAAATCTATTTCAATAACTTAAGCCATTTTGTACTTCATGTTTGTTGAGGATATTACATCTTCCTTCAAAATAATTAGTGAAAAGATTGTACAACATATCTTTAAAGGAATTAACTCTATCTTTTTTACAACTGGGTATGCACTAGATTCCTACATTTAAACCATCAAATTATTAATATTGATCATCCTACATAGGGTCCCTCTCAACATAAAATTTTTATCCTCCTCTAAATTATAAAATATAAAATTATATTTATTGTATTAAGAAAATTATGTTTTAAAGATGGTGTCTCTAAATTATTGAGGAATCTTGGAAGAAGAAGATGTTGTAAAATGGGACATATTACAATATTAGAGATACTATGGTGTTCTTGGAGGGAGTTCAATGATCATTTCCCACAAAGTTTAATAACTCTATGATTTAAGAACATCCAAGTGTTCAAGCAATCTACATCATCCAAAAATACTTAAAGTATGAATAAGTAGTTTGTGTAACCTTTGGTGTGTTTTTATTATTTTTTGGGAAAATAAAGTATAGTCTTGAAAACACTCAATATAGTCCTGGCAAAGGCATAAGTTACACAGTATCCATTTTTTGATAAAGAAAGTTAGAAAGGAAATGTCTGCATAAAGGTTTGAAATCCATTCACAAATGTAAGTCTTGTACAATAGATGATAGCTTTGAAGCTTATGCATGTAAAGAATCATGAAGATTACATATAACTATTTGTTTTTTTGTACATATATGAAGATAGAAGGCATAACATCATCTCTATATTGGACCAAATATGCATTGCATTCATTTACAATGGGTTATGTTTAACTAATACCTTAATGATGGGAAGGTGAAGAGTCATTTTGTAGATGGTGAGATGAAAAGGAAATAAAACCATTTAAAAATCCATAATTACTTAATGTTCTTATAAAAATGATGGTTGAATTAATTGATGTGGTTGGTGTCCATAGTGATAATACACATAACTAGTTCTAAGAAGTATATGACACATTATTTTGAAATATGAGAGAAGAAGAAACCATTTTGGTTCACTTAAAGCCTTAAAAGCTTTCAAGTCTAGTGTAGGATCATTTTTATTTTTATATCCCATTTGGGACCATTATAATATTTGATTTGGAAACTAAATAAGAAAGCAGCATTTTTAATTTAAATCGATGTCTTTATCAATTTAATTTAATTGGTTTTATCTAGTTTTTTACATTGTGTTTTAATGTTGTGAAAACCATTATGGGTGTTGGTGTATGGGAAGTATGGGTTGTGAGGTATAAGATCATTATTCATTTGGAATCCCTTACTATGGTTTCTTCACTCTTCCTCTCTAAACCTATAAAATTCTCTCAGCTCTTCATTGTGAAACTTTATTAATAATGGTGGTCACTTAAAAATGCTTTTCTTATTAATTTCCCATGCATTTATTTCATAATTAAAATTAAAAAAATTTGATTTATGACATCATACCATTATCATAAAACTAAAAGCCAAAAGGAAACTATGGCATTTTATCTTGTTATTAATTATATTCTATAATGTATGTTATGATTTAGATTTTTTAAATCTATGTCTATAATCTCTAATAGAGAATCTAAGTTATCCACCTATCAAGATATCATAGTCTCATGGCCACATAGTGCAATGTTAATTGTGATATCAATATTCCTACCTATATATGTGTTAGACTACTAATTTAACTTTATGCTTATTGAGATCCAAATATTTTTCACATTTCACATTTATTGTGTCTAATGGGAGTAATACACATGCCCTCTTTTGATTGACATGCCCTCATGGAGTCATGAAGTAGTTTAGAGATTGAAATTATTCTAATTTTAATTATATAGACACATTTATTTATTAATTAGGATTTATCATTCCCTTTGGCCACACCTTTTCTTTGTTTTATATTTGAACTATGGGGAGAATTTTTCATAATACACCTTTTTCCTTTTATATTCTCCTTGGCCTTTCATATCATTCACTTGTAATGTAACACATGGAAAATAACTTATTGGATAATTGTCATGGACTAATGGATAGTCTCTCATCTTTGAAATATCTATTGTGAGGTATATGAATTCATTAAAATATACATTCCATTTCATTCTTATTTTATTTACACATGTTTCCTATACACAATTAAATACAACTTATCACTATTATATTAAATGTTTGAAGAAAACTAACAAATTAATTTTTTTCAAATAAAACATGTGATTAAAAAAAGACATGTGGTGATCATATTTTAGTCATGTAATCACATAATAATAGACATTTATTTTGTTTTAAAATGACCATTATAAAATCCATGTATGTTTTGAAGTATCAATTTCACCTTATATAAGCACATGTTTGCTTCTTAATTTTGTGAAATAAATAATGTAAATCCCATGATCATAACATTTTAAAATAAAAGAATTAACATATGTGATCACTTAACAAATTAAGCTAATAAATGACACATGGCCTCCAAAATGAAGTCATGGAATAATAAATTTTGTTAAAGGATTAATTAAACTTTTAAAATTCCAATGTTTTGTTTGGATGCATTGGATAATAAATTTTAATTGAAAATGGTTATGTCAATTATTTTCACAAACAAGCATGTCATGAAATAAATAGTGATTCCAAACATATAATCTATGAAACTAACCAATAGATATTAAATAGGTTCATGAAGATACATAAAAGACTAAGTGTGTGATTATTTAGTTAAACTTAATTTTTTTGTAATGAAAACTAAGTATTTAATGTATTGTGGAAAGCTCATAAAACTAGATAAAGGGGGAAATTTTGAATATCTACTCTTTTTCCTTCCAATATTTCTCATAATTTGGAAAAAAAATACAATGATGAATCTTGAAAATAGGTTTCTATCTCAATTTCAAACAAAAAATAGGTCTCCTTTTTTTTAAAATAATGAGTGCATGCTAGTCATAACACTCTTGTGATGAAATTTTGGCTTCCTCATTCCTAAAGAATCTAACTAAATTACCATCAAATGATCTATTAGAAATAGTGTCACCAATGATAAATTATATAATAACATCTCTTCTCAATTTTATTTTTTGATTTCTCAAAAATATATATAGGAATAGTCTCATCTAATAAAAACTTAAAAATATTCATGTACCACTCTAAACTAGATGTATCATTATCAATGTAAAATGCATCTAATCCATCTAGACATGGTAGTGTAATGTAGGGTTTTTATAATCTCTTAATATTTAACATATCATTACCATTAATAATATATATAGGAACAAGTGAAGAAGTTCTATTCATAACATCAAAATGATAGTTATTTATTCTAGGAATGTTGATAATATCAAATTCATCAAAGTGAGTGATCAAACTATGTCATAGGTCTCAATATGGAATTAAATTTTATTATTTGTTATAGGCACCTATTTCCTGATTGACAATAATTTGAGAATCACCAAAAAAAATTATATATTTTATCTTTAAATCACATGTGGAATTTAGTCCTAAATTCAAAACCTCATACTTGGTTATGTTATTAGAACATGAAAAAATCAAACCATATGCAGGTGGCATAGTCTAACCTTGAGGATTCACTAATGAAATGTCTAACACACATCTGTAAATCATAATTACACCCATTTAAATAAATGGTCCATGTTTTTTCACATTTGTAAAAATAAATAACTCATCACAAAAAGTGCCATCCATAGGAGTGTAATCTAATAAAGGTTTTTTAAGGATATTGTCATAGATTACTTTTCATTTTACTAATTAATATGGTATAAATTTAAGATATAAATCCATAATTATCATGGCCCATTAGGTATGCATACAATTAGATAATACCTTAGACATGGTTTAACTTATAGGATAAATATTTGTAATAATACATGCCTCCTTATTGAGAATGTAATGTCTAAGTTTAGGTGTGGAAAACACAATTTATAAACATAAATTTTCCATTCAATTATAATTTTTTCATAATCGACCAATATGTGACTGATGTAATAAATAGATATTTCTCTTTGTTCATCATCATATTTTGCTAAGAGGACACCAAAGGCATGCTTAGTGGTAGTTAATTATACTAACAAAGGTTTATCAGGAATAAGTGGCATCATAACTAGTGGATTAGTTATATCTTATTTAATTTCATTAAAATCCTTTTGAAATTGTTTATCCCATTCAAATTTGGTACCTTTATGTAATAATATATAAAATTGTTTAGTTTTATAAACTAACTGAGCAATATATAATTTAATGACTTGGATTTTTATTTGTAAAATTATCAATTAGTTTAGTCCATTTGGAAAAGGCATTTCAACAATAACTATTAATTTATTTGGATAAACATCAATGCCATGTTGTTAAATGATAAATCCTAAAAAAAATTAGAGGTAACATCAAAGACACATTTATTATATTTAATCTTACATTTTACTTTGATAGTCTTTCAATTTTTTTTGGCTAGTATTTAGCATAGTTTTCGTATACATCTATATTTTTCAATCACTAAAAATTATTTTGTAATACTTTATGGTGATTATTTATATCTGAGTGTATATCATAAGGAGTGTACTAGGGTTGAAGTTGGGACATATTGTATTAATTTATAATATATTTCATATAATCACCTATTATGAGATACTCCTTGGTTATTTGAGACAAATTGCATCTTCCAAAAAAATATGGAGGCCTTAGGATGCATAAAATTAGATCTATGAATAAGGAAGTGATAGATAAAATGTGCTAGATATTTATTAAAGAAACTAACCAATGGATATAAACTATTAAATCAAAATATTTAGACACTTGGGAAGCTATTAGATTTCTATCAGTTTATGTTCTCCCAAAGGGTTATCTTTTTTGTAACTATTTAATCAACAACATAAATCTCTTCTCCAAAGGCAACAAATGGAAGATAGATACAACTACAAAATATCTTTTTCAATGGCACCTAGATCCTTATCTCTCTATTAAATTATAGATAATATCAGAAGAAGATCAATGAACCCCTTTGAAACAAATATGGTGATAAATATTTTGATTACATTGAGATCAATGAAATCAGAAGAGGGTTGGAAATTATAGGATTAGATAATGCATATGTGGAAGATAAAAAAATTCTTATGAATATAAATTAACTCCTCAAAGGAATACATATTAACAAGACAACAAAATTAGATGAATTAGTGTGGTTTGATTCTTTTTATGGGAATTATAATGTCATGTATGGGTATATTCTTGCATTAAAATAAATCCTTGATGAGTTTCCTAGAACAAAATTTGGATCAAAAATTTGATTTCTAAGATAATTTTTTTTTATTGTCTTATGATGTAGAAAAAAATTATAAAAATTAATAATATTATGAAAATATGCCTTTTTATTCCCAAAAATTGTGTTTTATGTGAGAATAATTTTGAAATAGTGGTTCACTTGATTATTGAATGCTTATATGTCTTTCAGGTCTAGGTCATCATTCTCTCCGTATTCATTAAAACATGGGTTCAATATTCAAAAATATTAGACATGTAGTCACAATGAAAATCTCGTTATATGAACAAAATTTTAAGAAACTTTGTTATTTGGCATTACCTCATATTTTATAGGGTATTCGGAAGAAAGGAATTAGAGAATATTTAGAAATAAGAATCAAAACTACATTAATATTGCATTAAGAATAATTGAGTTTGTGGTGGATAACTATGTTTTTATAAGAACTAAAGATAAGGAGAATTTTCAATAGGATAAGTTGAGAATTATGTCAAATTGTAAATTTTGTAATGAAGGAATAACAAACTTAAATTACAAGATAGAAGATATAATGAGTGTGAAATGGATAGCTCCCTATCTAGTATGGGTAAAACTTAATTTTGATGGGACCTCTAAAGGTATCCTCAAGATATCAGGAGGGGGTGGTATTCTTATATATCATAATGATAATTTTTTAGTTTCTAATGCTAATAGTATGGACATTCAAACCAATCATATGTCAAAAACATTGGTAACCCTTTTAGGGACTCAGATGGTGAAAGAAATGGGAGTCACCCATTTGATCGTTGAGGAAGACTCGAATATTACCAACTGCCTTTTGAAGAAGAATGAATATAGTTAGACTATTATAAATATTATGGATGAAACTTTTGTTTTAATTCAAACATTTGAATAAATCATTATATTTCACACTTATAGATAATTAAATTAGGTAGCTGACTAGTTTTTTAATCAGGGAATACTAGATCAAGGATTATCTAAGTGGTATAATGAGAAAGACCTTCCTCATGATGTATTTCAAAAAAATTAATCGGATGAAAATTTCTATGTATTTGGGATTAATTTATATGATTAAAATCATTATCTTCAATCATAATAAGAAAGTCCTCAATATTTTTAATCTCAATACTTCTAGCAGTTGTATTACTTCAAGTATTGGTTTTAATATTAGGAAGGTAAAAATATTTATGCACAAGGTTATTCAAAATTAATGTTAATTCACGTAAATTTATTAACCTTCATTCCATAATGGATATTTTAAACATCTAAAAAAGGTTCTTCTTGATCTGGGTTCAATGGATTTAGCGATTTTCAGTTTGAAAATTAGTGTTAAGAAGCTACATAAGGAGACATCATGGGTGGTGATCTTTGTAGAGTGGAACCCACTTCTATTAGATCATTAAATAAGAAGGCTAAATTATGGGAAATTATTTGTGAATGCGGGTTAGTAAATTTTATTGAGATAATTCAAAGTTATGACATGCATGTCTTGGTTAAATTTTCAAAGACATTAAAGTATCATACCATGGTGATGTGTGGGGAATTTTATGAATAAATCATCTCCCAAATTCAAGTATGAGTATGAATGGTTTGAAATTATATAACTATAAATGGGATAAGAAATAATAAAAACATATATTCCTAAAATAAGATGAAAAACTCATTGAGTTTCAAGGTGGTTATTTGAGAAACTCATTCTCGATCACCTAGAATGAGGTCATCTAGTAGGTAATGAATTTTATTACACTTGAAGGGAAATATTAATTTGTATTCTTACACCATTTCGTTATTTTGCATCATTTTAGGCATCATATTACTATAAGTATCCATTATTATTGGTGTATATCTTGGTAAAATATCCATACCCCTACACCAAGCTTTAATTTTTCTATTATTCAGTCATACTAAAGCTATTGGATATTGACCATACATCTAAGATAAAACTTGTGGACTCTAGAAATAAGGTTATTGCATCTAAAAATTGGATTATAAAAGGAGTGTAAATCACAATAATATCCAAAATTATTATTATTAAAGTTCTAATGAATGAGTGCTCTACTCAACTTTAGAGAACCTTGGTTTCTATAAAATCTATTGATGATATTAAAAAGGATGACTCTACCTCATATGTTTCCAAGATTGATAAGGATTTGGATGAAATGTAGTTGATGTAGGTCTAGATTTATCAAGGGAGTAAGGATGAGTAGAATCATGACTCTATGGATAAAGGTAAAATAGACTTGAAAGGTAAACATAGAGTTTTTAAGATTATTTAGGCTATCAATCCTAATAAACTCAAATATTTAATGGCTAAAATTGATATTCATAAATAATCCTAAAATTTATTATGAATGAAAATGAAAATATAAAGGACTTAATAAATAACATTAATTTTTAGATAGGTGAGAGCCCTAGTTGGAGCATTTAAGAAGGGGATTTGCAGGAGTTTTTAAGAATTTTGATGTAGTTAGAGGTTAAATGTGACAAAATAGAGAAATACAATGGTAATATCAAGAAGGACACTAGACATATTATTTAACTTAGTAAGTTTATGATAAAATTGACTTTATAACATTAATATAAAAAAATATGTGACAAAAGTGAGGAAACAAGAGTAGAGCATCACCAAAATGAGTAAGAGATAAAAGGGACAAGACAAGGGTAAGGTTTCACACATGGAGACTAATAGATTGGAGGAGAGAAAAATCCTTATTAATATAAGGTTTCATTTTTCTTGTATTGATGTCTTTTTGTTGATATATTGTAATTTTGTTGTGAATTTTTTGTTGATCAACTATTGTTAGATAGCTTTTTATTTATTATTATGCTATTTTTATTGATAACTATAGGCTATAGAGTTATTTTTTCTCATGCCATATAAAAATAAAGGTCCCTTTTCAAAACCTTCACTTCACCTATATCCATAAAAAAATGTTTACTCATTATCAATTTATTTGGTCATTTTGTCCTCCTCTAGTGCTCTTGTCCATACAGTATGCCTCTTCTTCCTAGTTGCAAGTGTTTTCTTGAGTAATTCATCCATGTTGGGTTATTATTATTTTGTCCCTATTTTTTATACTATATATATCATGGATGATGTGGCCCTTTCCCTACGTATTCTTATTTTTATACTATACTTTCCCCACTCAATATAGTTGTGTTCCTGTTGTACTAAATCAACATGGCTAATGTAGTGATATTTCCATTCTTGATCATTATATTATATCAATCCAAATCAATCTCATTAACATATTTTATAGGTAATTTTTATGATTTTCATCCATACATATAGAGTTATTATTTCCCATTTTTATAGTAAATACACACACCATTCTACTATGCCTATGCATGAAATCTTGCCTTAGTAGAAAAAGATGCATTAGAATATAGTAATGTATTATTATGGAGGTCTATGTTTTCATAAGGTATTTAGAGTTCTTGAGAATTAAATTTAATTATATAGGTGCACATAGTTTTTAGATCCCTTAACTAAGGATACTTAGGTCATTATCCTTACCTTTTGATCATTCACCTACAACATCTCTTATAAAGTGTCATTTAAACCAAGGAGAATGATACACCAAAAAGTCAACCAAGGTAATTACCCTCATTTTTAAACTCTCTTTTATTTATTTTATTTTCATATACTATATAATAATTATTTTTTTCTTATTTTCCATGCTTATCTTAACTTATAATGATATCTTTGCATGCCAATATATCCCTAGTAAGATAACTCTAGGTTACAACCATTAGTTTAGACACCTCTTCCTTTCTTCCTAATGAAATTTATCTATTTTTCCTACCTCTTTTACATATTGGATATATGTTTTATTTGGTCATTAATTATTTTAATAGGATTATATTGAGGTCAACATACCCCCATTTCTAAAAAATGGGGACCCTTCTCTTAAATTGTTCAAATTTATACCCTAAATTTGAAAATCCATTTGATCAAAGTACCATTAGAGTGTTTTACACATTATCTTTATTTTAAAGTCATCCACACCTAATTATTTTAGCATATATGTCCATAATTTTGATTTAATCTTGCCTAAAGTTGCTAACATTTGATCTTTATATTTAGGTCACAGCTCTAATGGAGTCCATTTGGAATGAACAATGTCTATGTTTTATGATTCTATAATGATTTAATATTCTACTAGTTGAATTCATGTCTAATCATCATAAAACCCTAACTCCAATTACCCTAGCTCATTCCCTTTGAATTGAATTCAAATTTGATGGGAACATTTTATGTGAGAATAATTTATCATGCTATGGGCTTAGTTCTTTTTTCATCCTAAGGTCTAGTCATGTTTATTAACATGACCAAATGTTAGTCTAAAATTTTTATGCTTGGTATATTCATTTTCTCAAGCCCCTCGATCCTTTTATTTCTACATGGTCTAACTAACCAGTGGGACCTTTTGTTATGTTTATAGATTTAGCCTAAAAAGCTTTGTCCTAAGATTTTATGCCGTGTTTTTTTATTATATGTAGGGTCCCTTTTATTATGTTTTTAACTTAGCTTAAGACTTTAGCCTAAATATTTATTCATTTTTAATAATATGAATAAAAAAATTATTCTAAGACTTTATCTTAAGTTTTGTGTTCCCGGAGATCTAACTTAAACATCTTTTTTATTTACAGGATCAATGATCTATATTTGCCTAGATGAACAAGAACAACTGTATAAGACTAAAATTAAATAGACAAAAACCCTAACCTTAAGTTAAAGCTTGAGAATGTTAACAAGATCAACCATATACATTTACTTAGGCTAGATTTATCTAATGACATGTATTGAGTTAAAACTTCAGTAGAGCCTCTAGATGAGTGAGAATGTGACAAATGTCATAATCTCAACCAAAAAGCACTCATTAGCCAATGGCATTCGACCTTATAGATCATTATCCAATAGAGCACATTTTGTCAAATGAAGATGATCAGATGGTACATGATGAATGTTGAAAATTCAAGATGAACATGGACATGAAATGGAATAGCTATAGGCCACAAATTAAATCTCAAACATACTTTCAAGATCAATAGTACACATATGAGTGTATACATTTAGATCAATGGTCTATAGAGTTGGAGGTACAATTAAGTAGATCAAGATCAATAGATCATAATTAATCTATGTAATCAAGATCAATGATGCATATCAAACATTGAAAATTCAAGGTAAATATGGATGTGATAAGTGTCATAATTATGGGGAATATAGTGAGCATCCAATAGCATGTAAGTTCTCAGATGAAGATCGACAGTCTATATTAATCTATATAAGGATAATCTAACAGTGCAAAATCAAATGGGAATTTTAAAATGCAATGGCCATTTTTAAAATATGAATGAGAAAAATTCCACATGGATGCCATGATGATGCCATGTCAGAGCCACATAAGTATAATGTGCCAAGTGGAAGATATTGAAGACCTAAGAAATACAAGGGAATAAACATGCAGTCTAATTGGGATCTAAGTAATGAATCTCATGTAAGTTTAGATAGATGCCACTATTAAAGCACTATAAAAACCTTAAAAAAATCCCTAAGCACATATAAAAGCCCTAGTTTAGTTGTGTATTCACCATAATCAAGCTAGATAAGTTGAGTTATCATCTATGTAGGGATAATTTGATCTAGAGTCCACTAGTGATAAATTTAATAAAATTTTCAGCCATGGTATCTTAGAAGGGTGTTTCTTGAGAGAATGTGGAACTCTATTTGAACTCAAATGCAAGAAGTGAGAAGTAAGAGCCAAGGGAAATCTATGATGGACAATAATAGTGTTATGGATATCATCATAAACAATATAGGAGAAGATTACTTAAAGCTAAGAACATTAAAGAGCCATGAGATCTTACAATATCAATGGGGGAATTCATCAGACAAAGGGTCCCAAAGTTAGTTGGACAAGAAATATTTATTTTGTAACTAATATTGTATAACATTTTGAGGAGTATAATTTTAAGAATGTGTAAATTATAAAACATGTGGCCTATTCATCATAATTAAATAAGGTAATTGGTCATGAAAGATTTGTAAAAGGATACTTATCTATAACACTTATCCAATTACATGTTTTTTCTAGTTGCATATTGACACTTGTAGTTTTATAATTGGATATGATTGATTGACATATTTCCTTTCATTATATAAAATGAGTATTATCAATTTTAAAAATGGATGGAGTTCTTAGAGCCAAAATTAATTTTTAACTTTTGATTAATTACTATAAGTAAATAATTATGCAAGGTTTGTAGAAATTTATTTGTGTCTTTTTTTATCCTAGCTTATCTCTCACTTTTTTGTTTTAACTTCTAGATTTGAATGGTTTTTATGGATTCATGGTGTGTACATTTGAATGAAAATATATTATCTTGTGAAAATGCTAGGTTAATTTAAAACACTTAGGTTCATTTCATTTTCTTACTCTTCTTACATTTGGGCTAATGATGTTTGATTGTAGGGGTAAATCTTTAAAGTGAACTTGGTTCTTATTTGCATTATTTCCCACATTCCTATATGTTTGTCTGATGTGTGATAGGATTTTATATTATGATAATTCATTTCATACATTGGTTAAGTTCATGCTTAGATGATATTTGAACTTTATCATGATGTCTGGAATGAAGATCAGCAACATCTCTTCTCTACCTTACCTTTCCTTTTGATTCTTTTTTAACTAGATCACTCTAGCTTAATTTTAATTATAAATATGTGTCATATATTAGTATTTATATTATTTCTTGATCATAATTCATCATTATTAACATAACATACTTCATATTTTACAGAGATTAACTATTTGGCCATGGTGGCTCCCAACCACTAGACATTATAATTATTATGAAATAATCCACTTGCTTTGGCCTTATTCCATCAATATATAATAGGATTGACACAAACTATAATTCATGTGATGAATTCTTAGAATTCTAAAGTGAGAAGTTTTCTTGAACACTTTGGGTACCTATTATACATATTCAATCATCAACATGAGGGGCTTCACTAACACTAGAAGAAGGGATTTAGTTATATCTTTATAGATTTGAAGTATTTTTGCTCATTCTTATGAAATGTGTTCAAATATTGGTGTAATATTTGAACAATTATGTCATTCTTTCTTAATTGTGTAAATATCATTGATCTTTATGGTTGTAGACCAATCTTTGTGCTTCCTTTGGACAAATATGAATGTTCTTTGAAAGTTTGATGTTTAATTATGTAAATATAGCTAATAACTAATAATCCAAGGTGTTTGAGGTTAGTAATAGTTGTTTTGATCAAATATTGAAAGATACTTTATAAATTTGAGTTTATTTGAGCTTAAACATGTAAATATCAATCATACTTACAAGTTTGGATACATCTTTAAGCTAACTTAGTTAAAGATTATTGTCCTTTTCCATACTTGATATAAATCTTTGGAAATTATACTTAAACGTGTAGGTATAATCACTATACTTTGTAAAGATAATATTTATACATCATATTTCAAATAGGGTTCAACGATTTTACAAGCTAGATCTACCACAAGTAAAATACTCATAAAGGTATGGCATGGTTAGGTTGATCTTCTATCAATGTGACTAGACAAGTACATGACTTACTAAGAAATCCTAAAAGCATTTTCCTTTTTTTAGTCTTAATAATGTTATCATAGTTGAAGATCACATTAAATCTCTTAAGGCTACTTTAATATTGCTAAATGTATTTCATAAAGATGTAGCATGTAGACTATTTCCATTTACTTTCAAAGATGTTCAATATGAATGTTTTTTCAATATTATAAAGAATTACATAGCTATCTAGAATGATTTAAAAATAATATTCATTGACCAATTTGGAAAAATCATTAGCCCATGCACTCTGTATCAGTAATTCACCACTGTTAAGAGAGATTTTAATGATACCATTAGAGACTTTAATGTTATATTCTAGAAGTCATTCAATAGAGACATATCTCTTTATAGACCTAATGAGGCTTTAGCCTTAGAGATTTTAAAGGATGTTTTAGATCCCGTAATCTCTATGTTTATTAAAAGGTCTATTCGAGTCATAAAAAACTTAGCCTTGGGTTTTGTTGAAGTTATAATAATCAATTATCAAATGCAACCTCAAGGTTAGCTTACATATGTTATCCCAAACATCAACCCCAACCTCCATGCACTAAATGTCATTCTTAGTGCTAATCAGAATGTGCTTACCTTAAATCAGACACCATACTCAAACCAAATTCCTATAAGCCATTCCCATCACGGCCAAAATTTGGGGTTATTAAATAATGCTACAAATAAATTTCCTCCATAGGAACAAGGTGCTTTAATACCAACCACTAGTAATAATAATCAATTTCATAACTTATAAGCACCAAATAATGACAATGAATCAATACTTAAGATGGTTCAAAAGTTGAGCACTAAATTTTTTGAATTGCAAAATCATGTGGGAAATACAAAGGAAAAATCCAACATAAACTATGCTTCTCAGAAGTTCAATAGGCTTATAAATAGGTTTCATGATAACAACAATAATAGGTCATCTAAGAATGTACATGAAATGAATCTTTGTGATATAGGTCTAGTTTATCATTGTAATGTCTTAGAATCATATCAAGATGAAAAGGATACATATGAAATTATGTTTAATCAAGACATTATTGTAGGGACATCTAGCTTTGTAAGGACATTTAAATCCTTCATGGTATAGGATTTTGAATTTCCATTAAAATGAAGAAAATGAACTTGAAGATGCTCTATAAAAAGAAGTAGCCATTCAAGATGATCAACCCCTGAACAAGATTAGATCCAAGATGAACTTTCTTCAAAAGATAAATGTGAGGATAATTCATATGAGTTCATTACAAAATTGAGGATATCCTTGATGAAACTGACTAGTAGCAAAATTTATACTTGGGCTTCTTAAAATAAATTGAGGTATTCCAAGATAAAAATGTCATTCTAGAGATCCCAAAGAAAGATGAGTTGGGACTTGATTGGATAGAAGAGATGCCATTATTCATAGAGGATGAATATGAAGTGTAGTAGATAAGGGATTTCCATATAACCACATCAAAAGGATGAAATTATGTGATCAACTTGATTCAAATGGTAAGGTTGCAAGTAAATATCATTTCCTTTCAATTGATCATGATGGGCTATCCTATTAGGATGACTTGGAAATTTTTAATGAAAATATTTGTAATCCATCTCCACCTCAAGCCAAAATTAATGAAGACATTAGTCTTAGAATGCTAGCTGAGCTACCATCATTAAATAAGGATTATATATGCCACTATAAATCTTTGAATAAATAATAATTATTACTCTTGACACAAGATATAAGGATTTTGGAAGAAGACAATTTGTCTTTAGATCCATATCTTTAATCTACGTATTGGAGAATGGAGATGAGGAATAAAGATATATCACACAAAAGACATGAACATGAAAGTGATCCTATCCACAAGAAGAGACCATTGAATGGAAGTAATTATGTTTCAAGGTTATGTAGTAGTTTAAATAACTTTCCATTTGATCATAAAGGTAAGTTTTTTATGAAGTTAGTTTAGGTAGGTTTTAGATTAATTTCTTCCCTATTTCTTTCCTACCTGTCCCTTGTTTATAAATAGTGTTTGTAAATATTTGTTTCATTATTATTTATTTTTTTGGTGTGTTTTATTTCTTTGATTTGTTCCTTGATTCTAAATAATTCCTTTTGGATATCCCTCAGCTCAAAGTTCACCTAATTTCTCAAGAGCTTCACTATCTAGAAATGTAGGTATGACCCCTCAACATTAGTTGATCATGGATTATTGAAATATGAGCTTAATTTTATAATTTAGAGAAACTAGTAAAGACTAGTAAATAAGATAATTTTTCCTTGTTATTTCAACCATTATTCATATCTAAGATTGGTTTTAAGAAGGATTGAACATGTAGGTAAAAAATTGGATTATTGAGATATAGTCATGCTTACACTTAAAAAATATTAATTACCTAGGGAAAATTTATAGCTAAATATGATTATCTAAAGATTAAACACTTGAACAAGTATGAAAACTTGGCTAATTTTGTTCCCAACCTTTGATATAAATTCAAAATGACTTGAAAAATACAAAAAATAAGAACTTTATTATAAAATTCAAGAGCTTTCTAAGCAAAGGTGATTCTAGTCATCTCTACTAGGGCTATGAATGCCTATCTGGTAGTGGAGAGAGGCCTTGAGTGGATCTAAAGTGAACTCTTTTAGGGTTATGAATGTTTGTCTAGAAGTAGAGCAATGCCCAAGCCTTCCCTGAGCTAAATCATGGTTCTTAATGAATATCCAAACATGCTAAAAGTTAATGTTAATGGTTAAAGTCATGAACCTAAAATTTGTTCTCTAAATCTGATGGTAATCAGTAAGTGGAATCAAATCACACATATAACATGTATATGTCTTGATGTTTGATCCTAATTTTTCATGTGAAATATTTGTTTTAACCATGAACTGATCTTAATAATAGTGCTTGATCAAATGGAATAAGTAGCTTAATTATTAGTCTAAACTAGAGTCTATAGTTTATAACATATTGTTATGTTCCACTAAAAGTAACCATTTGTTGAGGTCAACATACACCCATTTTGAACACAATAAATGCTTGATAAATAAATAGGCTAGAAATGACTAATATAGAAATAAACAAGTTGATACTAATGCTAAAAGGATCAAGTGTACTTTAAAAAATAGGATAGGGGTTTGTGAATAGGTAAGGCCACATAAATTTATATTTGGTTGAGGGTAAGAGGGTGAAAATAACTTGATATTATTTTCTACCATAGTGACCATTAGTAGTTGGTGTGACTATCGATGGTTAAGGTGATTATCGATGATTGAGGTAACCATCAATGGTTGGACAAACCATCAATGATCAAGATGACTATTGGTGGTTACTATGTGTTAGGTCTGGATTGATAAAAGTTATATTGATGAGATCAAATAAGGCAATTCCAACCATTGATGGTTACCTTTTTCTTAAATTGTGTAAATTTGTACCTTAAATTTGAAAATTCATCTGATTAGAGTACCATTAGAGTGTTTTTCACATTATCTTTATTTAAAGGTCATCCACACATAATTTGGTTATCATATATATCCATAATTTTGATTTAATCTTGCCTAAAGTTGCTAACATTTGATCTTTATGTTTTAGGTCACATCTCCAATGGAGTCCATTTGGAATGAGCAATGTTTAGGTTTTATGATTTAATAATTACTTGATCTTTTACTAGTCAAATTCAAGTCTCGTCAGCTTTAAACCCTAACTCCAATAAACTTAGCTCATGCCCTTTGAATTGAAATCAAATTTAGTGAGATCATTATATGTGAGAATAATTTATCATGCCATGGGCTTAGTTTTATTTTTATCCTAAGGTTTAGTCATGTTTATTAATGTAACCAAACCTTAGTCTAAAATTTTTATGTGTTGTCTCTTTATTTTCTTGAGACCTTTGGTTCTTTTTATTTCTACATGGTCTAAGTAACCATTGGGACCTTTTGTTATGTTTATAAACATAGCCTAAAAAGCCTGGTCCTAAGACTTTATGCCATGTCTTGATATTATGTGCACGGTCCCTTTTATTACATTTATAACTTAGATTAAGACTTTATCATAAAGATTTATTAGTATTTATTAATATGAATTAAAATATTATTCTAATATTTTTCCTTAAATTTTATATTCCCCGAGCTCTGGCTTAAACATTATTTTTATTCATAAGATCAATGATTTGTGTTTGCCTAGATGAACAATATCAATGGTGTAGGACTAAAATTAAAAAGATAAAGACCTTGACCCTAAGTTAAAGGTTGAGCATTTTCATGAGATCAACGGTATATGTTTTCTTGGGCCAGATTGATCCAATGACACATATCAAGTCAAAACTTTAATAGAGCTATTGAGATGAGAGATAACATGAAAAATGTCATAATCTCAACCAAAGAAAACTCAATAACCAGTGGCATTTGACCTTGCAGATCATGATCTAATGGAGTGTGTTTAATCAAATTAATATCATTAGATGGTGCATGATGAGGATTGAAAAGTCAATATGAACACATAGATGACATGTGGCATAGCTATGGGCCACAAATTAAATACTGAGTATATTTTTAATATCGATGATACATAGATGAGCGTACACATTTAGATTAATAGTTCATTGAGAAGGAGGTATAATTAAGTATATCAAGATAAATGTTGCATATCAAACATTGAAAAATAAAGGAAACTATAGAAGTGAAAAGTGTTATAACCATGGGGAATGTAGAAATAAACCAATGGTGTAGAAGTTATCAAATTTAGATCAATGCTCCACATTGATTTATATAAGGATGATCCAATAGTATGAAATCAAGTGGTAATTTTAAAAGGCAGCAGTCATTTTTTAAATATGAATGATAAAATTGCCACATGGGTGCCATGGTGATGCCACATCAGAGCCACATAAGTATAATATTCCAAGTGAGAGATCTTTCAAACTCGATAAATATAAGGGCATAAGCACATAATCCAATTGGGATATAGATAATGAATCTCATGCAAGTTCAAATAACTACCAACATTAAAGCATTGTAAACACCTTAAAAAAATCCCTAAGCACATATAGGAGCCCTATTTTGGCCTTGTATTCACCATAATCAAGCCAAAGAAATTTAATTGTCATCTATGTAGGTATAATTCAATCTAGAGTCCACTAGTGAGCAATTTAATAGAATTTTTAGCCATGTCAGCTTAGAAGGGTGTTTCCTGAGAAAACATGGAACTCTATTAGACCTCAAATGCAAGAAATGAGAAGCAATAGCCAAGGGAAATCTAGGATGGAAAATAATACGGTTATGGATATAATCCTAAATAGCAAAGGAGAAGATTATTGAAATCCAAGAGCATTAATGAGCCATGAGATCTTGCAACAATAACAAGGGACTTCATTAGCCAAAGGGTCCCAAAGTTAGTTGGACAAGGAATATTACTTTATTAAGTAAGCTTGTATAAAATTTTGAAAAGGAATATTCTTTTAATCATGTGTAACTTAAAAATATCATGGCTTATCAGTCATAGTTAAAGAAGGTAATTAGTCTTGAAACATTTTTAAAAGGATACTTGTTTATGACACTTGTCTAGTTGCATGTTTTGTCCAGTTGCATGTTGACACTCATACTTTTGTAATTAGATATGACTAATAAACATACTTCCTTAAATTTTATTAAAAGAGTATTTTCAATTGTAAAAATGGAGGGAGTTCTTAGAGACAAAACTAATTTGTAACTTTTGATTAATTAATATAAGCAAGGAATTCTACAAAGTTTGTCAACATTTTCTTGTGTGTTTTATTATCCTATCTTCTCTCTCACTTGTTTGTTCCAATTTTAGATTTTAATGGTTTTTATGGATTCTTTGTGTGTAAATTTGAATTTAGATTTGTTAACTTGTGCTAATGCTAGGTTAATTAAAATTTCTTAGGTTCATTTTGTTTTCTTACTCTTCTTGCATTTGGGCTAATGTTGTTTTCTTGTAGGGGTAAATCTTTAAAGTGAACTTTGTTCTTATTTTCATTATTTCCATAAATTCCTTAGATGTTTTCTTAATGCATGATAGGATTTTATCTTATTTTGATTCATATCATATATTGGTTAAGTGCATGCCTAGATGATATTTGAACTTTGTCATGATGTTTGGAATGAAGATCAACAACATCTCTTCTCTACCTTACCTTTCACTTTGCTTCTTTTTTAACCAAATCACTCTAGCTTAATTTTCATTGTAAATATCCATCTTGTATTATTATTTAGACTATTTCTTGATCATAAATCACCATTCTTATTGTAACATACTTCATATTTTGCATAGATTAACTATTTGGCCATGGTGGCTCCCAACTACCAAACATTATAAATATTTTGAAATAGTCCGCTTATTTTGAATTTATTCCATCAATAGATAATAGTATTATCACAACCAATAAATCAGGCACTAAATTATTAGAAATATAAAATGAGAAATGTTCTTGAATACTCTAGGCAACTGTGATACATATTCAGGCATCAACAAATTCCTAATTATATCTTTTATCCCCCTTTTACAATCAACTCTTGTTATAGTGTCTACCTTAGTTTGATGTGTATCTAATTATATGTATGTTGCATATAGTATGTTCTTATCCATTTTCATATATTAGATTATATTTTAATTTTTAACCATATTCACCCTTTATACATTTTATTAAACCTGACATGAACCTTACCCCATAATTATGTTAGGTCATTTTCACATTTTCTTTCTTTCTTAACTTCTTACCTTTCCCAATTTGTTAAACATTCTTTTTTTTTCAAATATATTTTATTTTATCATACCTAAAGGCTAAAATTTCATTCTTGTAATGGAATTCATTCATGAAAAAATTGAATCATACCAATACTTTGAAAATTTCCAAGGATGTCAATCTTAAAATCCTAATTTTATGTCCTTGACTAACACTAGAAATAATTTTCAAAACCCTGGTGCATACCATTTTCCCACTTCTAAATAACATCTTTTTAATGATTTCAATATGGATATTATTAAAAAATAAGTTTAAAAATCCTAATTATAATGTTAACACATGATTTAGGGTTTGAAATCAATCCTTTAAAGAATGTGATTATAAAGGTGAAGTGAAAGATTATCTTTAGTACACCCATGAGATGAATCTATACCTTGCAAAACATCAATTAAAATAACTTGAATAAGTTAATTCTCTCATTATGATTTCTTTCTATAAAATCACACATAAACATATCTTTTCTATAAGACTTGGTGCAAGTAATTATGCAGCCACATTAAATCCTTCTACTACAACTACCATAATAATGAATATGACCAGCTCTACCTTTAATGTGCTAAATCAAAATGCTAATGTATAAACTAATTATAATCATACATGTAGTGATACCCAAGCCTCTCAATATACTCAACATGCACCTCATGCATCTCAAGCCAATCAAAATTCACCTAACACTTCTCATGTAATTATGCATGTTTTGAAGCAAAAAAATCCTATTCCATCTAATAGTTTAAATCAATTCATGTAAGTGAAAAATAAACCTAAAAAAATACAATGGGAAATTACAAATTAATGTTACTTCATATCCCACGTTAAGGATCATCTTAGGAATACCATCCATTGACCTCTAATTAAAAATAAAGTCATTAAACACCTCCAAAATTAACCCTTAGCACTTCATATTGCAACCATAGATATTGGTGGAATCTCTCCCACCATATTTTACGATGAATCCATTTATATAAATTTTCACCTTTATGCCTTTTTTATTTGTATGAGAAGAGGCTTAAAATTAACATATTTTGAAGTGTCAAACTACTTGTCAAAACCCTAATGGGTGATGCTTTAGCTTTGGTCCAAGAATTCCAATATCATGACTTACATGAAATTAACCTAGGTAATTTTATTAATTTCAAGCAAACATATTATGATCTTACACATGACTTTATTAAATTGGTAATCTTTAGCTAATGAATCTAAACATAATATGTATGAATACAACCTCTTTAAACTTTATACATCTAACTTAACATGAAAATTATAATATATATTTAGGTTTTTCTCTCCTCAATCATTTGAATAAATCGTTTGATCAAGATAAAATATAAGACCAACTCATGAGACAATTTGAGGTCCCTCAACCTAAGAAAAACACTATAATTTATATGAGACCTAAAAATAATCACACTATAAATGATAGTATTTGTGACACTTATGATCAATCATGAATCAAAGAGGATTATTAATGTTATCATGTTATGTGGTTCATAAAATATGAATCTTTCCCAACCTATTGTGAGAATCTCTTTTTAACCACCCCTCCTTATAGTCATCATGTTAATAACATTTATATGCATTAACCTATTATCTTGATGAGCTAAGAGAAAACATTATAGACCTTAACCCAAATTTTAATTATTCATGACCTAAATATAAATGGTATGATAACCAAAAATATTGTTCATTTCATTTCAATTAGGGTCATTTTCACTAAAAACACTGTCCACTTCTTACCTTAAAATATAAATTTATCCTTATTCATAACTTTTATCATGATATTATGATAAGAAATTGTTATAAATACTTTTTTTAAAGTTTCTAGAGTTCATGAGGGTAAGTTCAAACATGATGCACTTAATCAAGTTAATTTTCAATTTAGGATATATCAAAACTATCTTCTAGATCATTCCCAAAGCAATACCAATCAACCTCACAACTTTATCAACTCTTTGTAATTATAAAATCATCATCATCATCATCATTATCTCTAATTCTTAATGCCATATAAACATCAATTAACCCTACTTCTGATCATCTATAAAATTTCATTAACATTAATGACATCAAACACATTATCACTCATATTTATTCTTCATAAAAAACTCAAACTTAGACTATGACACCTCCCAAAGCCTATATAACTATTTAGCTTTATCTTACAGTTCAAATTTCAAAATTTATATCCTCTTAGAATCCTCATAATTTTAGAAATAAGACAAATTGATGAACATGCCTAAGCTACTGTAGTTTTTTAAAATTGGTAATTAAATTACATTATATATTCTAATGTAGTCTTCTATTTATAGAAATATATCACCTGTATTGATACAATCATCTATTTGTATTGATATAGTCTTTCCATTATATTTACAGTATCACCTATATTTATACTATATTTATAGTATTATAGTCTTATAATATTTAAAATGTATCATAAAATCCCACACATTCAAATTTAACTAAATCAATTGTATCTACATGGTTGATATGTTTTAAACAAGCTAAAATTTAACTAAACTCAAGTCCATAACTTTCTATATTAAAAATTGATATTATTCAAAACTTTTTTATTCAACTATAATTATCTTTGACTTTCCTTAATTTTGAATAATGGGACACCATCAAAGAACTCTCTAATTTCCCTATTTAGATTCCTTTTCTTTAGCTTATGTGTGTCTCTCCTAAACATCAAAAGCATTTAATGTAGACACTTTTTGCTATGAACATTCCTTAACCATCACCTATGGGGACAAAACCCACATTTTCCATTTTTAATGAAATTATTCAAATGCATGTCTATCCAAATTTATAGGGCATTGGACTAAGCCTTGTCTTTAAAATTTTCAATCCAAGTAATGATCCCCAATGTAATCCTTCTTCATGCAGATGATTATCCTCTATTTATTATTATTCAAATTGGGTATTTCCATGTCAAAATAGACATTATAAATGAATTTTTAGGTCCTTGCTTCACCTCTTTAGAAATCATTAAATCCCTTAGATATTCCAAAAATAACTAAAAACTAGTCCTAGTATGTGACAAAGATATGATAAAATAAAAAATTCATTTATGAGATGCATTCAAATTCCTATAATACTACCTCTTGTCATTATTAGGGTTAAATTTATGATTTTTAATTTACCTTTATCCTATAATATCTTCCTGAGTTTCCCTTAGACTCATTGCATGAGATCCATAACTTCTTTCACATGTCAATGCATCAAATTTCCTTACTTGGTTGTTATCTATCAAATTTAAAGTGATACCAACCCTTTTAATTATGAAAAACTCCAACAACTTGGTGTATTTAAAATGCCTACCCTTGAACCTCTTCTAAGTATTCCTTTTTTGTGAATATAAACATTTCAACTTTCTCATCAATTTAGTTAGAGGTTATAATGGTCACCCTAAGCATATGGGAAACATCCATATGATTCTTATTGTTTGTAATGATGAGGAACCTAATGATATTATACTTAAAATCCAAACCTCTTATGTTCTTCCTTGTATCATAATTCAATTTCTTCCTATCTTGTGACCACATTCTCAAAAGAGGTAAATTAATGATATACATGAAATATTTATTACTTCCCATTCAAAAAAAATCATGGTTGAATTTTATACACATAATGTTTTAAAACTTTATTAGTTATTGATACTTTATCTCTTATAGGAACCCATCAAATCTCTATCTATATGAGTACACACCATACAGGGTGCATTAGGAAATGAGATGGAAAATCTTTGGTGCTTCATAGTATTTTTGTCGCTTATACCATCACTTATAACCAATATAAATTACTCCTATCACTATCCATAAGCATTGAAAACATGCTTATACACTTTTTTAAGCATCTCACCACCCAAAATAGCCCATACCTAAGAAAAAAAATCAATTTTTACCACTTTTATTACCACATTAACTAAGTTGACCCTATTCTATGTTTAACACACACTATAAAACTTTATCATCCTAAGCTAGCATAGTTTGAGACTTAACGACTCTATTTCCTACCTAAAAAGGTCAATCAAGCCTGTATTCACTAAATTCCCAAGATGTTTTAGGGTAAATCCATGGCTATATATACATATCCCATTCATTAATTTCTAAACATAGGGTCATTGAATTGTGTACCATTACTACTCCCAAATATTCTTATATGATCAATGGGAGGTTTCATTGCTTGGGTTTTTGCCTTATAAAAGTAACACTTACCTTGTGGAAGTCTTGTATTCATAGAATAAGTATTATATCCTAGATATGATTTATCTTTTTGATCCTTAAAAGCCCATAAAAACCTCTTTCAAATCACTATTGGCCAAGGTAGAAATTGACACACAATGGTTTCACTTCAATAAGGTAAGTATATTCATATCCCTTCATATTTTGATAAGTATATGTTGTATGACTAATGGATTGAATTGTATCTCTCCTTATTTAAATCATTTCTATGTTATATTAGATATAATTTTCTTTGAATGTTTATTATATTCGTCATTTCTACCACAAGCTTTGATGAAACTAGATTAGATTGCATAATTATTTAGTAGATTATTTTACTTAATATTATTTGCAATCATAAGACCTAGTATCACAAAATGGCATATGACTAAAGGATTTGGAAACCTCTCCTTTTTCATTGTGCAATAAGAGATACCTTAGTATAGTTTTATCAAATCCACCATTGGTCATGATCTCAATATAAATTTATTACCATGCAGACTTGTTAGTTGATTACCTTCTCTGAGCTTGAATATTATTGAGCAGGATAATTTATAGATCTATCTAATTTCACTTGTATACATTCTGGTGAATCTGATGTGAATAAAACCCTTATAGATTTTTAATTTCTATTTATAAATAATTAGATCAACCTTGTCAACCTAGTTTAATGCTTTATGTGCAAGTTTTCATACTTTGTTAACCCTGTCAACTTAGTTCATCTCTATGTGAAGGTTTTTATAGCTTTATCGACCTAGTTAGGGAATATTTTTTAGGCTTTTCAACTGAGGTGAGCCTACAAAATTTATTTATAATTTTTCACATGGAATTTATAATATCATAAAAATATATAAATCTAATTGACATAGTTTCATTTCCCATTTTTAAACATTTAACTAAATTTATCTATTTTATTCTTTCATTTTATGTATTTTCTATTTAAATAACTAGGTCACTCTAATCAAAATAGTTCTACTTATTCTATAATTTACCAATTTTATTTATACTAAATCAACTGGCTTGATTATGTCTTAATATTATGTCTCTTACCTTTGTAGATTTAAATTTCCACCTAGATAACATAGGTCAAAATAGCAACTTGCCTTCTTCAAGAAAACTACTACATTGACCTAGTTGACCCTATATTATTTTCTAGGTTCACTCTATTGAGATCAATAATTTCTCTTTATCAAATTTTAAGTAAATTAATTTTTCCATTATTTTTCAAAATTTCAATTTCAATAACATCTTTACCAATTTTTTAGTTATATAAAATTGTACCTTTATAATCAACTAAGTTGACTAGATTGACTTAGTTTTGTATCTACTTTTTTACAAAAAATGAAGTCCACTCATTCAACTAATTTCATTTTGGATTGTCTTTCAATAGAATAAGTTGATTAGTTTGACTCTATTATGTTTAAATTATGTATAGGGTAATACCCCAAATGAAGAATCTTCAACACAATGTTGGGTATTTATATCCCATGCACAGATGAATTTGGGAAATCTAGTGACTTATAGGATTAATTTGCAAGATTTTCTAGAAATAAATCTAAAATATACTGTAGATATGGAATGTCACCAAAATTGAGTGTATATAACTAGAACATAAGGAGGTGACATCTAAATCATAGGTAATTTTGCTATCATAATGTCTATTAGAGGTGTTTGATAAATGTTTCTAGAAATAGGGGTTGTAGACAGAAGATATATTATAGTAAGGGCCATGGAAAATAATGGAGGGGAGTGGACAAGGAAATGTTTGAGAAAAAATTAGTCAAAATAAAATTAATGGGAACATCAAGTATTAATTTGTCTAAATTGGCCACAATTGTGACATTAGATGTTTTTAAAACTAATTTAGTAAAAATCCCCATTATCTGAATGCTAGGTCTATGTTAAGACATAGTACCTTGGTGACTATATACTTATGTAATAATAGGTTACATATATAAATTGAAGAAATATGATTCATTATTTGACATATCCCACCAAAAATAAGGGTCACACTTTTAGGTTTAGTAATAACAAGAATAGGAACAATTTGAGGTCTTATTACATATGTAGGTGTTTCCACTAGAGATGTTGTTGAAGGTGAATCTAGAGGTAACCCTTATATTAATTTATTAAATATATGTGGATCTATTACCCATGGTTCCTCTTTTTTTAGGATTAATTTAGCTTTAGGTATATCTTACACCATTTGATATTATGATTTTTGAGCTTTTGGTCTATGAGGTGGCATGTACAATATCTCTACCTATAACTTTATTATCACTTCTACATAATATTTTGGATTTAAATAATAAATATCATCTATATGTTTATTGTAATGATAAATAAAATTTCCCTTCCCTCATATAAATTATGGGTTCTTGAACACTCTACCAATTGGTTCATAGTGTCTAAGCATGAGATCATATATCTTAAATACAAGCATGTGTTACTAATTTTTGAATGGATAAACAGTTTTATAAAGCTCCCTTCCTAATTTAAATAGTGTGAATGACCATGAATTATGGTTTCTATTTTTTTAAATTCCTCCCATTTCAATGATAATTTGATATGTTATGTCTTACTCAACTAGTTTTTATAGCACATAATAAGAGAGTTTGAGTGGCAAAATTGAGATACCTTCAATTATTATCACTTTAAACAAATAATATTAAAATTAAGCCCTAATTTACTAGATGGATTATCTAGTTTAAAATAAATTTATATGAATGAGATATTCATTTATGGATAGATATATATGAGGGTATAAGTAATTACAAATTTAATTCATATATTCTTTGAAATGATATACATACAATTTGTTGTATTAAACATGAATAAGAAAATTTCAATAATTGCGCCACCTTGAGAGTCTATGTGTTGAAATTAAATTTTATCATAATATTTATCTAAAATATATGACATAATGTATAATTTTTTACCCTCTTTCACTCCTTTAAGTTTTTTCCTCAAATTATATGTAAGAATGTCTTCAAAAGTTGACTTCTTTCTATCATTTATTATCATGTAAAATAGAGACACCCACAATTTGTTCACACAATATATGTTTGAGGCTTCATATAATCTATTCATTAAGAGCATACCATATCTAACCTATTACCTAAAAGTATTAATTATATAAATTTCAACATTACACTTATTAATTGAATGATTTGTGTCCTCTACCCAAGCTTTCAATAAATCCATTAGGTCATTTTATTTCATCCACTCCATAATAGCTTCTTAGTTATATGTAAATGTGGGCTCATTTAATTTATAATCATTTTTAGAATACACATTATTAACTTATGCCACTCTATACTTCATGTTTGGTGAGAATCTTCCATCATCCTTAAAAAAAATTAGTGAAAAGATTGTATAGGAGACCTTTAAAGGGATTAACTCTAGTTTTTTTGAAACTTGGTGTAAACTAGACTTATACATTAAAACCAAGTCATATTATTACTATTGATCATACTAATTAAGGTCCCTATCAACATACATTGTTTTTATTCTTATAACTTACAAAATAAAACATTATATTTATTATATTAAAAAAAAATGATGTGTTAAGGATCGTGTCTCTTAATTATTGAGGAAGCTTGGAAGAATAATATGTTGTAAAATGAAACATATTACACTCTTAGAGATACTATGGTGTTCTTGGAGGGAGTTCATTCATAATTTCCCACAAAGTTTACTCACTCTATGATGCAAGAGCATCCAAGTGTATAGGCAATTTGCATCATTCAAAAATACTTAGAGCACGAATAAGTAATTTTGGTAACCTTTGGTGTGTGTTTATTATTTGTTGGGAAAATAATGTATAGTATTTCACACACTCAATATAGTCTCATGTAAAGGCATAAGTTGCATAGTATCCATAGTTTTGATAAAGAAGGTTGGAAAGGAAATGTTTGCACAAAGGTTTTAAATCCATTCATAGATGTAAGTCTTGTACAATGGATGGTATTTTTGAAGATTATGCATGAAATTAATCTCAAAGATTACATGTATGGGAAGTATGGATTGAGATATTTAATATCATTCTTCATTTGGAATCCCTTACCATGACTACATCACTCTTCCTCTCTAATCCTCTAAACTGCTTTGAGATCTTCACTATAAAACTTTATTAATAATGGTGGTCACTTACAAATTTTTTTTCTTATATTAATTTCCCATGCATTTATTTCATAATTATAATCACAAAAGGTTTCTTTACAACATCCTTTCATTGTAATAAATGTAAAAATCAAAAGGAAATGGTGGCCTTTTATCTCATTATTATTTATAGTTTATAATGTATGTTAGGATTTAAATTTTTATTAATCTATGTCTATAATCTCTAATAGAGAATCTAAGTTTCACACCTATCAAGATCTCATAGTCTCATGGCCACGTAGTGCAATGTTAATTATGATATCAATTTTCATACTTATAGATGTTTTAGATTATCAATTTCATTTTATGCCTATTGAGATTCAAATATTTGTCACATTTGGCCTTTATTATGTCCAATAGGGTTAATACCCATGTCCTCTTATCATTTCCATGCCCTCATAGAGTCATGAAGTAGTTTTGAGATTTAAATTCCTCTAATTTAAAGTCCATAGACACATTTATTTATTTATTAGGATTTATCATTACCTTTGGCCACACCTTTTCTTTATTTAATATTTTAACTTTGTGGACAAATTTTCATAATACACATGTTTCATTTTAAATTATCCTTTGCCTTTCATGTCATTCACTCAGAATGTAACACATGGAAAAAAACTTATTGTCTCATTATCATATACTAATGGAGAGTATCTCATCTTGGAAAGATCTATTATGAGGTATATAAATTAATTAAAATATCCTTTCTATTTCATTCCTATTTTATTTCCACATGTTTACCTATACATAATTAAATACAACTTATCACTAATATATCAAATGTTTTTAAAAAAGAATACATTCATTTTTTTCAAATAATACTTGTTATTTGAAAAAATGCATGTGGTGATCATATTAAAATCATGTAATAATAGAATAATAGACATTTATTATATTTTAAAATGACCATTGTAAATTCCATGTATGTTTTGAAGTATCAGTTTCACCTTATATGTGCAAATGTTTGCTTCTTAGTTATGTGAAAGAAATAGTGTAAATGCCATGATCATAAAATTTTAAAATAAAAAAATTAAAATGTGTGATCTCCAAACAAATGAAGCTACAAAAATACATGTGGCCTCCAAAATGAAGTCATGTAACAACAAAGTTTTTTAAATGATGACTTAAACTTTTAAAATGATAATGTTTTGTGTGGATGCATTAGATAATCAATTTTAATTGAAAGTGGTTATGTCAATTGATTTGTGAAGACATGCATGTCATGAAATAAAAAGTGATTCCAACATATAATATATGAAACTGACTACTAGATATTAATTGGGTTCATGAGGATACATAAAATACTAAGTGTGTGATTATTTGGTTAAACTCAAATGTTTTTGCAATGAAAAATAAGTCGTTAATGCATCATGAAAACCTCATGAAATTATATAAAGGGGGGAATTTTTATTCTTTGATCCTTTACCTTCTAATATTGCTCATATTTTTGAAAAAAAGAATAAAATGATGAATCTTGAAAATAGGTTTGTTATTCAATTTCAAATAAAAAATGGGTCTCCATTTCTTTGAAAAGAATGAGGGCATGCTAGTCATAAAACTCTTGTAATTAAATTTTGGCTTCCTCATGCCTAAATAATATAAGTAAATGGCCATCAAATGATCTATTAAAAATAGTGTCACCAATGCTAAATTATATAATAACATCTCTTCTCAATTTTATTTTTGGATTTATCAAAAAATATAGATGAATAGTCTTGATGCACGAGCATCTACATTCATTTTCCTGCAAGACATGGTTAAGTTGGGATTAGTATTCATAAGGCATGCAAGCTCTAGTCATTTTAAAATTCAAATTCCAATTATTATTTTCCCTCCAAAGTGTTATCTAAGGAGGAATAACTGTAATATGTTAAAAGTAAAAAGAGTGGAAAAGGTAAAAGTTAGTTAAGAATCCCACATTAGGAAGTTTGTGGAGTAAATCAAGGGATGTCATTGAAATCCTCAAACCATAGGCTATTTATTATTAAATAAGTTTTCAACATTAGAATGTTGGTTGAGAAAATCTCTCCTATTGTTATCTTAGAAACCAAGCTGGCATAAAGAGGAGGAGAGATAAAGAGAGGGAGGATCTCTAGGAGGGAGAAGAGGAGTCACGAAGGCCATTTCAGCCTATATTATTTAAATAAAAATATTATGGTTTATTAATAAAGGAAGCCAATTGAGGCTATTGGCTATCAATGCAAATAGGAAACATATGTGTAGGCATGTATGCCAATTTCAAGGTTAGGATTGCACTAGCCACACCAAGTTAGGAGTAACTACAGGATTTGAATAGATTTAGAGAGGGGTATTTAATATCATGTTGAAGAATTGATAGCTGAGGAAAGACATAAGATCCTACCATTGTGAGATCCCCAATTGTCATCGATTCAAAGCCAGGAGTTAAGGATCTACCACATATCAAACAGAGTTGAGTTGGGAATGCAAGGGATTGTGTATGGAGGCATAAACAATCTTATGGACACTAGTAATAGTGAAGATCATAGAGGATGTTAACTAGAATGAGCCAAAAGGTCTAGATGAGGCTGATTTGATTGAGGCAACACAATTTAATGTGGTTAAATTTGTAGCAGATGTAGTGGAAGTGTCGTTTGTTCAAAAGTGTGGAGTTGAAGATTGGAGTTGATAGCTTGACTTTGGAGATAGACTTAGATTGAGATCAGGTAGATATCCTATTACGAATTGAGTTTATCAAGCCTGGTATAGGGAGGATGGTGGAGGATGGGTCATGGTGAAGGCCATTAGCCATAACAGGTGATGTTTTTGTTTTTGTTTACACACACACACACACACACACACACACACACACACACACACACACACACACAAACACACACAGTCTCGAAACAAAATAGTCCAGGAGTGGCAAATATCCACCATCCATCCCAAATGTAAGAGGCAAGTCTATTCTGTTCATTCTTATTTGTAGAGATCAAGCCCGTCTAAAAAAAACTATGACGGGATTATTTACAAAGGCCGAGACATGGGAAACTAGAACGACACCATTTTAAGCCCAGTCCATAAGATGGACATGTTTCTCTATTTCATGTAAAGTTGAGTCTCAATGAAAGAACGAACAAATATAATAATGTTTGATCAAAATTGATGATATATCTATGAATGTAGACAAGTTGCAATTGGTTTATAAAGAGATCTATTTAAGTGTAAAGAAAACCCAGATGGTATTTTTAGAACAACACTTTCACCAATATCGTTGTTTGTAGTCTGATGTTAGTGCATCATTTTTTGTATTAGATCTAGTAAGCTCTTGGAAAAAGGAAAATTTTGTACTCTTCTAATCAGTTTTTGTAGAGATAATGTACTTGTGAAGTTGCAAATAGAAGAAAAAAAATTGCAGTGATTAAAGCAAGTGAAGAAGGTAATAAGAAAGTTATTGACAAGTTGTTTTCAAGCTCTTTAAAGAGTAATTGTTGTTTTAGTGAAGAAGTTGCAGGTTCAAGGCAGTTAAGCCATTGAGGCTTAAGAGGAGAAGAAGCTAAGGAAGGCTTAGTGAAGAGCCAAGAGAAGCTCTAGAAGAAGAGCATAGTGAATGCTCAAGAGAAAGATCCAAAGCAAGGTAAGCTTGGATTTGTGAAATTATTGATATTTGGTTAAAGTAGTGTCATATTGTAGACCATTGACTCAGTATGAAGCTCAATAAAACCATTAAGTAGGATCAAAAGACTAGGATGCAAAAGTCCTAGGTGAGATCAAGGAGATTGTCAAAAGACCAGTCAAGGAGAAAGGCTTGGGTGAGACAAGTGGACCTACAGGGATCAAGAGACCAAGGTGGAAAAGACTTGGGTGAAAATCTCAAAAATGGAAATATTACTAAGAAAAGAGTAGAGCAGTAAGGTACATGAGGGCACCAAGAAGAAAATAATCACCCCAAAGTAGAAAGGTATGACTAATGTTGACTTTGGTAAAGAGATTGTTAGTTTGTGGAGGGATTTAGCTAAGATTAAAGGCATGTTTGAGTCTGGGATGCAATCAAATGAGAAAGTGTGGGTATGGCCAATAAAGAAAAGGTTAAAATGGCCAATTGATCTCCTAATGAAGAGGAGAAAAAGGAAAAATGAGATTGCCAATAAGAGAGAATCCCATAGAGGCAAGAGGATGAGAAGGTTGCCAAGTGAGCAACAAGATAAAGAGGTGGAGAAGAAGGTTCTCATTGAGGAGAACAAGAGAAGAGAAGAAATAAAAGATGAAGTTCCAGGAAGAACACTTAAAAAGATAAGAGTGTTGGTGAAAAGAGCACTCATAGGAACCTTGTGGTCTCTTGTTTTTATATCTAATGTTGTCTTTGCATGGGTAATTGCAGGTATGAATAGCCTTATTAAGGTCAAGAGAAGGGCCTTGGAGAGTGAAGAGATTGGTGCAAGAGAAGACACCAAGTACACAAGTGAATGTGTAGGAGAAAATAAAAAGTTTGTTGTTGATGATAAAGAAGAAGAGATGCATTGGTTAATGCATGAGGAAGGTGTTGAGGAACCTCTACAACAAAGAGAAGAGATAGAAGATGAGGATGACTTCTATGATGCCATTGAATGCTAAGAAGAGGTAAGAAAGTAGTCAAGCATAAAGGAAGAAGAAAGTACAAATAATCAAGAAGCTATGCAAGTCAAAGAACTAATGGAGTAGCCCATTAATGAGGTAATGGTGAATTCCAAAAATGATATTTATTATTCTTATAAGAATTAAACTATTGATATGCATGTTAGAGGAGAAAAGAGAAAGGTGAAGTTTCCAATTAACTATGGATATGTGATGCCTAAATGGTGGAAGAAGCAAACTCCCAAGCAACAAGAAGTGTTGGTCAAAGAGCATGGATGTAGGATGCCTACCTGGTTTGAGAAGACAAATGATGAAAAGGAGAAACAATTATGGGTACCTAAGAAGGCTAAGAGTGAAGATGTGAGTGTTGAGGTAACAACACCAAGAACTCAATGGTGAAAGGTGAAGGTTGACACAAGCAACCAAAGGCGTGAGGATGACACGAGTACATGGAAAGGTAAACAAATTGTTTAAGATGATGTTTTTGAATCCTTTAATGATCTTTTCATGAGGAATGAAAAATGGGAAGTGGCTATGTGGACTAATATGTAGCAAGGAGAGAATTTCAAATGGCTGGTTAATGAAGAAAGAGATGGGTGTACAACAAAGCAATGGCTCATTGAAAACAAAGAACAAATAAGATGGCTTCAAAGAGAAGTTGAAGAGAGTAAGGAAACACAAGGTAAGGGTACTTCAACTATTTTTGATGAGTATATTAATGAATAAGTTGGTTTATGTGATGACAAGCTAAGAAAAGATGAGATAAGAGGTAAAGGACAAGTAATCCTTAAGAATTAAGGACCCAAATTTGATGAAGAGAATGGTGAGATAGATGAGAGCTCACTAAAGAAAGAGTTGAGAATGTTAGAGGAGATTTTTGGTCATTCAAGAGAGATGAATGAAGGTATAAGCCATGGTGAAGACATCATTGGGAAGAGTGAAGCAAGAAAAGAACACATTAAAGAGGCAAGGGCAGTTTTGGCCAAAGAGCAGAAGAGTGGAGGTAGCCAAGAGACTTTATGGTCTCAAGTTTTTACTTATAACATTGTCTTTGATGTTATAAATGTAGGTGTTAAAGTTGTGGAGATGAATGAAGTCCATAGTTCAATGGACAAATTTTTGAACCAAGAACAACAAGAAGATCTAGAAGACATGTATGAAGATGAAGAAGCATGGAAGCGAGAGATGGTAGATGAGAAAGAAATGAGAAGAAGGACATACATAAAGAGGAAGAAAAGCAAAATGAATGACAAAGACTGTTCCAAACAAAGACAAGCATTGGTATTGGCAATAAGACCTTGGGATCCAGGCATAGAGTGAAGACTAAAACATTGAGGAGATATCTCATTTGAACTAAGGTTCAAATTGTTTCTAGAGGGAGAGTATGATGCAAGAGCATCTACATTCATTTTCTTGCAAGACATGGTTAAGTTGGGATTAGTCTTCATAAGGCATGCAAGCTCTATTCATGTTTAAATTCAAATTCCAATTATTATTTTCCCTCCAAAATGTTATCTAAGGAGGAGTAATTGTAATTGTTAAAAGTAAAAAGAGGGGAAAAGGTAAAAGCTAGTTAAGAATCCCACGTTAGGAAGTTTGTGGAGTAAATTAAGGGAGGTCATTGAAATCCTCCAACCATACGCTATTTATTATTAAATAAGTTTTCAACATTAGAATGTTGGTTGAGAAAATCTCTCCTATTATTATCTTAGAAACCAAGCTGGCATAAAGAGAAGGAGAGATATAGAGAGGGAGGATCTCCAAGAGGGAGAAAAGGAGTCATGAAGGCCATTTCAGCCTATATTATGTAAATCAAAATATTATGGTTTATTAATAAAGGAAGCCAATTGAGGCTATTGGTTGGCAATGCAAACAAGAAACATATGCGTAGGCATGTACGCCAATTTCAAGGTTAGGATCACACTAGCCGCACCGCATCAGGAGTAACTACATGATTTGAATAGATTTGGAGAGGGGTATTTGCTATCGTGTTGAAGTGTTGCTAGCCAAGGAAAGACATAGGATTCTTCCATTGTGAGATCCCCAATTGCCATCGATTCAAAGCTAAGAGTTAAGGATCTACCACATATCAAACAGAGTCAAGTTGGAAATGCAAAGGATTGTGTATGGAGGCATAGACAATCTTATGGACACTAGTAATAGTGAAGAGCATAGAGGATGTTAATTGGAATGAGCTAGAAGGTCTAGACGATGCTGATTTGATTGAGGCAACACAATTTAATGTGGTTAAATATGCAGCAGATGTAGTGGAAGTGTCATTTGTTTGAAAGTGTGGAGTTGAAGATCAGAGTTGATAGCTTGACTTTGGAGACAGCCTTAGATCGAGATCAGGGAGATATCCTATTACAAATTGAGTTTATTGAGCCTAGTATAGGGAGGATGGTGGAGGATGGGTCATGGTGAAGGCCATTGGCCACAACAGGTTATGTTTTTGTCTTTCTTTATATATATATATATATATATATATATATATATATATATATATATATATATATATATATATATATATATATATATATATATATAGACACACACACACAGTCTTGAAAGAAAATAGTCTAGGAGTGGCAGATATCCACCATCCATCCCAAATGTAAGAGGCAAGTCTATTCTGTTCATTCTTATTTGTAGAGACTGAACCCATGTAAAAAAAAACTATGACAAGATTATTTATAAAGGCCGAGACATGGGAAACTAGAATGACATTATTTTAAGCCCAGTCCATAAGATGGACATGTTTCTCTATTTCATGTAAAGTTGAGTCTTGATGAAATAATTGACAAATATAATAATGTTTGATCAAACTTGATGATATATCTATGAATGCAAACAAGTTGCAATTTGTTGATAAAGAGATCTAAGTGTAAAGAAAACCCAGATGATATTTTCAGAACAATGCTTTCACCAATATCATTGTTTACAGTCTGATGTCAGTGCATCAAGTCTCATCTAATAAAAATTATAAATATTCATGTACCACTCTAAACGAGATGTATCATTGTCAATGGAAAAAATCATCTAATCCATCTAGATATGGTAGTGTAATGTAGGTTTTTTTATAATCTCTTAATATTCAACATATCATTACCATTAGTATTATAAAGTATTATATATAGGAAAGAGTTAAGAAGAGTTATTCATAACATCAAAAGGATAGTTATTTCTTCTAAGAATGTTGCTAATCTCAAAGTCATCAAAATGAGTGATCAAACTATGCAAAAGGTCTCAATATTGAATTAAATTTTATTCTTTTTGTATAGACACCTATCACATGATTGACAATAAGTTGAGAATCACCATAAAATTTTATAGATTTGATCTCTAAAGCGCATGTAGCATGTAGTCCTAAATTCAAAGCCTCATACTTAGATATGTTATTAGTAAATGAAAAACTCATACCATATGCAAGTGAAATAGTCTAACCTTGAGGATTCACTAATGAAATGTCCACCCCACCACTTAAATCATAATTATACACATTAAAATATACAATCTATGTTTTGTCACCTTGGTAAAAATTAAAAAATTCATCATAAAGAGTGCCATCCATAGGAGTGTAGTCTAATAAGGGTTCTAAAAAGATATTTTCAAAGATTAATTTTCATTTTAGTGACTTATATGGTATAAATTTAAAATGTAAGTCCGTATTTATCATGTCCCACTTAGTTATGCATCTAATTTGATAAGACTTTGGACATGATGTAACTTAAAGGATAAATATTTGTAATAATGAATGTCTCCTTATTGAGAATGTAATGTCTAAGTTTAGGTGTGGAAAACTTAATAGGTAAGAATAAATTTTCCATTCAATTGTAATTTTTTCATAATCAACCAATATGTGACCAATGTAATAAATATATGTTTTTTTGTGTTCATCTTCATATTTTGCTAACAAGATACCAAAGTCATGCTTAGTAGTAGATAAGTGTACTAAAAAAGGTTTATCCAGAATAAGTGGCATCATAGATAGTGGATTGTTTATATATTATTTAATTTAATTAAAATTATTGTGAAATTATTTATACCATTAAAATTTGGTGCCTTAATGTAATAATATATAAAATGGTTTAGTTTTATATATTAATTGAGCAATATACAATTTAATGGCTTGGATTTTTCCTTATAAAATTATTAATTATTTTAGTCCATTTAGAAAATACATTTAAAAAATAGATATTAATTTATTAGGATAAACATGCCATGTTGTCAAATGATAAATCCCCCCCAAAAAATTAGAGGTAACACCAAAGATGAATTTCTTAGGATTTAATCTTACATTTTACTTTGATAGTCTTTCAAATATTTTTTACTATTATTTGACATAGTTTTTATATACATCTATATTTCTCAATCACTAATATTTATTTTTAAATATATTTGCTATTATTTTTACTTGTGTGTATATCACAAATAGTGCACCAAGGTTGAGTTTGGGACATATTGTAGTACTTTATGAGATATTTCATAAAATCAGCTATTATGAGATACTCCTTGGTTATTTGAGACAAAGTGAATCTTCCAAAAAACTATGGAGGCCTTGAGATCCATAAAATTAGATATATGAATAAGGCACTAATAGATAAAATGGGATATAAATTTCTTAGATAAACTAACCAATGGATATAAATTCCTAAATAAAAATATTTAGACAATTGGGAGGCTATTATATTTCTATTAGTTTATGTTATCCGAAAGGGTTCTTACTTTTGGAATTGTTTAGTCAAATATCCTTTAAATGATCTATAATCTTGGCATAGGATAAATGAAGCCCTTTGAAAAAAACATGGTGATAAATTTGTTGATTACATTGAGATCACTTAGATCAGAAGAGGACGAAAAATTATGGGATTTGATAATATATATGTGGAAGTTAAAAAAATTCTTATGAATATAAATAAACCCCTCAAAGGAATCCATATTAGTAGGACTACAAAATAAGATGAATTAGTACAATTTTATTCTTGATAGGAATAATAATGTCATATCTATGTGTATCACTATATTCAAATAAATCCTTGATGATTTTCCTAGAAAAAACTTTAAATTGAAGATCTAATTCCTAAGATAATTTTTTTCTATTGGATTATGAAATAGAACAAAACTATAACCATTAATAATATTATGAAAAGAGACCTTTTTATTCCTAGGAAGTGTGTTTTATGTGATAATAATTTTAAAATAGTGTTTGACTTGATTATTGAATTCTCATATGCCTTCTAGGATTAGGGCATCATTCTATCCATATTCAAGACAACTTAGATTCAACCTTAAAAGATATTAGACATGTAGTCATAATGGAGATCTCCTTGAATGAACAAAATTCTTAAGAAACTATGGTATTTGGCATTACCTCATATTTTATGGGGTATTTGGAAATAAAGGAATTAGAGAATATTTATAAATAAGAGGAAAAACCACATTAGGATTACATTAATAATAATTGAGTTTGTGATGGAGAACTGTGTTTCTATAAGAACTAAAGATAAGGAGAATTTTTAATAAGATGAGTTGAGAATTGCCTCAAATTGGAAATTTTATAATTAAGGAATAATAGAATTAAATTATAAGATATAAGAGATAATAAGTGTCAAATGGATAGATCCCTATCTAGGATGGGTCAAAATTAATTTTGATGGGACTTATAAAGGTATACTTAGGAAATCAAGAGGGGGTGGTATTCTTAGAGATAGTACTGATAAGTTTTTAGTTTCTTATGTTGATAATATGGGAATTAAAACCAATCATATTTAAGAAGCATTGGTAACCATTTGGGGGAATCATATGGTGAAATAAATTTGAGTCATCCACTTGATCATTGAGGGAGACTCCTTGAATACTACCAACTACCTTTTAAAGAAGAATGAATCTAGTTGGACTATTAGAAATATTATGGAGGACACTTTTGTTTTCATTCAAACATTTGAATAAATCATTATATTTCACACTTATAGAGGATAAAATTAGGTAGTTGACTTATTTTATAATTGGGGTGTAATAGATCAAGGATTCTCTAAGTGGTATAAGGAGCAAGACCTTCCTCATGATGTATGTCAAAAAATTTAATTTGAAGCAAACTTGTAAATTTTGGGGAGTCATTTCTATTATTTAAATCATTCTCTTCAATCATAATAAGTAAGGCCTAAATATTTTTAATCTCAATGTTTCTAGAATTCATATTAATTCAAGGATTGGTTTTGAGATTAGGTAGGGAAAACATTTATGCACACTTTTATTTAAAATTAATAGTAAGGCATTTGAAACTAGTAATCCTCTTGACACAATAGATACTATGCCTATAATGATTAAGAAGCATAATTATTATAATACCTTGATTTTGTATTAGGTGATATAAATATATATATTTTCAATATTTGAAAAATGTTCTTCTCAATATGGTTATAATGGATTTGGGGATTCTTGGTTTGAAATTTGGTGTAGAGAAGCTACATGAGGAGACATCATGAGTGGTGATCTTTGTAGAGTGGAACCCACTTATATTAGATCACTCAATAAGAAATATAAATTATGGGAAATTATTCATGAAGGTGTCTTCATAAATTTTATTAAAAAAATCAAATTTATGACCTGAATGTCTTGGTTAAATTTTCAAGGACATTGAAGAATCATACCATGGTGATATGTGGGGTTTCCATTTAGTTTTATGAAGATCTCATCTCCCACTTTTAGGGATGAGTACGAATGGTTTGAAATTATACAAGTATAAATATGATAAGAAATAATAAAAATATAAATTCCTAAAATAAGATGAACAACTCATTGAGTTTTAGGGTTGTTATTTCATAAACTCATTCTCGGTCACCTAGAAAGATTTCATATATTAGGTAATAAATTTCATTACACTTGAAGGGAAACACAAGGTTGTATTCTCACACAATTTTTATTTTTTGCATCATTTTAAGCATCATATTGTTACAAGTATCCCTTTATATATGTTTTAATCCTTAGAAAATACTATTATTGGTGTTTATCTTGGTAAAATGGCCATACCCCTACACCAAGCTTTAATATTTGTATTGTTCAATCATACTAAAGATATTGGATATTGACCCTACACCTAAGATAAAACTCTTGAACTCTATATGTAATGTTTTAGATTATGGTAAAAGTAGGTTTTGAAGGGACCCCAAAACCCTTTAACAAAATTAAGAAAGATAAAGCATTAATAACCACTAGGAAAAGCAGTCCTGAAACGACTAAAGAGTAGCATCAAAATCAGGTTTTACAAGGACCTGAAACTACATAGTCCAATAAAAGTACCCAAGTTTTACAAGGACCTGAAACCTTAAAAAACTTATAACATAGGATAAAGAATGCTAAGAAATATATATCTTTAGCATTCTGCCCTGGCCAAAAATGTAGGTTATCATTGCAATAAACAATAATGACACACAAGCATTTACCGTGACATTAAAATTCTAAAAAATACCTTTAGTTTCTCTGTCACTTTGAATTTATAGAGACACTGTCAGATCCAACAATAATGATGGCCATAGCCATATTGATAAAAAGGCCATGCTCCACCACACCCTCAAACCCTAAAAGCACACTACCTATAGTGAAGCATCTAGAATGCAACACCTTCTACCGCCACTATAAACCCTTTATTTCAATGTCATAAAATTTGTGAATTATTATAATTCACAATGGCTTGCATGAAGGCTTGAACCCTAGACAGAGGATCAAAAGACTCGAAGATAGAAGAATTAAAAAAAATGCCATTACAACTGATTTGCATCATCATGGCCACATCTTCTAGAGTTGTAATCCCGTCAGTAGTGAAGACCAAAACTGACATCCTACCAAGTTGCTTCATCAGCTTCACCAACTCAAACAACATCACCATTTGCTTAGCAAATGCATAGAGATCATCCTCATCAATAATTTGTAGCTGCCTGACATTCCCAAGCCTAGCATGCACATTTCTCATGGCTTCCACCATGTCGCCATTTTGACTGCCCTCGGTCCTAACCAACCCTCCTCCTGCAACCCTCATTGCCCCGCCCAGGAGGGTTGCAGAAGGCACGATCAAAAACATAGGAGGGTTAACTCTATATGTAATGTTATTACATCATATAAGGGGAGTATTAAAGGATGTGGAAAGGATAAGAATAGCCAAAATTATTATCATAAAAGTTCCAATGAATGAGTGTCATTCTCTAGTTTAGAGAACCTTGGTTATTATAGAATCTATTGATGATATTGAAAAGGATGAATCTACCTCCTATGTTTCCAAGATTGAGAAGGAGTTTAATGAAATGTATTTTATGTAGATCTAGAGTTATCAAGGGAAGAAGGATGAGTGGAAGGATAAATCTATAGATAAAGGTGAATGAGATTTGCAAGGTTAAAAGGGAGTTTTTAAGATTTTTAAAGCTATGAATCCCATTAAATTCAAATATTTAGTGGCTAACATTGATATTTGTAAAGCATCCTAAAATAGATTATGAAGGAAAATGAAAATATGAAAGATTATATCAAGAACATTAATTTTTGGATAGGAGAGAGCCCTAGTTGGAGAATTTAGAAAGGGGATTTGGAGGAGTTTTTTAAAATTTTGAGGTAGCTAGAGGTTAATTACAACAAACTAGAGAAATAAAATGATAAGATCAAGAAATACACCAACCATATTATTTAATTTAGTAAGTTTATGATAAAATTGCATTTATAACATTAATGTTATCAAACAAGTGATAAAAGTGAGGAAAGAGGAGTAGACCATGACTAGAATGAGTAAGAAATAAAAGGGACAAGATAAGGGTAAAGTTTCACACATTGAGACTAATAGATTGGATGAGACATAAATCCTTCTTAACAAGATTACTAAAGTTTGTAATGAAGCCTTGTTATGATTTGATGGTTAGTTTTTATCTGTAGTATTTTGATGTCTTTTTTTATGTATTGTAATTTTGTTTTGAATTTTTTGTTGATCAACTATTGTTAGACGACTTTTTATTTGTTCTATGCTATTTTATTTCTAAATATAGGATATTAAGGTATTTTTTATCACTCCATATAAAAATAAAAGGTCATTTTAAAAATATTCACTTTACCTATATCCATCAAAAAACTTATTTACTCATTATCATGTTATCTGGTCATTTTATCCTCTTATAGTGCTCTTTTCCCTATATTATGCCTCTTTTTCCTATTTGTAGGTATTTTCTTGAGTAAATCATCCATGCTAAGTTATTATTATTTTTTACCTATTTTTTATGCTATATATATTATGGATTATGTAGTCATTTCCCTAACTATGGTCCTTTTTATACTATATTGTCCCCACTCAATATAGTTATGTGCCTTTTGTATTAAATTAGCATGGCTAATGTATTAATATTTCCATTCCCAATCATTATACTATATATATCCAAATTGAGTCCATTAACATATTTAATAAGTAATTTTTACGATTTTCATCCATATGTATGTGAATCATATATCTAACTTTTATAGTAAATACACATATTATTCTACTATGCTTATGCATGAAATATGGCCTTAGTAGAGGAACATGAATTAGAATATAGTAATGTATTTCTATGGAGGTATATGTTTAAATAATGTATTTTTAGTTATTTAGAAAAAAATGTAATTAGATAGATGCACATATTTTTTATATCCCTTAACTAAGGATACTTACGTCTCCATCCTTACCTTTCGATCCTTAAGTTACGACATCTCTCATAAAGTGTCACTTAAACTAAGGTGGAGATTGATACACCAACAAGTCAACCAAAGGAAATTATCCTCATCTATAAAATCTGTATTTTATTTATTTTATACTCATATACTATATAATTTTTTTTTCATGCTTATCTTATCTTATAATGTTATGTTTGCATGTCAATATATCCCTCATAAGATAACTCTAGTTTACAACCATTAGTTTAGATACCCCTTGCTTTTTACCTAATGGAATTTATCTGTATTTTTATTAAATATTTTACCTACTAGATCTATGTTTTATTTGGTAATTATATTCTTTAATATGATTCTTAATTATATATTGTATCTCCATTTTACAATCAAATCTTGCTTATAGTGTCTATCATAGTTTGCAGAGTAGCCAATTATATGTATGTTGAATCTAATATGTTCTTATCCATTTTATTATATTAGATTATATTTTCATTTTTAACCATATTTACCCCACATAAATTCTAGTGAACCTAACATGAACCTTACCCCATAATTATGTTGGATCATTTTCACATTTTCTTTCTTTCCTAACTTCTTAGCTTTCCCAAATTTTTGAATGTTCCTTTTTTTCCTAATTTATTTTCCTTTATCATACTTAAAGGCTAATATTGGATTCCTATAATGGAATTACTTTGATAAAAAATTAAATCATATGAATACCTTGATATTTTCCAAGGATATCACTCTTAAAATCCTAATGTTATGTCCTTGACTAAAATTAGAAATAATTTTCAAAACCCTCGTGCACACCATTTTTCCACTTCTCAATAACATAATTTTAATGATTTCAATATTGATATTATTAAAAATATATGTAACAATCCTAAATATAATGTTAAAACATGATGTAGGGTTTGAAATTAATCCTTAAAAGAATGTGATTATAAGTGTGAAGCTAAAGATTGTCTTTAGTACACGCATGAGATGAAAGTCTACCTTAAATAACATCCTGAGCATCAATGAAAATAAATTGAATAAGCCCATGCTCTCATGATGAATCCTTTCTATAAAAACTCATATAAACATATATTTTTTCCAATACTTTAGGAAAGTAATTATGTAACCACATTTAATCCTTCTTCCACTACACTTCCACAATAATGAATATGGCCAGCTCTACCCTTAATGTCCTAAATCAAAATGCTAATTTAAACACTAACTATAATAATACTGTAGACACCAATATCGTGTCAACTACCCTTGGTTCCCTTCTAAATGTTAACACTCCTAACCCACACCTTATTAATTTAAAAACTACTTATTTTAAATTAATTACCTCACCATGACACCTCATCTAGACACCTCACCTAGACACCTCACCCTAAGACCATTTCTTAACCTATGAGTCACCCTAAGACTAGGTCCTCTAAATCCTAACTACCCATGACCTATTCTCACTCCATCTTAACTCCCTAACTAACTCTCATGCCTCATAAACCCTTCTTTTGACCGTTCTCCAATGGCAAAGGCACTTGGTGGGTGGAGAAGTGGGTAAAAGGCTAAAAATAGCACTTTTACCCATTCTTTCTCTGTCGGCATCAGTCAACCCTCAGCTAATGCTAGTGAGATCATCGATGTTGGTTACATAAGCCTAGCTCTAACATTGAGCTGCCCCTACCTCTTTGACAATAACGCGCACACTCAGAGACCTCAAGTACCAAAACTCAACTATCATTCTCTTGGCTACTAAAGCTCTGTACAAGTCATTCCAGAGACTAGATTGAAACATTGTACAAGGACCTCAACATCAGCCATAATGTGAACAAGCATTCTGACACCTCTGGTTCTTCACCTAAAAGAGCTAAGTATTCTAGTTCTCATTTCAATATTTTAGAATACATTGTTAATTAGTTTCCATTTGAGATTTCTAAATACTGTCAAGAGACTTGACTTCTTCCATGGAAGGGCTGAAAGGCCTTCCCCTTATTCTTACCCTCTTTTCACACCTTTCCTCTACCTTTACCTTCCTCAGAACTTATTCGCTTTCCTGTAACCCTGCACAAACCTCCTAATTTCTAGAGACTCCTCTATCCACCATGGAAACATCCTAAAAGCCATCTAAGGCTGACTACCCCTTTTGACATCAACAACCCAACTGACATCGACATCATTCCCTACTGACCTCGGCAAACCCATCGATGTCTGTGACTATATTCTAAACTAACAAACTAGAAAACCTATCCAAATAGCCCATAGACCAGACAAAACCTTTGGATAGCTTTTTGTAACATTCTAAGACACACGGACTGCAATGAATAGGTACACAACATTCTACCTTTCCATTTCATTAATCTTTTATCATTTCTTTTTATACAAAACTCTTTTCTTTAAATAGTGGACTGTCATCCTTTAGGGAGATTTACGCTTTTAGGACTAAGCGCGTAGCTTGGCAGTCCACCATATCCTCTTCTAACATTTTCCTTGTTTGAGTTTCTTTCTTACTGCAGGTGTTTCCTCCACAGCCAAAGAGGAGCTCCCAAAAAGCTTGGATATGGTGCACACTAAATCTAGGTAACATCAAACCCCAGACCTTCTTAACCTTAGTTTCTTCCTTATCTAATTACAAATAGTGAAAATTTAGAGAAACATTATAGCATGCCCAGTGGGACCCTTGGAGTTTTCCTTGGGTTCATTCTTCTTCTTTTAAAAAATCAAAATTTCATATAGATGCATTAGAGAAATCTTCACTTCTTGCATCCCCTCTTCCATCTTTTTGTTTCAAAAGGAAATCATTAGCAGAAGTTCAAAAGAACATCTCTTTTTCTTCTTGTTACTTCTTGTGTGCATCATAGAGTAGTGAAAAACTCATACTCTTAACCTCTTCTCTATTGTTTGCATTTGAATAACATATTTTTATTTGGGTTAAAAACTACTGCATTTCATTCTTGCTTGGATGCATACTTAGCCCACTTAGTAATTAAAGCATTATGAATGAATCGTAGTGCACAAATGTTACACAACCAAACCAAAATCACTTCAAATCAAACACTTAAACTTACGTGAGACAAGGCCCATCTAGGATTTCATCACCTAGTAGATACCTTACCCCACCTGGTGATCCTACTTGGATTTCACCACTAAGAGGAGGATCCACTATGTTCTCTAGTAGAGTATAAACTATAGGGAAGGTATATTTTGGCTAAACAGCCCAGCTCAGCTCTGCATTCATGAAGTGAAGGGAGCAAGCCCCAGCACCAGGCCACATACTGACCCTAACATAGATATTTATGAGCACCATAACATAACCTAAAACCAGCCATAGACTTCCTCTCTAGGACCTGTTCTACAAGCCCAACTCCTAACACATTCTCTTAAGGCATAAGCCACCACGACTTTAAAACTCATTCCTAGGAATCTAACGTTTTAGAGGTTGCTTGCTTAATCATCTATTCTACTATTTTTATCTGAGTGTTTGAGCTAGTAAGGTCATACCATTCTAAAGTCTGAAACAACTCAGAATATCTTCTTTTTATAAAAACTATCAATTTTTTGTGTTTTTAGAATCACACAAAAACTGACATCAATTTTTCGACTGACATTGGCAACCAATCCTTCACTAACATCGGTTAATTGACTGACATCAGCAACATTTTCTAACCGATATTAATTAAATAACTAACATCAATCATTGTCAATAAAAAATAAAAAATAATTTTCCAGACAACAAGCATAAAACCCAAATTTCTTGCTATTTAACACAAATTCTAGTTCTCTGAAACTAAAACATAGTTTTTGGAACCTGAACCCATTTCACCTTGGATAGTCTTGACACATAGTCAAGCCAAATCTCTTATTGACCACGTGAGTCAACATCCACTCCCACCTTCACCTTGCATGCCAAGTCATCTAATGGAACATACTTCAGACACTGAGCATACTCCTATCCAACCTACACCCGATCAACCTCCTATTATTCCAGAAGGGGATCAAGACTTTAAGAGATTCCTTGACCACAAAATCAAGGCTCTCCAACATTATCTCATGAGAAGCCAAACATGAGATCCTTTAGGTAACCCTATTAATGGAATGCCAACTTCTTTGGTTGAAGTGGCAATGATATCAACAGCATTTGCTACCCAACCTATGGTCACTTAGGCCACTACCTTGACCAATAACCCAACCATGACCAATGTTCAAAATTTGGCCTCCCCTTCTATCCTTTCTTTCCCTACCTCCATCAAGGTTTTTGTACCTCCTCAACTGCAATCAATTCAACCAAGTTTGACACCTTTCTAGAACTTGATTGTCTCTATCCCATCCACTCTTGTGCCTATAAACATGAGAGTGACCACCTATCCTTTAACTAGTGTCACCACCATTCAACCACCCTTGGTGACATCTAGTCAAGTTGTGCCCTCAAACTTTTTGGTACAAGTCCCCTTGGCCTTGACATCAGTCCCTATGGCAAACTATCAGTATGTTACACCTATGCAAATGCAACCAAGTATGACATATGCCCCATCTAACACCTTCTAGGTACCCTATAACTTAGGGGGTGCCCCTCATGCCAATCTATCTACTAATCTAATTAAGATGCTGATGGATAAGATGTCCAACCTTGAGACATATATTTTAGGTTTGAGGAGTGTTCTTTCATATGAACAAATCTACAATGAACCTATTCATCCTTTAGTTCCTATTCAACCATACCCTAGCTAGTGGGAACTCCAAAAATTTACTCACTTTTAGAGTAAAGAGGACCCACAATAACATCTAAGAGTGTTTAGACACGCTTGCTACCTCATAGTGCATGATGATGCCTTATTACTTTGCACATCCCTATGTCACTTTTTGGTGCCACCCTTGACTGCTATAGCTCCATTACCAGTCATTCTCTCTTTACCTTCACTCAACTCACTCAGCTATTCCTCAACCATTTATCAATCAACATCACCAAGAAGGTCTCCATCATAGACCTTTATTCCATTAGACAATTTGAGGATGAGTCAATAGCTGACTTCATCACCCATTAGAGAGGTTTGATTAACCAACTCTCCTTCTCACTACCTCAACCTGAGCTCATTAATCTCTTTTCAAGAGCATGTGCCAAGCACATTTCATCCAATCTATGGGTTCAAACTTTCCACACATTTGATGAAGCTTTCATTATGGCCCGAAAGCTTGAACTCTGCATAATCGAAGAAGACAGGGTCAAATTACATAGCAAAAATACCAACACAAAATCCAATGACCCTTATTCTTCCAAATCTTCTTCTTCCCACTCCAAGTCTAAGGGATTAGCAAATATTGTGGTCCTTAGGTCATCATCTTCTACCACAACCAACCAATCTGAGCCCTCCACTTCGCAAAACATCACTAGGCAATTCTAACAATGGTATGAATAGTGATGATACACTCCAATAAGAGAATTGTATGCTTATGTATTGGATAAATTAGCGAAGCAGGGAGTCCTCAACCTCCCTCAAATCTAACCACCTATCTAATTTACCCCTCACAAGCCATCCCTGCATGGTATAGGGAAAATGACTTTTGTAACTATCATCGTGTCAAGGGTCATGACACAGATAATTGTAAAACTCTAAAAAACATTGTTTAAGACATGTTAGACAAAGGGAACCTTGTTTTGGATAACCCTAATGTGCCAGCCAACCAAAACATGGATGTCTTTAGGTAACCATTTCCTAACCATCCCCCAAGTCAGAACAATGTTCAGACCATGGTTGATGACCCTCAGGAATGCAACATATGCATGGTCGACATGGTCTTTACTTTCATTCCTAACCAACCTCTCCCACAATCTAAAGAGGTTAGTTAACCCATTTCTCCACCATAGGTAGAAGAGCCTATTTTACCCATACCATCCCCATGCAATGAAGAGCTCCCTTTACCTCACCCTCTTCCTTGCGTGGATGAATCTGTTTCACCTGTATTACCCCTATGACATCAAGCACCTCATATACCCATTCTTCTACCTCATGAGGATCCCATATTACCTATTCCTCTTACCCCCACCTTCCCTCTTCCTTTACCATTGAAATAATTTACCATTTATACCTCATGCCCTCATGTAGAAGGGGCCATCATCCCTCTACTTCACCCTTTAGAGGAGCCTTCCTCTCCTATTTTTCCTCCACCAATGGAGGATAGTCCTCTATCCACCCCCCTTTCACATGTAGGAGAGTCTACTTTGACCTCTCCCATATTGGAGGATGCTTTGATAGCACCAACGCCGGTGGCTCTACCCTTATCCTTCTTATCACCAATGGAGGATCATACTTTCCATGCTCCTAGACCACACGTGGAAGGCATGATCATCCTTGCCCTCTATCCACTTGAATAGCCAAATTCTCCAATCCCTTCTTCACTAAGAAAGGAAATCACCACCTCACCCACTTCAGTTGAGGAAGATCTGGTGATGGTTCTCTCTCACCTTTGGCCTGTGATCACTGCGTCTAACACGTTTCCACTCTCATAATCACCCAAATCCTCTAAAGGACCAACTGTAAAGCCTCACATGACATCAGCTAAACCCTTCTCTCGATTGGCAAAAAACTTAAGATTTCTCCATTCTAGGAACCTAAAACATTAGGCACTATGGGAGCAACTTAAGGCTCCTTACCTTACACATCCCACGTTGCATTATACTGCCAACCCTTTTGCGACAATTTACCCCAAAGTCTCTGATGAGGAGTAGGTTTTCACTTTTAAAACTTCAAAAGCTTAGCCTTCCATGTCTGAACCTAAACCCTCACAAGTGTCCACCATGTTGAAATAGATTAAATCTCTTAGAGTTCACCCTGTATCAAACATCACTCACCCACAAGTGAAGTTAGATTTAAACCTCACCCTACACAATAGTGGTCCTCACACCAAACTAAAGAAGGATGCTAAACCACATCAGTTTACTCCTCCCCCACCTTCACCATTACCCTCTATCTTGGGTCCACATCCTTCCACTTTAAGAGGGGTGCTCCCTATTCCAACACCTCCCAAAAACAAACTACCTCCATTACTCCCTTTACCCACCAAAAACATATTTCCTCCAAGAAAATTGACACCTCTCATCACAAAAGTGCCATCTACATGTGTGGCCACACCACTAACCAAAAAGATGGTATAAAAAACTCCCCCTACAACTCCTAAATAGAAGTTGTTAACCCCTACTAAAATGAAGAGTGCATACCCATTAGTGGGTTCCTATGCTTTGTTGTTATGTTAATTATTGCAGTCTTCTAGCATTGTTCTCCTACCCATTAAGCCATACCAACCTCTCAAATCAAAACCATCTTGGTTCGATGACACTCAAATCTGCTTATATCATTGCACACCTGGGCATGATACTGAGTGTTGCTATACCCTTAAGGTTGTCATTCACCAACACCCAGAAAATGACACCCTTCTCATTGAGGATTCTCTTGACCACCCTTTTGACAAAATACTGACATTATCCCATGCCTCCCAAATCTCCTCACTTGAATCAGGATCCCAACACGAGATTATGGTCCCTCTACCACCTTCTCCCCCTTTATTTGAAATCAACAATATTAATGTGGCCACCAGGTCCCAAACCCTAGAAGATAAAGGAAAAAAGTAGTTTTCTATCCCTTAGACATATCCATTCATCAAGCCTTCTCAACCACCAAAACCCAAGATTTCTATCTTGGGCACATCTTAACCAACATCTTTTGGAGCAATTCGTGACTCCATGGTGAAACAACTTCACCAAACCCCTATGAAGATGTCTTTGTATGACCTAATACAAAGCTCTCCACAACATTGCCATGCCTCGAGCAAAGCTTTAAAGTAGTGGAGGTCCAACTTAAAGACCCTCAACCACTGGCTGCTTTAGTCAAATCATTACCCACCATTGCCTCCATCACCTTCAGTGATTCTGAGATTCCTACCTCTGACCTGGAAGATTAGGATCTTGCCCTCTCAAACTAAGCTTGTTAAATAAAAGCTTCATAGGATGCATCCTCACATCGCACTCCTTGTCAAAGAGGAGCTTCAACATCTTCTCTCCATCTCATTTATCTAACCCATTGATTATCCGCAATGGGTGTCAAACATTGTCCCTATCACAAAAGCAACATGGGGAATTCAAATTTGTACTGACTATCGTGACCTCAACCTCACTTGCCTAAAGGATGACTTTCCTTTGCCAAATATTGACCAACTTTTTGATCTTATGGCTGGTCATGAGATGCTATCCCTCATGGATGGGTTTTCAAGATATAACAATATCTTGATTGCCCCAAAATATCAACATAAAATCACCTTCATCACCCTATGGGGGACGTTCTACTATAGGGTCATGCCATTTAGCCTCAAAAACATAGGCACTACATACCAACGTGCCATGACTTATATCTTTCATGATCTCCTCCATTAAATTATGGAGGACTATGTGGATGACCTGTTGGGGAAATCCAAACTTTGCCATGACCACCTAACCATTCTCAAAACAATATTCACTTGCCTACTATAATATAACGTTTGACTCAACCCCAAGAAATGCATCTTTGGGGTTCTCTCAAGGAAGCTTTTTGGTTTCATCATTTCTCTCCATGGCATTGAGGTAGATCCAACTAAGATTTGAGTTATACTTGAGATGCCCCCACCAACTAACCTAAAACAACTTCATAGCCTACAAGGGAAGATTCAATCTATTCATCACTTCATCTCACAACTATCTAACCACTACCAACCCTTCCATCACCTCCTCAAGAAGGACATCTCCTTTAATTGTGATAAGGATTGCCAAGAGGATTTTGAGGCTCTTAAATGCTATCTTATCTCTCCACCAGTCCTTATTCCACCTAAAGATGACCAACCCTTCTATCTTTACATTTTAGCAACAAATCATTCCTTAGGTGCCATGATCACGCATCGAGATGAACAACATCATGAGCAGGTGGTTTATTATATAATCCAAATGCTCATTGACTACAAAACTTGGTATACTCATACCAAAAAACTTTGCTTGGCATTAGTCTTTGCCACCTCCAAACTCTGCCACTATCTCCTCAATCACTAGACTTACGTCATCACCCACACCGACCCTCTCAAATACATGCATTCCAAGCCATACCAAAACCAACATATGGCTCATTGGCTCATGATTCTCACTAAGTTTGATTTGGAATTCATTTAACAAAAGTCTATAAAGGGGAAAATGATTGCTGAACAACTAGCAAATGCCCCTTTACTTGATAACCAACCCTCTAACTGCAAATTTCCTGATGAGTCTATCGCCATGTTATCCACCGATGACATCCCCTATCAAATGACAATGTTCTTTGATGGATCTAAATGTCAACTTGGTGGGGGTGTAGGGGTCATTCTCATCCCTCATGAGGGTGAGCCCATGCCTTTATCCTTCAAACTCAACTTCAAATGCACCATTAACATGGCTGAGTATGAAGCCTTAATTTTGGGGCTTCAAACTACCATTTTCTTGGGCATTAAGACAATCAATATTTTTGGTGAGTCTCAACTAGTTGTTAATTAGGTTAACGGTTCATATCTTTGTAAGAACAAAGTTTTACAATGATATAAACACTGTGTTGACACATTGTTAGGGTCTTTTGACTATTATCTCTTCCAAATTGTTCCTCACTCTACGAATAAGTTTGCCGACACAATGGCCTCTCTCACCTCACACATCCCATCTTCATCTACTTCCTCAAGAATCTATGTCATTGTACACCATTTGGTGTTGCCCTCATATATCTCAACTGACATCAACTTTGTTGGCAATATCAACTCTAGTCCACACAATGTTTGGTATAAACAACTTGTTGACTACTTAGATTATTCCATCATTCCTCCTAACCTCTCTAGTAATAGATGGCAGGCTTTTATCAAGAGCATTACTTGATACACCATGCTAGGGGGTCTTCTCTATAAATGAGGTTTTGATGGTCTCCTTCTCCAATGCCTAACCTCCACTGAGACATCTCATGCCATCAAACAAGTCCATGATGGGATTTGTGGAGGACATTTCAGTGGTAACTCGGTTACAAAGCGCATCCTCTGCCTAGGCTATTATTGGCCCACTCTTCACCAAGATTGCAATGACTATGTTTGGCATTGTATCAAATGCCAACAACATGCTAACCTACTTCACGTCCCTAGCCATGCTTTACAAGTTGTTAAGGATTTTTGGCCCTTTTCACAATGGGGCTTAGATCTAATTGGTGAAATTAACCCTCATTCATCTATTCGACATCAGTCTATTATCATAGCAACTAAATATTTCACTACATGGGTGGAGGTTATTCCCCTCATCTCTATTAAAGCTAACAAAATCATCAACTTCATTAACCACCACATCATCTATTGTTTTGTTGTACCTCACAAGATCATCACTGATAATGACAAATCTTTCAAAAACAAAACCGTCCAAAAGCTTTGTGACTCTTTCGGCATCAAACTCATCTTCTCCTCACCTTACTATCCATAAGCAAATAGATAGGTAGAGGCCTCTAACAAAATCTTGACTAAAATCCTAATGAAGATGGTCAATGACACTGGAAGGGACTGGCACACTCACATTCCCTTTGCTTTGTGGGCCTACCGCACTAGCATCTGAACCCCTATGGGTGCTACACCTTTCTCTTTAATGTATGGAATCGAGGCCATCTTGCCTCTTGAAGTAAAAATACCTTCTCTTCACATCTTCTTGCATAAAATACTTTCTAACAATGACTTTCATCAAGATCTATTAACACAAATTAAGTTACTAGACGAACATCATCTTGTTACTCTTAATCATCTTCATATCTACCAAGATCACATCAAGCATGCCTACAACAAAAATTTTAAAGAGCAAGATTTCAAAATCAGAGATCTCATCCTTAAAGAAAACCAACACGTGACCAATATGGAGACAAGCAAATGAGGCAAGTTTGTTCCTAATTGGCTTAGACCTTATATAATAACACACAAGTATGGATCAGGCACTTATCATCTATCTTCTCTTGATGGCTGACCAAAACTTGAGCCCCTTAATGCCTTACATCTATGACCATTCTACTATTAACCAAGTAATCATTCACTTGATGTTTAACTTGAGCTAGTCCCTTGAATAACCCCCGTCATCCTCATTCCTATTCCTTTCAACCCTTTTTTCCTATAACAATTAGTTAACCCTTTTTTAAAGTAGTAAATGCTTTGTCCTAATAAAAAGGGAAACCCCTAAACCTCTATAGTTTAGTCCATGAATAAAAGTTTAGTTAACAAAAAAAACATAAAACTAGGATGCCTAACAAAATATTAAAAGGTCATAAACTATAAATGTATACTGTTCCCTCGAAGGACAGCTGCATTATTGTTGTAATTAGTAGACTACTCCCTTAAAGGATAGCTATTCAAAGAAATCAAAACAAAATATAGACCACTCCCTCGAAGGATGGCTATGACCAAATTTTGCTACATAAATAACACCCTTTCAGAAGCTTCCTCCATCGATCAGCTTCACATGACCACAAAACAAAAACAACATCCCAAGTAGACTTCCCACATTGATCAGTCTACCAAAAAAAAAATTGACTAACAAACTATTAAGTCATGGACTTGCCTATAATCATTCTCAGGGTCACCTATAAAAGGGGTAAAGTTATCCCTGCAAAAAATGGTTATGCTATCCTAACATATCACATAATCACACCTATTACCCCAAAATATCCAAGGGATTTTGAGCTCACTTAACGTCAAGTGATTAGGGTAATTCTCTAACAAAAACTAATGGTCAATGACGTAATGCATGAATGGGACTTTTATTTATGGTCCTTGTCAATGAAAGAGCAATGTGCCTTTCAATTCTTACACACCTAACATACAACCAAAACATTTTTCTAACCACTAACATAACATCATAACCCATTCACATTAGTTTCTATGGAAAACAATGCACATGGAAACTATCAACCAAACACAATTTATGTTAAGCATATACCATCACCAATATGGAAACCTACTGAAGCATAAATAAACTCATTTCATTTTTAACAAACACCATCACCAATATGAAAAATTGCTAAGGATGAAAAAACCACATAACCTATGTTATAGCATACACCATCACATAATATGGAAAAGGCTATAACATCATTATACACTCATCATTTCAAGCATGTACCATTAAACATATGGGAAATGCTAACAACACTAACATAACCAAATCAACTATCAACCTCTTTGACTCTTCTTCCATTTTGGGAGAACTACATTGGCCTAAGGCCCTTAAAATAGGGGCTATGTAGGCAACACTCAGTTGACATGGGGTCTTCTGAGGTTAGCTTGGCCATTCATTCATTCATCTACCTAATGACCCAACTATCTAACCTAAAAACATAGGTCCTCTCTCAAACTGCCCAAAATCATGACCAAACAACCAACCTTGACACTGTAAAAGTCACTTTAGACTTCTCATGGGGCACACTGGAGATCACATACATCTCCCTAACCACAACAAACAACATTTGAGATCACTTATTTCTCAACTCGACTCGACAAATGACCTTGGAGATCACGACTATCTCCCCAGACCATGACTACTTTCGAGACAACTTTGCCTTGGTTGTTTTGATTGCATATGCTACCTCATGAATAGTTAGCAAATTATACGCACACCTCACACCTATTGTTAGATTGTGACCAAGTTGATCCCTAATATCTGTGACATTTTCATGTTTTCCAAGAGCACTTCCTAGCCTAGATACTTGGAACATGATGACCATTAGAGCTACACCTTTGATCGTTTAACCCAATCAGCTACCACTAATAAGTTAGGGACCAATTACTTTAATTTTAGTCCTCCTCAACCTTTCCTACAATAATTTGACCTACCTATCAAGTGAAGTGGTATACATGTAATCTCAACTATTTTAGCATTCACACTCCAACCTCACCCTACCCCTCTACTGCCTATGCAATTGGCACCCAATTTTGGATTACCTTCTCTCGATTCCCACTTTGAGGGGGAATACCTCGTCCCATACTTGGGGTAACCTACATCTATTTTTGTCTTGCAATTCATCAAGACAAACCACAAGACAAAAAGGGGAAAATGTAGACACCAATATCATGTCAACTCCCCTTGGTCCCCTTCTAAATGTTAACACTCCTAACCCACACCTTATTAATTTAAAAACTACTTATTTTAAATTAATTACCTCACCATGACACCTCATCTAGACATCTCACCCTAAGACTATTTTTTAGCCTATGAGTCACCCTGAGACTAGGTCCTCCAAATCCTAACTACCCATGACCTATTCTCACTTCATCTTAACTCCCTAACTAACTCTTGTGCCTCATAAACCCTTCTTTTGACCATTTTCCAATGGCAAAGGCACTTGGCAGGTAGAGAAGTAGGCAAAGAGCTAAAAATATCCCTTTTACCCATTCTTTCTCCACCAACGTTAGTCAACCCTCAGCCGACACTAGTGGGATCACCGACATCGGTTACATAAGCCTAGCTCTAACATTGAGCTACCCCTCGCCTCTTTGACATTGATGCGCACACTTAGAGACCTCAAGCACCAAAACTCAACTATCATTCTCTTGGTTATCAAAGCTCTGCACAAGTCATTCTAGAGACTAGACTAAAACATTATATGAGGACCTCAACATCAACCATAATGTGAACAAGCATTCTAACACCTCTAGTTCTTCACCTAATAGAGCTATGTATTCTGGTTCTCATTTCAATATTTTAGAATACATTGTTAATTAGTTTTCATTTGAGATTTCTAAATACTATCAAGAGACCTAACTTCTTCTGTGGAAGGGCTGAAAGGCCTTCCCCTTATTCTCACCCTCTTTTCACACCTATCCTCTACCTTTACCCTTCCTCAAACCTTATTCACTTTCTTGCAACCCTACACAAACCTCCTAATTTCTAGAGACTCCTCTATCCACCATAGAAACATCCTAAAAGCTATCTAAGGCTGACTACCCCTTTCAACATCAGTAACCTGACTGATGTTGGCATCATTCCCTACCGACCTCGATAGACCCACCGACGTCAACGACTGTATTTTGAACTAACAAACTAGAAAACCTATCCAAACAGCCCATAGATGAGACAAAACCTTTGGATAGGTTTTTGTAACATTCTGAGACACATGGACTGTAGGGAATAGGTACACAACATTCTACCTTTCCATTTCTTTAGTCCTTTATCATTTCTTTTTATACAAAACTCTTTTCTTTAAATAGTGGACTGTCATCCCTTAGGGAGCTTTACGCTTTTGGGACTGAGCATGTAGCTTAGTAGTCCACCATATCCTCTTCTAACATTTTCCTTGTTTGAGTTTCTTTCTTATTGCAGGTGTTTCCTCCACATCCAAAGAGGAGCTCCCACAAAGCTTCGATATGGTGCACACTAAATTCGAGTAACATCAAACTCCGGACCTTCTTAACCTTAGTTTCTTCCTTATTTGAATACAAACAGTGAAAATTTAGAGAAACAAATACATCTAGTGATACCCAAGCCTCTCACTCTACTCAAAATTCACCTCAATCATCTCAATCCAATCAAAATTCATGTAAGACTTCTCATGTAATGATTAAATTTCTCAAACAAATCACTCTTATGCCATCTAATAGTTTAAGTCAATTCATGTAAGTAAAAAATAAACCTAAAAAAGTACAATGTGGAATTTCCAAATGAATGTTGATTCCCACCCGATTTTAAGTATCATCTTAGGAATATAATCTATCAACCTATAATTAACAATAAATTCATTAAGCACCTCCAAAATGAGCCCTTAACACCTCATATTACAACCATAGATATTGCTGTAATCACTCCCACCATGTTCTATGGTGAATCCATTTATATAACTTTTTTCCTCAAGGTATTTTGTAATTTGTATGAGGAAAGGATTAAAATTAACACATTTTAAAGTTCCAAACTACTTGTAAAAACCCTAATGAGAAATGATTTAGAATGGTATATTCAACTCAATCCTAGATCTATCACTAAAATTTAAGGATTAATGAATGCATTGGTCCAATAATTCCAATATCATGACTTACATGAAAGTAACCTAGGTAATTTTACTAATTACAAGCAAGTAGATTAGTATCCTACAAATTACTTTATTAAACATTGGGAATCCTTAGCTAATGAATTTAAACATAATATGTTTGAATACAACATATTTAAACTTTATACATCTACCCTTAACATCAAAATTATAATATATATTTAGTTTTTTCTCTCCTAAATCATTATAATAACCCTTTGATTTATATCAAATACAAGACAAATTCATGAGATAATTTAATGTGCCTCAACCTAATAAAAACACTATAATGTTTATGAGACCTAAAAATAATCACACTTAGATGACATTATTAGTGACACTTATGATAAATCATGACTTCAAGAGGACTATTTGTGCTATCATGCTCTCTGGTTCATAAAATAGGACCCTTTCCTAGCCTATTATGAGAATATATTTTGAACCACCCCTCCTTCTACTCATCATTTTAATAGCATTGATATGCATTAACCTATTAGCTTGATGATCTAGGAGAAAACATCCTAGACCTCAACCCAATTTAATATAATGATTCATGACCTAAATCTCAATGGTATGATAACCAAAAATCTTGTTTATTTCATTTATATTAGGGTGATTTTCACTAAAATAATTATCCATGTATTACCTTATCATATGAATTTATTCTTAGTCATAACTTTGATCATGATACTATGACAAAAGAGTGATATAAATACTTTGTTAAAGTTTCCAAAGTTTGTGAGGGTAAGGTTAAGCATGATGCACTTAATCAAGTTAATGTTCACTTTGGTATCTATCAAAACACTCTTATCTATCATCCCCAAAGTAATATCATTCAACCTAAAAATTTTATCAACTCTTTGCAACTGTAAAATTAGCATCATCATCTCTAATTGATAATGTCATATGAACATCAATGAACCCTAATTCTTCCAATCATATCTAAAATGTCATAAATATTAATGGTATGAAACATATTATCACTCATAATGATTCTTCCTAAAACACTAAAACTCACACTATGACACCCCCAAAATCCTATATAACTTTTCATCTTTATCCTATAGGTTAAATTTCAAAATCTCTATACTATTAGAATCCTCATAAGTTTAAAAATGTAAAAACATTGATGAACGCACCCAAGCTAATGTTGTTTTTAAAAAATTGGCAATTTAATTACATTTAATATTCCAATGTAATCTTCTATTTGTAAAAATATGTCATGTGTACTGATGTAACAATTTATTTTTATGCTAATGCAATCTTATGTCTTTCCATCAATATAGTCTTTTGTGTTTGTGCCAATACATTCTCTTATTTTTGTCACTATATTTATAGTATTAATATAGTCTTATAATCTTTAAACTAAAAAAAAACATCCTACACATTCAAATCTAGCAAAATAAATTGTATATCCATGGTTGATATGTTTGGAACAAGCCAAAACTTAACTAAACTCAAATCCAAACCTTTCTACAGTAAAACTCGATATTATTAAGACCTTTATTTCTCAACTATAGTTAATTTTTACTTACCTTAATTTAGATAATTGGACCCCATCAAATAACTTTCTAATTTACATAGTTAGATTCCTTTTCTTGAGTTTATGCATGCCTTTCCTAAACATCAAAATCATTTAATATAGACACTTTTTGCTATGAACATTCCTTAGCCATCATCTATGGGGAAATAATCCAATTCATCTAGTTTTAAGGAAATTATAATTAAATTATGCAAATATATGTCTATCCAAATTTATAGGACATTGGACGAAGCCATGTCTTTGAAATTTTCAATCCAAGTGATGATCCCCAATGCAATCCTTCTAAATGTAGATGACTATCCTTTATTTATTAGTGTTTAAATTGGTGATTTCCATGTCAAAATAGACCTTGTATATGAATTTTTAGGTACTTATTTCACCTATTTAGAAATCATTAAATCCCTTTGATATTATAAAAACAACTAAAAATTAGTCTTAGCATGTGCCAAAGATATCACATAATAAAAAGTTCACTTATGAGATACATTCAAATTCCTATCATGCTACCTCTTATCATTGTTAAGGTTAAATTTTTAATTTTTAATTTCCCCTTATCCTATACTATCTTATTTGGTTTCCCTTAGATTCATAATATGAGATCCATAACTTATTTCACTTGTTAATGTGTCAAATTTACTTACTTGGGTGTTTCTATCAAATTCAAATTTATACTGACCCTTTGAATTATGAAAAATCCAAAAAAGTGGTGTATTTAAATGCCTACCATTGAACCACTTCTAATTATTCCATCTTTCTAAATATAGAAATTTCAACTTTCTCATCAATTTATATAGAGGTTATAGTGGTCACCCTAAGCTTTTGGGAAATATCACTACGATTCTTATTGTTTCCAATGATTATGAACCTAATGATATTAACCTTAAAATCAAAACCTCTTATGTTCTTCCTCATATAATAATTCGATTTCTTCCTATATTGTGACCAAATTTTCATAAGGTGGAAATTAATGATATACATGCAATATTTATTACTTCCCCTTCAAATAATAACATGGTTGAATTTTTATACACAATATTTTTAAATTGTATTAGTTATTAATGTCTATCTCTTGTAAGAATATGTTGAATCTCAATCTCTCTAAGTACACACCTTAAAGGGTGCTTCATGAAAGGGTTTGGTATACCTTTGGTACTTCACATCATTATTTTCCCATATACCACCACCTAAAACTAATGAAAGATACTCATATATCTTTCCTTAAGCATTGAAACTACACTTATACATGTCCCTAATTAGCTCACTACCCAAAATAGCCCCCACCTAAGAAAAAATGCCTTTTTAAAAATACATCATCCAAATTGACCCGATTTTTGTGTTTAGCACACATTATATAACTCTATCAGCCCAAGATAACATAGTTCGAGACCTAACAACTCTAATTCCTAGATAATAATGTCAATCCAACTGACTGCATCAACTTAATTCCTAGGAGGGTTTAGTGTCTATATATATATATATATATACCTCATTAATTTCATTTATAAGCATAGGATCATTCAATTATGTATCATTACTACTCATAAATATTCTTATATGAGAATTGAGAGGTTTTATTGCTTAGGTTTTTCCTTAGAGAAGTAACAATTGTCTTGCGGAAGTCTTGGATGCATAGGATAATTCCTATAGCCTGGAGCTTATTTGTCCTTGTGATCCTTATAATCCCAAAACAACATTGGTGAATGGACAGATTGATGCACAATAGGTTCACTTAAACAAGGTAAGTATATTCCTATCCCTTCATACTTTGATAAGCAGATGTTGTATAACTAATGGATTAACTTATATCACTCCTTAAATCATTTATATTTTATATTAGTTAGATTTATCTTTGTATGTTTATTATCTTCCCCATTTATGCCACAATATTTTATGCACACTAGATTAGTTCGAATAGTTTAGTAGATTATTTTGCATAGTATTATTTACAATCATAAGACCTAACTAGGGTTATCACAAAATTTCATTTTACTAAAGGCCTTAGAAACCTCTCATTTTCCATTATGTGATAAGAGATTCACAAGTATAGGCTTAGCAGATCCATAATTTGTCATGACCTTGATATAAATATATTGCCATGTAGACTTGTTAGTTGATTATTTTCTCTAAGCTTGTATATTATTGAGTAGGATAATATATATATATATATATATATATATATATATATATATATAATTTTGCTTGTAAACATTCTAGTGAATTAAATGTGAATATAACCCTTGTTGAGGTATGATTCCTATTTTTGTCTTTGAATAATTTTTGTTGTCACTAACGTCAAAGTCAAGACAAATGTTAGTTTTTTCAAAGTCAAAGTTTAGGTCATGTATAATGAGATGATATGTGTCAAATAAGTCTCATCATAAGAGAAAATTCGAAGGAAACCTCTTATCTCTCTAATGAGATATAATTTTAAGACAACTTAGTAATTTCTTTGAGGTTTTTGGCATGTCAAAGTTAGGATCATGGTACAACATAAGCTACTATTGTGTACTAGGTGTCTTGAAAATCTTAGTCTAAACCTAAGAAGAGGTGTTTACATAAAAATCATATTAAAGGTTGATGATTTGTGTCAGTATATGCATGATAGAGTATAAAAATATGTGTAAACATGAGAAAGAGGTAAAGAAGCCTTCATATTATTTTTAAGGTCATGTCTTGAGGCTTAGGCCTCAAATGAAAACCTAATAAGAAGGCACAGACCTAATAGCATGTTGAGGTAGTTAGTATGAGACTTGTGTGATGAATTTTGATAGTGTATGAGTAGTATATTAGGTCATATGCAAATTTTATGATGATTTTAAAGTATTTAAATAAGTATCAAGGTATGTTCATGATCTAATTATGATTGGCAATGTAAGGCCTAATGTACAAAGATACCTAATATGTACTAATGAGGGGTCAATATCATTTATAAAGGTAATAGATATCTTGATACCATTGTTATAGGTGTGAGAGGTTTTTTTTAAGTGTATTTACAAATTTTGAGATCATTTTTGGAATAAGAAAGCATAAAAATTGGTGATAATATCCTTTATGTGCACAGAATGGGGTGTTGCAAACTTGAGAAGAAATTTCTTGTACTAGTTGGCATGTGAAACCTTTTCATGACATATTTAGAACTTCATTGAAGTTTTCTAAGGTCACTATATTTATTTTCTTGGCATTTTTTTGGAGTTGAGGGGCAATCCTTTATGAATGATTGTTAAGAAGGGAAACCAATCAAAACCCTCCTAATGATTTGATAGGAAAGGTCTTCTTGGTTATGTGTTATAATGGTTTGTTTACCTATTTTTTTTAACATGTAAATTAATATCTAAAAAAATTACATGTGGTTTTGGTTTGTCTTGATAGTGAGTAAAAGCTAAAAGAAACCCCTTTTTCTAAGAATTTTGATGTAACAAGTAGGTTTGACTAGGTAAAAGCATGAAAATGGATAGAGAATGATGTTTAATATTGTTATTTTATTAAAATGAAAATTTTAGTATTTTTTATAATTAAAATGTGCTATACTGGTCATAAAAAATGACCTATCACTAAACAAGCCTAACAGGTAAGATAGTGAGAAAACTAGGTAAGGATGAGAATGAGATTAGGGATTCGTTATATAGGACTAGGGATCAGTAAATATGCATGAGGTTATTATTAAATAACTATTAATAATATCAATTTTGTTTATAATCATTTATTATTCTCATACACAATCAAAAAGTTGTCATCAAAATGGTTTGTCTAACATAGTGAAGTCTGTGTAGAGTGAAGTTGTGAGATTGGTCTGTAAGACCAAAATTGATATATAACCATGAAATATATATTTTAAAATATTATAAAATTATTATTAAGGTTAATTTAAACCCATTTTAATATCACAAAAGTGTGTACATATAATTTTTAAGGCTTAATTTCCATGACTATGTTTTTGGTGCTATAAATAGTTTTCTATGTGTGAGTGAAAATGATGTTACTGAGTCATTTTAAAATGATTTGAAGGATAAAATTCTAATAAATTTTTTATATATGTCTCATATTATCATTTTAACATGTATATATTCATTATAAACTCCCATTAAGGTATGAAAAGTCAAAGGCTTTTGACTAGGTTTTCAAGGCCTATGTGCAATTCTAAGTTAGATTATAAAGTTGATCAGTTTGGGGTCTTTTGACCTATTTTATGAATTATAATGAATATTATGTTAAAATTTAGGTAATTTATATTATATATATATTTTTAATTAGGTTATGTGGAAAAATTGGTTATATGCATGACATTTTCTAGATAAACTTTCTGGTAGTAAGAAGGCCTATTTGCGAGTAGACCTAATTGGGTGGTTCAAGGAGTAAAAAGAGAAAAATGGTGTTTGGTATATAATGTTATATTACCATAGGTAAATTTAAATTTGAATTTTTTCATCCATTTTTTTATTCTTAAATTTATTTAATGAGGTTTAAGTTAAATGTTTGCTTAGAGAAGGCCTACTTGCATTAGGTCTCTATTAGGCATAATGGTGGTTTTAGCCATTAAGGGTACTGACCAACCTATGTAGTGTTTTTAAAACTTTTTAAATGTGTTTATTGATATATTTAAATTTTTATACAAGTTTATAAATTTTCTTGGCCAACCAAAATGCGTATGATCGAGAGTCATGTATAAATACAAGGCCTAATAGGCTTATTTTGACTAGTTAAAGGATTGAGTAAGTGAAGGATATAGAGTTTTGAATAATAGGTAAATAGATTAAATATAATAATATATGTGTGATAAATATTCCATGAATATATAACTATGTTTCTATATGTGATGATCAAGGTCATATCACCTAATTCTACCAAGGAAAGGGCTAGTTGAGCAAGAAGGCCTAATAGGCTATTTGAGAGAGAAAGAAGTGTGAGAAGAAAAAAATAATGAGGTAATATTTAGTTGATTGTGAAACAAGTGATAAATTTTTATCATATATTAAAGGTATTTTAGTTGTGTTTTTGTTACCTATAGGGTTGGTTGAATCTTGCTAAAGGACTAGTTGAATTGGTGCTTGACTAGTGAGGGGTTGGTGCTCTTTATGGGGTTGGTGCCTCACTAAAAAATTTATAAATTTCTTATAGGATAGTATTAAAAGTTTTAATTTATTATATTTTATTCCCCTATAGGGTTTCCCACATATATCTCATGTCCTTATATTATTTTCTTTCATAGATGCTTGTGTATGCATTGATATATATATATATATATATAAGTGAATGAATGCTTCATAAATTTTAAGCGAAATTAAAAGAATATTTTAAGACAATGTATTAAATCCCATTGATCTTTTTAATTCCAGCATTTGGTATTATATTAGGTCATTTTAATAAGGTATTACAACCTAAAGGAGATTCTAAGTAAGGAAAGATGGCTACCCAAGGACAAGGTGGTTTATCTACAAGCAAAGCTTTGTTGTTTAATGGATATAATTATTATTTTTGGAGTTTTAGGATGAGGATATATCTAATTTATCAATCTCATTATGTTTGGAAATTATTATTAGATGGATATACTATACCCCCTATTCTTCTTATAGTTGAATTAGGAAAAAAGGCTAGTGACAATAACTCAAAAGCAATGAATGGTATTAGGTGTGGCCTATCAAAGGTATAAATTATGAAATTGATGCATTTTATGTCTTCAAAATAAATGTGGGACATGTTTAATAATATTCATGAGGGATAATCTAAGGTCAAATTGGTGAAATTTCAAACCCAGATAAGACAATTTGAAATCTTAAAAATGATTGAAGATGAGACAATTGCACCCTACTTACTGAGGGTTGATGAAGTGGTTAACATAATAAGAGGTTTAGGTGATGATTTGAAAGAGTCTATTGTTGTTCAAAATATCTTGAGGTCTCTAACTCTGAAATTTTATTCTAAGGTATCTTTTGTTTAAGAAATGTAATATCTACATAAGTTAGAGATGGATGGACTTCATGACACCCTAATAGCCTATGAGATGAGGACAAGTGAAGGAAGACTTGCAAAGAAGGAAGATGCATTAAAGGTAGAAAAGAAGCCAAAATATAATAAGATGCAAGGTAATAAAATATAATATAATTATGAATTTGATATTGATGATGATTATTTGATAGCTATGTTTTCAAGAAATTTAAAGACATGCTCAAGTAGATATAAGCAAAAATTACCTTTTAAATGTTTCCATTATGGAGAGATTGAAAAATTTGATAACAAGTACCCTCATAAGCACAAGGATAAGGATGATGAAGATCATGATGAAGGTCATCATGATGATAAAAGGTCCTATAGGTCTGATAAGAGTAATTAAATATTTATAAGGTATGATGATAAGAAGTTCTTCAAAAGAAAAAAAAGTTTATACACCAAGGAAGCTTACAATTCATCAAATGAGAGTGAGAGAAGTGATTTTGAGAGTGACCATGAATGTGATGGCCCTAATATCAATGAAGTTCTCTTCATCATTGAAGAAGAAAGCTACTCAAATCAAGAAAAATCCATATGGATTGGAGTTGTTAGAGATTTATATGAAAAAGGAGATGAGGTGGACTTTAAGGATGAGTTAATTAATACTCTAAAATAATTGAAGATGGTAAAGAAGAAGAATAAGGTGATGAGGTCTCTTATCAAATATTATGAGGAGAAAATCAAGGTTTTTAAATCTATACTAAGCAACAACTCCAAGGAATAAGAGGAAGTAGTCAAATAGGTGGAGAGTCAACTTGAAATTATGACTACATGGCTAGAGGCCAGATAAGATGAATGTGTAAGGTATGTAGCTAAATTTAATTCCTTGAGAGTTGAATTGAAACAAACATCAAATAGGGTCAAGTCCTTTATGAGGTTTGAAAATATTACCAATGATGTAGACAACATTATGAGTATTCAAAATACTACTAATGACAAAATAGACCTTAGTTTTAATGGAGAACAAAAGAAGAACACTAATGTGATCAAAATGGTTAATGATCAACCAAAGAATTAGGGTGTTAATAGAATGAAGGATAATACTATCAATAAACCTAATACTATAAGGTATGCTAGTCCTTTAAATGGCTATTTCTATTCATGTAAATAATATGATCATATAAAAAGGCATTATATAAGTCCCTCCAAGAATTAATATGCATGGAACTATGATGAAAGTCATCAATCAAGAGGTATGGGTAATGGTGTGTTTTCATATAGAGTAATAATATGTTTCATTTGTCATAAGGTTGGTCATATTTAAAAAGACTATAAGCATGATTTCTAAAGATTAGAAAATCAAGTTGAGGTTCCTAGAGTACAATAAATAAAATGAGATAGTAAGTGGAAACCTAAGGTAGCTAAATTTGATGACCAATCAACAAGTCTAAATGGACTATTTGCCATGGCAGAGCCTGGTCAAGATGCAAAAGAGTGCCAAGAATTATCCCTATCAACTAATACTATGGATGAATAATCAATTCAAATAGATCAAGTTAGAATGGTGTTCAAATAGATATTACAAAATTCAAGTCAAAATAATTATTCAAACCTAAGAGGATCATGAAGAAATTTTAGTCTAGTAAGGACATGGAGATCTAAGAATATCCTAAGTTTATGTTATTCTCATTTACTAGAGAAGATGTGACTCTATTAGGCTTCATAGAGGAACTCAACTAGTAAAAAATAAGAATGAAGGATTCTTGGTCATAAGGAGAGTTTTATGGTCTTTGTTAACTTTCAACTACAAGGTTCAAATAAAATTATATTGTAGGTATGATCACAAGAGATAGGTCACAAAGAGTTTTCATAATAACTTGATCAAACCAAGTCATGGTTTTTAAAATGTCTTAAATTCTAATGGAGACAAGGGGATCTAATAATGATCTAAGTATAGGTATGTAATCCTAATCTAAGTTAAGCTCATTTGAAAAAAAATGTGTATCAGTTCAGGTCCAAGGATTAGATGAGTTGCCAAGAACATGACACTTTATCATTAATGTCAAAGGGGGAGAAAGTTCTTATTTGGTATAAATACCAAGCATCAAAGAAGATTAAGCTTGAGGTAATAGGAATGATCTACTATATTAGAATGCTTTCTATCAATGCCAAAGGGGGATATTGTTTAGGTATGATTCTTATTATTGTCTTTAAAGAATTGTTATTGGCATTGATGTCAAATTCAATACAAATGTTAGTTTTGTCAAAGTCAAAGTTAAGGTCATGCATGGTGAGATGATATGTGTCAAATAAGTCTCATGACAAGATAAAATTTGGAGGCAAGATCTTATCTATCTGATGAGATATAACTTAAAGGTAACTTGGTAATTTACTAGAGGTTATTGGCATGTTAAAGTTAGGATCATGGTATAAAGTAAGCTAATATTGTGTACTAGGTGTCTTGAGAAGCCTAGTCTAAACCTAAGAAGAGGTATATGTGTAGGCACTATAAAAACACACACAATGGTTATATATGTCAAAATGATTTGGAACCCCCTAGGGATCACCTAACCCTTCTTGACCCAATAACCAACCAATCAAACATTGGGTCTAGTTAACCAATTAGCTAACTAAACTCACTAACTAACTGACCCTTCACCCAACTATTTTTAACCAACCTTTACCCATTTATCTTTAGATAATCAACCACCAATGGTTATGTTGACCATCGATGGTTAGGTCTCCCTCATACTTACACAAACACTAGTTGTGTGTAAGCTAACATGACACAATTTAATATATGTACCTTGCCTATTGCTAACAAACTATGAAGCATTGAAATTAGTAAGCCAACCTCCTAGGGAACCTTATATCCTCCATCTCTCTTTTCCTATAAAATAATGGGAGTAAGAGCTGAGAAAGAATAATCACAAGATTTTTCAAGAACATAGGTATTCAAGCTTCCAACCAACTAGTCTTCCAATAATTTAGCAACTACAACAAATATCTAGACCTCTACCAAATTGCTCTTAAGGAAAAGTGCCATTACTCTACCAAAATTTATTTATACATCAATCAATAGGTCATCCTTTCAAGACAAAAATGAGCTCTCCACACTCAGTTGGATCATGCACACACAACAACTAGGTTCTTTTACCATACCCTTATTACCAGTCTCTGACCTCCTCCCTTAATTAATAAATGAGAAAAAATTAAGAGAAACATCTTGGCACACCTAGTGGGAATTAGTATCATTTAGGTGCCCTTTTATTTCTTTATTCTATGCTCATCTAGTTAAATTAAAAGAAAAATAATCAATTGTAGTTTCACTCTTATTCTCACACACTTTACCAAAAAACAAAATCGATCAACACATCAAAACAATTGACATAAGGCCTGACTAGGATTTCATCACCTATAAATAAACCTTACCCTTTGGTTATCTTACTTGGAGATCATTACCGAGAAGAAAAACCTAAACTTAGCTCTCTAGTTGAGTCTAAACTCTAAAATATAGTATATCTTACCTAAGAACCTGACACCCTTATTATTATGGTGTGAAGTAAGGGGGTAGGCCCCAATATCAAGCCATGTACTAATTTTCAATATCAATTTTTTAGATCCTTTAACACTTGAAACCAACCTTAGACTTCTTCTTTAATACCTTATCTACAAATCAAAATTCTTTCCCACACTTTCTAAGGCATAAGCCAAAAGTGATATAAAAATAATCCTGAGGTTTTTAAATGCACTCTAGTGTATTTTTTGATTACCTTGAGATATTTTTATTTTTCTTTCTTTGTGTTTGAGTTGTGAGCTTTTCATCATTTCTTTTCTATTCTTGACATGGTCTTTACTAGGAAATAGTTGAGTAAAACAAGAACCATCTTCCTCTTCCTCTTATTCGATGGAGTATAATTTTGATGTTGAGAGTTCTCCTCATCTTTCCCCCCTACCATGCCTTGGATAGTTGTCAAGGGTGATGCAAATTTTTCTACCTTCCTTGATAACAACCTTGTGGCCCTTCAACATTACCTTAACACCCTATCTAATTATACCCCTACTTTGATTCCTCTTAGTGATCCACCTTATGTTATGCCTCCCCATATTATTATTGGTGATGCCTCTACCCAACCTATGATCACCCAAACATCTTCTTCCACTAATATCCCATCCACTACCAGCACCCAAATTCAATTTGACATCCCAACCAATAGCCAAACACCCCATACACCAACTAAACCTCCAACATAGGTGAAACCTCACCTCTTCTTACCCATAATTTTATCCACCATAGGGATATATTCTACCCCTATTTCTACCATTCCCCTTATCACTACCAACTGACTAATTTCTACCCCACTTCAAAACTTCATGCTTTCTATACCTCCTACCTTTCCACCTATTATTAAAAGAGTTATCACTCAACCTCAATCCACAAAAATATTCATAGATTCAAATTAACCCTTATCAATCCCTTAATAAATACCTGTCATCCTACCAATATGTTCCTAATCCACAAGGATACATAACACATTCTACCTAACCTTTTGTTCTTATTAACCCTCACATGGCATCATCCCAACCTTCAATGACCACATACCAATATGTGGTATCTTCTCAACATTATACCACTTATCCATATATTGCATCCACCCAAACCCAAAAAAACATATCACATAATTATTGAGCTTCCCAACCTCAAATGGATCTGGTCAAAATGTTAATGGACAAAATGACAAACCTAGAGTCATCTGTTATAGGGATTATAACCTCTTATCTTATGATCAAATATGAAATGAACCTATTCACCCATCCATTCCTATCCAAACTTATCCTCCTTAATGGTAACTACCTAATTTTCCCAAGTTCTAAAGCAAGGAGGACCCCCAAAAATACTTAAGAGCATTTTGACATTCTTTCTATGTGATTGCATATGACAATGATCTTCTCCTTTTCACCTTTCCTATGTCTTTATATTGACTATCCTTAGATTGGTATAATTCTCTCACCAATCACTCCATTTTTCCTTTTCCCATCTTTCTAAAATATTTTTACATCACTTCTCTATCAATATATATATAAAAGTCTATATCATCAACCTCTACTCCATTAGACAATTTGATAATGAATCAATTGCCAATTTTGTAGCTAGATAGAGAGTTCTTATCAACCATCTCTCTTTCTCTTTACCAAAACATAATTTTATTGAAAATTTCCCTTAGGGTTTTTTCAAATATATTTACCCTACTCTTTAGGTTCAATCTTTCATAACCATTGATGATGCTTTCACCATGACACACAAATTAGAAATTAAAGCCATTGATGAGGGGAAATTGAAACTAAGAAATAAAAAATCTAGATTCAAATACAATGACCCTTCCTCATCCAAAACCACCAGTAAATATAACCATCCCAACACCAAAACAAAGGAATCCACAAAATTGTTTTTTCTTGAAACCATACCACCTCAAATTTTTAACCAAACCAACTCTTCTAACTCTTCCAACCAACAAAACCAAAATTAAAACTGAGTTACCCCAAAATAATAAACTTTGATAAGGGCTTATTATGCTTTAGTTTTGGAAAAATTTCTCAAATCCAACATCATATAAATTCCACCCATAAAACATCCCCAACAATTTGATGCTTCTCACCCTACACTTGGTTGGTACAATGAGAATGATCTATTTGCTTTCCACCATGTCAATTGACATGATGTTAGTAGATGTAACACCTTAAAACTATTATCAAAAACTTTATTGATAAGGGAGAAATTTTATTTGATAATCCTAATGCACCCCTAAATTAGTCCCTTGACATATTTCTTAAACCTTTCCCCAATCATGCCCCTTCTACCAACTATGATGATAATAAACTAGAATCATCTCACACTCATGAGGTCCATATGGTCAATGTCATTATCAATGAACCTATCATTGAGGATACCATTACCTCAACTACCTCTTCCTCTATTCCACTCATTGAAGTGGTGATCTCACCATATATTCCTTTGGACACCCAAATAGATGAAGCAACCACCCCTCATTTTTTACATGATGAGACCATGAACTTATCCACATCTCCTTGGATAGAAATACTAAAGGATGAAACCATTGCCTCAAATTCCTCTTCCTCCACTCCACTCATTAAAGTGGTGGAATCACACACCATTCCTTTGAACACCTAAACAATTCAAGAAACCACCTCCATTCATTCACTTAAGGCCATCACACCTTCCTCCTTTATCATAGAAACACCCATTCTCCCTTTGGAAACCATCCCAAAAGAAGAGATCACCTTACCTACTCCCACCATGGAGGAAACATCCTCTATAATATTGGAACCTCTCATCAAGGACAATGGTGAATAAACCATTACCTCACCTCAACCTATGGGCCTAATCTTAGAAACCAATGACCAAGGAATTAAACCAATTTACAAACCCTTCTCTAGACTAGTCCAAAGCCTAGAATTCTCCTCCTAACCAAATATGGATAGAGCCACCTTTTGACATCTCTTAGGCTCCCCTATAAAAATAAATATGAAACTTCAACCTCACTTTCATCCACCATCAAACCTATCATCACCTCAATCCTTTCATCAAATAATTCTTCCTCCAAAACCTTAGGGGAACCATCCAAACCACCTCCATCCAAAATTATCAAATCCGCTTACACCTCTTTAACCAAACCTATCGATAATATATGAATACTTAATACTCATATCCTTGTTCACCCATCTTTGAATTTTGACTTAATCCCATCTAGTCTACTAAAGAAAACCTTCACCAAACCAACTAAGAATGTGGAGTCACCCAAACTCCCACCTATAACTAAAACCATACCACCTCCTTCCCACTTACTTTATATTTTAGGAACCCATCCTTCAACCATCCTAAGATCTCATAATTATAACAAGAATATGAAACCTCCCAAAACTACCTAAAATAATTTTTTTCCTTTCACTCTACCTTTACCTTCCCCCACCAAATCATCAAATTCCCCATCATTTTAAACTAATCTATTTACCTCAACCTTCCCATCTATCTCCAAACCTTCATCATCCATCCCCAAATCATTCACCTAAAAAAACACAACCAATAAATCCCAACCAAAATGACCTACCATAACCATTCTACCACCTATAACTTCTATAGTGAAGCCTACTCCTATGAAGGCTCCCACTCCTAAAACCAAAACCCCAACACCCCCAACACTATTGGCTAAATATTATTCAACCATTATACAAAGTTTATTGAAAACATCTTCCTTAATCCTACCACCTATCAAACCCTTCAACCCTTCAAGTCCTAAACCACCTTGGTTTAATGACATTTTAATCTACTTATACCATAGGACACCTAAACATGACATGGGAAACTGAAAAGCTATTAAAGCACTTATCCATAACTTATGGGATGAGGATTATTTGTTATTATATGAACCTCCTTTTATCCAATTACCAACCCAATCAAAAAATGAACCTGTACAACACTTACCTACTCCTCTACTCTCATCTAAAAGTGAGGATGAACTAAAGCAACCATCTAACCCAACACCTCCCCTAATCCACAATATCCATATGGTTACCTGATCTTGGGACCAACAAAAGGATAAGTGAAAGGCCAAAGTGTCTATTCCATAGACATAGACTTCTACCCTTAAACCTTCCAACCAAACCTAAATACCCTCACCTTTACCATCACCTTCACCAAAACCCAAAATATCCATTTTGGGTGCTTTTCCTTCTAACATTTTTGAATCTATTTAGTGAGTGGTGATAAAACAACTTCACCAAAAACCAATGAAGATGATCCTTTAAAAACTAATCAAGACCTCACCCCATCACTGCCAAGCATTTATAAAGGCTCTGAAATCTATATAGGTCCAACCCAATGACCCTTAACCTCTTTCATCTTTTATTAGAGCCTTTCAACTTTATACCTTTATCACATTCATTAGAGATATCCTCTATTCATTTTGAAGATCCCAATCCTCCCTTCTTCATCATTACATACATCAATCAAACTTGCATCCAAAGAGTGATGATTGATGGAAGAGCTAGTATTAAAATTATATTCTCTCATTATTATGACCAACTCTAACTACCAAAGAATATCATGTCATAAAAAATAACAGTCTTCCACTCCTTTAATGATAATATGGCCACAACCTTGGGGAAAGCTATCGTTCACATTTATTTAGGAGGTCACACAATTATAGAGATCATTTACATTATAGAAGGTAAATTACAATACATCTTAACTATATGCCCTTGTATCCATGCCAATTATTGTGTCCTATCTACCTTACATCGATGTGTCAAGTTTAAACATGAGGGTCAAGTCATGACCATAAAAGTTGAGTTTAGTCCTTTCACATCTTATAACATGGCATATCCACCCAATGATGTTATTCTTCCTCTCTTATCCACCTCACCACCAAAAAATAAAAATTCCACCCCTATCATTGATGAATCTTGAATTATCTCATCTAACCCTTCTTCTCAAATCCCTATAAAGGACCCTTTGGAACCCACATTCCAACATCTTTCACTGGGGGAGTATCATCTTTTAGCCTTGGATGTTTTCTGTACTCCTCAAGAGTATGGGAACCTTGACCATGATATTAGTTATGACCCCAATATTAGAACCATCATTCCTTTTAGGAATCCTAACAATCAAACCAACTTAATCTATGGGGTACGTGATCATCCACTTCTTACTTCTACTACTACCTCTTCCTCCTAAGCATTTACCTCTAACTTCTCCTATCTATAAAAACATACATTTGCCAAATTTTACCTTCATAGGTTTTCCTATAAAGTATTTTTCATTAGCTATTATGAAAATTTAACTCATGAGTTACCTTCAATCAAAACCCAAAACCTCCATGAGTTATTTGGCCCTGGGTTCATATTAATTGAAGAACCCACCAATTCACCCAAACCCATCACTACCATTGGTGAGGATGTCCCATCCTCACCTACCCCATCTCCTTAAAATTTTGAGGATTTATAAATCATCCCTCCTAAATTTTTTCTTAGTTGGTACCATTAGTTTCATCCCCTTGACCTATCAGAAGGGAGGCCAAACTAACACCCTTCCTCACATTCATCCTAAAATGGTAGAAAATGATTAGCCTACCATCAACACCATCTAACATTAAGATGATGATTCCATTCTCATATATCTTGGTGTGGGGGATTCTTATACCCACAAATCACTTCATCTTAAGAACCAAAACATGTTTAATGAATCCACTATTGATGTTAATTTGGGTACTCAGGATAACCCTCACATTGTAAAGATTGGCCAATCCTTAGATTTCATAAAGCAACATGATTACCCCTCTTTCATGACAAAAAAATATAATTTTCTTTGTCCTAACAAGATATGCTTGAAATATACCCTTATATTACCCTCCATAATATTGTCATCCATCTCAATGCTAAACTTGTCAGACAAAAGCTTCATAGGACGTACCCTCGAATCACCCTTCTAGTCAAAAAAGAGTTTCAAATGCCATTTGTCTATCAATTTCATCAAACCCATTAACTACCCATAATGGTTTTATATTATCATTCCCATTACCAAACCCACAAGGGGACTTTAACTCTGTATTGACTTTCATGATGTCAACTTTGCTTGTCTAAGAGATGACTTCTTTTTGCCTAGAATTGACCAACTTATGGATTTTACATCTAGACACAAGATGCTATTTCTCATGGATGTTTTCTCAAGATATAATAAAATATTGATTTCCTCCAATGATAAGCATAAAAATTCATCACCCCATAGGGAACCTCTTGCTATAGGGTCATTTCATTTGGTTTAAAGAATGCTAGAGTAACCTATCAGCATTTGATGACTTACATCTTCCATGATCTCATCCATAAAATTATAGATGACTATGTCAATGATATCCTTAAGAAATATAAATATCATAAAGATCATATATATGTTCTCAAAATTAACTTTGAGTGCCTAATCCATTTTTATGTTTGACTTAATCCCAAGAAATGTATTTTTGGGGTCCTATCTAAAACATTTTGGGCTTCATCATCTCTCTTCAAGGAATAAAAGTAGACCCTACCAAATTTAGATCAATCCTTGGAATGCCACCTCTAACCCACCTTAATCAACACTTTATCCTATAGGGTAAGTTCCAATCCATCTATCACTACATCTCTCAGTTATCAGATAGATGTCAACCATTTCACCATATTCTCAAGAAAGATACATATTTTAAATGGACTAAAGACTGTTAACAAGCCTTTGATTCACTCAAAGAGTAACTCCTTTATCCACCCATTATTATCCCACTTAAAAATGACCAACACTTATAACTTTATATATCCACGACTGACCATTCCTTAGGGGAAATGCTCACTCATCATGATGAACAAAACAAAGAGCAAGTTATCTACTACATAAGTTAAACACTTATAGAGTATGAGACATGATACACCCATTTCAAAAAACTTTAATTTTCCTAATTCTTTGTGGCCTATAAACTTCATCATTACCTTCTCAATCACAAAACCTTTATCATCACTAACACTGACCCACTCAAGTGCATTCACTCTAAACCATACCAAAAATAGTGTATGGCTAAGTGGCTCATGCTCCTAGCTATGTTTGAGCTTGAGTTCCTACAATATAATTTTCTTAAAGGGAAATTCATTACCAATAAATTGGATGAATATTCTATTCTAGATAACCAACCATGTTCTGTTGTATTTATAGACAAGTCCATCATGACTCTTTCTCAATATGATCCCATCTATCTTATGACCATGTTCTTTTATGGCTTAAAATTCTATCACAGTGGGGATGCCAAAGTTATTCTCATTCCCATTAATGGTGAACCTCTTCCCATTTATTTTAAACTTGATTTTTAGTGCACAAACATTATGGTTGAGTATGAAGTCCTATTAATAGGTCTTCAAACTGCTCTAGCCTTGGGAGTTAAGATGATCAGTGTCTTTGGTGATTCCTAACTTATGGTCAACTAGGTTAATAGATCCTAATAATGTAAAAAATGATGTCTTTAAAAATTACAAATAACTACTAGATATACTCTTAACATCATTTGATCATTACCTTATCTAATATGTTCCATGATCTACCAATAAGTTCACAAATATAATGGCTTCCCTTGCATCCTAGATCCCATTTGTGCCAATTAATTCTAATCTCTTTATCACCATTCATCATTTTATCACACCCTCTTATATCCATTCTAACCTTACTACCACTTTTAGTGTGGAGTAATCTCCCTTGGACATATGGTATGAGTAAACCTTTAACTACCTCAACCTCAACATCATTCCTTCCAACCTCACTAAGAATGCGTGAAGATATTTTGTTTAGATTACTTCTCAATATACCATACTAAGGGGAATCCTTTACAAATGTGGTTTTGATGGCCTCATTCTCTATTGTTTACCAATCATGAAGTTTCTCATGCTATCAAGGAAATACATGACAAAATATATATGAGACACTTTAGTGGTTTAGCTATCACTAAATGTATTCTTTACCTTGGCTACTATTAGCTCACCCTCAACTAAGATTGTTATGATTATGTAAATAAGTGTGTTAAATGTCAACAACATGCCAATTTACATCATGTGACTACTTATGCCCTTCAAGTATACAAGGACTTTTGGCCCTTCTCACAATTGGGCCTTGATCTCATTGGGGAAATCAATCCTCATTCTTCATAGTGGCCTCAATCCATTATCATCGCCATTAAGTATATCACTAAATGGGTGGAGGCTATTCACCTCATTTCAACCAAAGCCAACAAGATAGTTGAATTCATCAATCATCATATCATCTATTATTTTGGTGTTCCCCATAAGATCATCACCAATAATGGTAAATGTTTAAAAAATAAGCAAGTCTAAGGTCTTTATGATGCATTTGGCATCAAGTTAAGCTTTTACTCACCTTATCATCCACAAAAGAATGGATAGGTATAAGCCTCTAACAAAATCCTCAACAAGATGTTAACTAAAGTAGTCAGTAGTTTATGTTAGGATTGGCACTTGAAAATCCCTTTTGCTTTATGGTCCTATCATGCTTGCATTCAAACCTCTATAGGTGCCACCTATTACTCTTTAGTCTTCAAAGTAGAGGTTGTTTTCCCTGTCAAAGTCTAGATTCCCTCTCTTTGTATATCCTTGCAATACATCATTTTTGAGAGTGACTATCATCAAGAATGTCTATTAGAACTTAAAATACTTGATAAACATCACTTATCAAAACATAACCACCTTTCTATCTACCAAGAGTGAATCAAGTGCACCTATAACAAGCACCTAAAAAAATAAGAATTTAATATCGAAGACCTCATCTTGAAGAAAAATCAACATGTGACCAATATGAATAAAATAAAAAGAGGCAAGTTTGATTTTTATTAGCTTTGAACCTACATAATAACCCATAAGTTTGGATTATGAGCTTATCATTTATCTTCTTTCAAAATAAAACCAAAACTTGAGCCTCTTAATGCTTTTTATTTACATCATTTAGTTTGTTAAAACAAGGATTAAACTCACCTTTTATCTAAATTAAGCTCATCCCTTGATCTATGTTATTTTCACCTTCACTTACTTGTCCTTATCCCTTTGAGGAAAATTGATTACAACATAGAACCATGTGCTTAACCATCATAGTCATAGTCTAATCCTAAATATGGGTACCATAGCTCTACCCATAACTTGGTTATCATGGATACTTTTCATCTCTAATCTAATGGAATCCCATGATCATTATCTCTCAAAACCACCCATTTCACCTATCATTAACGTTTTGTGCTAAATTTTTTCCCTTATAAAGTTAAACCTCTAAACTTATATAGACTTGTCCATGTCTAAACCTAGCATCAAAATAATTTGGGATATCAAAATATCAATTGGGTCATATATCTTTAACATTGCAGAATACTCCCTTGAAGGACAACTTCTCGAATCTAAAAATTGCTTAAAAAGATAAGACTATTCCCTTAAAGGACATATACCAAAAATAAACAAACCCAAACTTAAACCACTCCATTAAAGGATGGCTAGGTCAAGTTTGTCAAAAAAATAATTTTAAGCTTCCCACATTGATCAACTTCATAAACTTATAAAAATAATAGTATTTAATAAAATACCCTATATCAAAATCAAAACAAGCTATCCCAAGAAAGCTGCAATAACCTTTCATACCTAACATTAGTACACTTCCTACATCAATCATTCTACACCTTACATGAAGACATGGACTTGTCTAATATAGTTCTTAGGTCACATATAGAAGGGTGAAACTAACCCACATAAGGTTACCTCACCTATCACCCATTCACCCTTCACCTACTACCTACCTCCCCTTTATACCATCTACAAAAATGGATTATGAGATTACTTGACACAATGTGATCAAGACACCTTTTTATCAACCAAAGCATGATAATTCAAAGCATTTAAAAGGATTATGTTCCCTAAGCCAAATAGCTTCATTTTTTTTGTCCTTACCAATAAAAGCATCATGTTTTTTCTTCTTATCCTCTCATCATTAGTTCATGTAGACATAGGTCTCATGATTCTTATCTCTTCTCACACATCTAGTTTTTTATCTAACTTACTTTATGTGTTTTCATCATAAACATTAGAACCATGTATAAAACAAAGCATCACATAAACATCATAACCATATTTAAAACATCACATTCATAATAGATGAAACAAACCACATCAATAACCATAAACATCAAACCATCCATAATCACAAAAATCATATCTATGAATAAAACAAAACTTCATCCATAATCATCACATGCCTAAAGCTACTAAGTCCACATCTCATATAACATAAGCATAAAAATAAAAAAAATAAAAATATTGAATCATGAAACATACATCACATCTATATATAAATCAACATCACATCATTATATACATCATGTCATCAAAACAAATAATACATGTAATAAATGTATATATATATATATATATATATATCTCAAAACATGTACATCTCAATGAATCAACATGCAGGCCAATATCAAAATCATGTACATATATATGTATATATCATAACATATCATATTTCATGCCCTTAGGGCACCACTACCACTAGCCCCACCTACACTACCACTATCATCTAGTGCATATCCTCTTGGGATGCCTACCTATCCACCCATAAAAGTGACCCACTAACCTAGAGTCATCACAACTACCCCACCTACTAAACTAGCTCTGTACAAACCCCATCAAGGTTGATCAGGATATTGTGCTAGAATTATGGCCTCATAATACCTCAACTCCTCCATTATGGCCAAATACCATGCCATAGTGATAGTACCTAGTGGTTTTGTTGGTGATACCACTACTCATCCCCTATGTTTTAAGGTGTCCCTCTCCGAGGTCACCAAGCTTAGTGAGGTCCTAGCCTAATCCCTCTCATCTATCATGATGGAAACCTAACCTTACAATGTCACAACCTAACCCTATAATGTGGCCACATACCCTTATAACACTATAATCTATGCTTACATAGTAGCCAATGCTACCCCTACCTATTCATCAAGGCCACCTCCCTATACCTATACCTATGGACCCCCACCAACTAGATCCATATCCATGGCCTACCAACCCACATCATTCCACCCAAAATTGGCCATTGCATATAGGGCTTGGTACCATGTCATATATCCATTGATAAAATTGGCATCATCAACCCTTGCTTTAACAAGTATCTCCTCATGATCTAGAACCACCTCCTCTAGCTATGGATTGAGAAGCAAAAACTCAACATCCTCCCTCTTATACCTCAATAATAGACTTAAAATCCCCTACACTAGGATAAACTACCTATGAACTCTATCAAATGGGATGAGCTTATTCACACCCTCTCTCCTCTCATAGATCAATCTCCATCTTTTAAATGATAATGTATGCTAGGTGTAGTGATCCCACCTAGGAAATCTAATAAATGGCTTCCACACTACATCCCTCATAACAAAGCCATCTAGTGCATCCCTAAACTATTCAATATCTTTCATACCTCTTCTATCTCTTATAATTGTAAAATCACCCCTCCACTACATGAAACCCACTTTAAAGTCCATTTGGGCATAACCCTCCCATGATAACCCTAATGGTCTTAGAACCCTAATATGCTTGTAATCCCAATAATGGAGAACAAACCCCAAATTGATCCCATATCACTAGTGAGATCAAAACCCCCATAGCTCCCTATATATCTTGACCAATAAAACTAGTGCCCACCCAAACACTGTCTTACCAAGAAACATCTCCACCAATACTTATAATAGTAGATAAGGAAATTTCCCACTGTTTAAATCTAGTAATGCAAAATAGGATACTTACATCATCATCATCATCATCATCATCATTGTCATCTTTGTCATTATCGCCATCATCATCATTGTTTTCAAGTGTCTATCATCTCAAACCCTCTAGTATAATGGCCTATAACTAAAGTTGCTAGCATGCCAACTAGCAAGGGGCTGATCCTCACCATATAAAATATCCACATGATCATCCCTATCATTTTTTACAATATGGTATATTAGTTCCCTTTGAATTGGAAGCCATGTGATCTTATGAACATCCTTTAATAGGATGGTCATCTCTCCTATCAGTAAGAGGAAGGTGTTCATTTCTAGATCCCATTTATCGATGAAGGCCATGATCATCACCACATATTATGGCATGCACTAATAATGTATCATATCTTCGAGGCCAAACTCCTCTATGTGCATCTAATCATCCTTAGTCATCACTCCATGGATCTCTACAAAGATTTGAGGAACCTGATCCCTCATCTAGATCTGATCTCATGCCTACAAAATTTAAAGTTAGCATGCACACCTATTTTTTTTTCAGTTATTCTACCTAAATAAACCTATTTATCAACCTAAAACTACTTAAATTAGCCTATTCCAATTCTATCCTTATAATTCTATGACATTTTTAACTTACCTCTAGCCTTAAATCTTTTATAAAAAAACACTTACCCTAATTTATAAACATTTCGACACACCTCTCCTAATTTCAAGCTACCCTATCCAAAGAAAACCTTAACATTTTAAACACTAAATATATTTAAAACCCAACCCATTTTCTTATAAATATTTTAATAAACCCCTTCAACATTCACCTAACCATCAATGGTTGCTATGACTACCGATGATCAGCTAGGCATTTGGCTTGGGTAGTCAACCATCAATGGTTAAGACTGATCATTGATAGTTGGGTATGATCATTGATGGTCACTATGTGTGACCACTGATGGTAAAACACCTAACCCTATATACCTAAAAACTACCAAAACTACCCATACTATAAAATAAACTCCCTAATTCTACCCTCTACCTTACCCCCAACCTAAATACTCCTTTAATTTTGAGTTTTATCGACTCATTTTACCAATCACACTTAAAACATAGATTTAGGATAAACCTCAAAAAACCCTACCAAAACAAACACAAAATAACCAAATTTAATTTCAAACTGATGTAATAAACTAGTCTAACAAATTAAGACAACACCTACCTCATTTCTTGGTCATTGTTGAGGATGAATCCTACATCTTAATACCCCACCACATCCTTATCCACCTTGTAACTTTGATCCCATACTAGGTTAACTCAACACATGCCTCCCACCAATCAAAAACCACCCATTTAGGATTCAACCCCACCTCATCAATATTATCACCCAAAAATGCCAAATCAATAAGAGTATGAAAGTCATAAGAGTCAAAAGCAAAAATTAGAAATTAATTATCATTTTCACTTTTTATGTTAAGTGGTTTTTTCCCCTAACTATTAATAGTCATGGTCACCATCAATGGTTGAGTTTAGGACACCTAACCATCAACAGTTAGGAAACCCACATTTTAAAATATTTAGGCACCAACACCTTAGTACTACATTTTTTTAGATTACCTTCTCAACCAAACCAAAATTAATATTTGGAGAATACCCTCTCTAACCAACCAACCACCCAACCATGTCTACCTTGATGTTTGCCATTTTTTTTAGAACTATCACATATTTTTATGATGACCTTGCCTTGGTCCTTTTTGATTATATTGACCAACTTTACCATGTTGAATATTTTAATTTGTTCCACCTAGTTCATACTAGACTATTCATGTTTCTTAAATGAGTACTTCTTACCTCAGATACCTACAAAATATTGACCCTATCTAGGAGCCTTGATAGGAATAACCCAATCATTTATGCTAAACATTATGTCCTAGTTACCCCATCACTAGTACTTCTTGAACTAATATTATTTTTACTAACTATGGCAACCTTAGTCGTTGTGTGATCTTGACTATCACACTTAGTCACATTTTATGTCCATATTTATTATTTAAATATCCAAACACCATTATCACCAACCTCATGACACACCATTAACCTATTATCAAAACCTGAATCAATTTTGGTTTCACCTCATCAACTCCCAATTTGAGGGGAAACACCTCTTCCTATACTTGGGGCAACCAAAACTTCAACTAGCAATCCATTTATATTTTGTAGCTTGTTGATATAAAGTTGCATAATAAAAAAGGGAAAAATATAGACACTAGAAAACTACAAATAATGGTTATGGATCTCAAAATGATTTGATACCCCTTAGGGATCACCTAACCCTTCTTGACCCACTAACCAACCTATTAGACCTTGGGTCTAGTTAGACACTTAGCTAACTAAACTCACTAACTAACTTACCCTTAACCCAACCCTTTTTAACCCACCTTGATCCATTTACCTTTGAACACTTGAACTTTGATGGTTATCATGAATTATAATGGCTAGGTTTACCATTGATATTTAGGTCATCGTAATACTGACCCAAACACTATTTGTGTGCAAGATAACATGGCACAATTTAATATGTCCACCTTGCCCATTTCTAACAAACTGTGAAGCATTGAAATCAAAAAGCCAACTTCCTAGGGAACCTTCTATCCTCCATATCTACTTGCCTATAAAATTAGGGGATTAGGAGGTGAGAAAGGATCATCACAAGATTTTAGTAACACATAGGTATTCAAGCTTCCATCCAACCAATCTTCCTTCTAATATTTCAATAACTGCAATAGAGATCCAAACCTCTGCCAAAATTATTCTTGAGGTAAAGTAACTTTACTCTACCAAAATTACTTCAAAAATAAATAAATAGGGCATCCTTATAATACAAAAAGGATGTCTCCACACTCATCTATATCATGTGCAAAAAAAACTAGGTTTTTCTACCACACCCTTATTACTAGTTTCTTACCTTCTTCCTTAATTAAGAAATGAACAGAAATTAAGAGAAATAGTTTGCATAAAAAGCATAGTAAAACTAGATTATTTATGTAATTATATGTATGATAGAGTATAAAAATGTGTGTAAACATGAGAAAGAGGTAAATAATCCTTCATATGAGTTTCAAGGTCAAGTCTTGAGGCTTAGGCCTCACATGGAGACCTAATAAGAAGGCATAAGCTTGATAGCATGTTGAGGTGATAAGTATGAGGATTGTGTGATGAATATTGATCATGTATGAGTATTATATGATGTCAAATGACATGTGGATGAGTCTTCTATATTATTTCAATAATTTTCAAGGTAGGTTCATGATCTAATTATAATCGGCAGTGTAAGGCCTAGTGTACAAAGAAACCTAATATGGCCTAATGAGGGGTCAAGATCATTTCCAAATGTACCATAGATATTGAGAGAATTTATAGATTTTTTATAGGTTATTTTAAGTGTTTTGACAAATTTTTATATCATTTCCTGAATAATAAATCATGAAAACTGGTAATAAGGTCTTTTATGTGCAAATAATGGGGTGTTGCAGGCTCAACAAATAATTTATTGGGCTCATTGCTATATGAAACCTTTGCATGAGATATTGAGCACTTATAGAATTTTGAGAAGGTCCCTATATTTATTTTAATATAATTTATTTTTGAATTTTTGGGGAATTCCTTTATGAATAATTACTAAGAAGGGAAACTAGTAAAAACCCTCTTAAAACCCTCATAATGATTAGATAGGAAATATCTTTTCACTTATGGCTTAATATGGTTTGTTTGACCTATTTTGATTTTTGGAATATGTAAATTACTCTTCCAATTTTCTATAGGTTGTTTTGGTTTGTCTTGATAGTGAGTAAAATCTATAGGAAACCCCTTATTTCTATGAATTTTGATGTATTAGGTAGGGTTGACTAGGTCAAAGAATTTAAATGGATGAAAGATGATGTTTAATAATTTTAGTTTATTCCCATGATAGTATTTTATCATGTTTTAGACATAAAATGTTCTAAAATAGTCATAGAATATTACCTATCTCTAAACAATCCTAATAGGAAATATAGTAAGAAAACTAGGCAAGGATGAGAATGAGATTAGGGATTGGTTACATAGGACTAAGGATGGATCTAGATGCATGGGGTCATTATTAAATACCTATTCCTCATGTCCCCTTTTTTTATAAGTATTTATTATTAAATTTATATTATCATGGGTTTATTAAATTTATATTATATGTTTGTGAATGCTCAAAGTGTTCCAAAGAGGTCTAAGTGAAACATGTGCTTAGAGAAGGCTTAATTGCATTAGGTTTCTATTAGGCATAATGGTGGTTTTGGCCCTTAAGGGTAATGACCAACCCATGTAATCTTTTTTCCAATTGTGAAACCTACATATTGATTTATTTAAAGTTTTATCTAAGTGTACTAAGGTTCTTGGCTGACCAAGATGCATACGAGAAAGAGTCAAGTATAAAGATAAGGCTTATTAGGCCTATATTGACTAGTTACAGAATTGAGTAAAGAAAGGATATAAAGTTTTGAAGAATAGGTAAAGAGATTGAATATCATCAAAGAGGCATTTTGAATATGCCATGAAGATATAACTATGTGTCTATAGGTGATGATCAGGGTCATATGACCTAATTATACCAAGGAAAGGGTTAGTTGAGTGAGAAGGCCTAATAGGATATTTGAGAGAGAAATAAGTGTGAGGAAAATAAAATAAAGAGGTCATATTTAGTTGAGTGAGCAACAAGTGTCCAAGGCTAATTAAAAATTCAAGGTATCTAAGTTGGTGTTGTGTTACTCAGGGTTTTGAATCCTCCTTCTAGGTTAAATCTTGTTAAAGGACTAATTGAGTTAGTGCTTGACTAGTGAGGGCTTAGTGCTCCGTGTGGGGTTGGTACCTCACTAAAAGATTGATCCATTAATTATAGGACAATATTATAAATGTTATTTCAGTGGGTTTTAATCCCCTAGAGATTTTTCCATATATATGTTATTTGCTTTCATAGATGATTGTGTATGTATTGATTGATATATGTAAGTGAATGAATGCTTCATAAATGTTAAGTGAAATTGGAGGACTATTTTAAGATAATTGATTTAACCCCTTTCTTAGTAGTTTGCTTCCAATAACCCTTACATATTTTTAATTTTTATTTATATACAACTAGATCAACCATGTCAACCTAATTTAATGCTCTTTATGTAGGATTTCATACTTTGTTAAACTTGTCAACTTAGTTTGGCTCTATATGCATGTTTTTACAGCTTTGTTAACCTAGTTAGGGAATTAGTTTTTAGGTTTTCCATTTAATGTGAGCCTATAAACTTTGTTTAGTTTTTTATGCATGGAATTTATCATATCATAAAACTAGATCGATCCAATTAATGTAGTCTATTTTTCCATTTTTAAACATTTAAATAAATTGATCTACTTGATTATTTTATTTTATTTATTTTTATTTAAATATCTAGGTTGATCTGATTGAAATAATTCTACTTGTTTTATCATATACAATTTTTATTTATATTAAATTGACTAGCTCAATTATGTCTAAATATTATGTCTCTTACCTTTGTAGATTCAAATTTCCACCTGAATAATAGAGTTTAAAACAACTTAGCATCTTCAAGAAAACTACTACATTGACTCAGTCAACCTTGTATTATTTCCTAGGTTCATTTTAACTAGATCAATAACTTCTTGTGAAATTTTAAGTAAATTCATTTTTACACTATTTTTCAAAATTTATATTTCAATACTATCTTTAGTATTTTTTAAGTTCTATAAAACTATACCTTTACAGTCTTGTGACTTAGTCAACTTAGTTTTGTATCTACTTTTTTAATAAAAAATAAGTGAATTCACTTGAATATGTTCATTTTGTACTATCTTTTGACAAACTAACTTGATCATTTGAACTCTATTATGTTTTATTTATATAGTTGGGTTGATTAGGTCAACTTTGATCTATTTGTTTTCCTTCTTAGTTCAATCAAAAGGAGTTAACCTAAATTGATAGTATTTTAAACTTACTTTACCTTTTAATTGGTTTCATATTTATTTAATTTTAAAATAATTACAAATTAGCCTTCAAAATTTATATTTCCACTCTTACTTTTCACTTTGTTTGGTTTTCCTTAGAAATTGCATATTGGTAGTTTTATAACTACTTAGCTACTATCATGAAGGGATACTTGATACTTTGTTCAAAATCATTATCTATCATTAAAAAATATCATGGCATGAGGATATTTCCTAGATACTAATAACCATAGTACATATCTAAACATTGTCTTTAGTTTTCACCTACCTCACAATATTTCTGAAACACCTATGATTTCCCTCTTTATTAAACCTTAATAATTAATCCATTCATTTTTGTGTGTGGTGAATTAGTTAGTGATTATCTCTGAGAAGATACTTACAACTTAACCTTGAAATCAATTTTTGTGGGCTATGGGAATGGTACTTCATCCATAGTTAGTTATCTAAAATATTGGGCCAACACTATCCAATAGACAAGAAAGTATCTTTGGAAGCCTACACTTTCAATCAAAACATTTAGTATGACTTCCTAATCTTCCTTTTGAAAAATTAATGAGCTTATAACATTCATTATTTCTAATTATTGTTTAATATTCTATGATGTATTATAAAATTGTATTATCTAGTGTTGAAATAAGGTTTGTGATGTGTGTTATAACTAGATCAACTAGCTCAACATAGTTACTTGTGTGCTTAATTCAATTTTTTGTAACTAAAATTAAATCATCTAGATTGAGACCATTTCAAATTTTTACTATATTACAAAATTAAGTTGATTAGATCGACCCAATATTTTATAGACTACTTTATTTTTCCTTGCTATGGAACAAACTAAACTTGCTCAGCCTAGTATTTTATATAGTTTCATGTTTTACTTCTGTTATAACTATGTTGACCTATTATAATTCATACTTACTACATAATATATTTATCTTATATTGATTAAATTATATAATTAAATACACTATTATGCTGACCTGATCAATTTTGTATTAGTTGGTCAACCTAGTTTACCTATTGTCTAGTAACTTGCCTATTTAAATATGCATTGGCATGTTTGACTACATAGCACTTTACTAACATGGTTCTTTTCATTCCAAAATTTTGAATAGTTTTCACATATAATATTTGGTTGACTTCATATTATTCTCTTAATTTTATTCCTTAAACATAATTTTCACTTTCTTATCTTTCTTTTTACCTTGTTTAATCATTTTGAAACCACTTATCCAAATATTTATTGATAACCTTAACCCATTTAGATGATACATGGGTTACTCTTTTTTACCTAATTTACATACCCAAGAGTATGAATAACTCATGGTGTAATTTTTTCCATCCTTTATCTATTGATTACAACATGGTTCAAATCACCCAAAGCAATGATGTAGATAGTTCTAATCCATTTCACATTTTTTAGGATACTACGTTATCCAAACTATCTTAATACACCATTAGAGAAAGAGATATAAGCTTTAGGAATAATCATATATGGAATCCTCCATTAGGAAACATCCCTACCCTTAAGAATGGGAATTTTACTCCTACTACCGCTAACATTCCTTATTTTAACAATCCAAATATTCCACCTTCAAATACTAATAATCAAAATACATAAATTGACACTATTCAAATTCTTGCACAAATAGTTTAAAAAATTAAAGTTATGAAAATAGAAAACACCTCTCAAATGATGTAAATGTAATATGATTTATTACAAATGACTAATCAACCTCCTCTTATATTACCTCAAAATAATCAAAATTATATTTCTCCTCTTCTCAGAGATGCAAATGAGAATACCATTTTATAACACGTTATGCATAATAAGATGATTCAAGATATCCAAAATGAACCTTTAGTTCCTTTCATTGTCTCCATTTATATTTGAAACATTTATTGAACTATTAGATATGATGTAACTAAAGACCCTGCATCTTTTTTTAAGACATTTGGTAATCTCTAAAAGGAATGGATCTAAACAAATACCTTTTCTACTACCAAAATTTTAGTTAAAAAATTTACAGGTGATGTTTTATAATGGTATAATCAAATTCCTCAATGTTCTATCACATAATTAAAAGAGTTGGTTAATTCTCTAGTCAAGGAATTTCAACAAAATTATCTTTCAAAAATTTGTCTTTGTCTTTTTTTCAATGCTAATCAATCAACCTTAGAATCAACTCACGATTTCATCAAATGATGGTAATCATTAGCTCATACAGTAGATTATAAAATGGATGATGATAATCTCTTCAAAAATATTTATCACTACTTTAACACCTTCACTTCAGTATAAGGTCTAAACTTTCTACATAAAATTTAAATAAAGCATTTGATCAAGCCAAAAGGCAAGATTAACCTATGAAACAATTTGAACCAATTCATAGATCAAAAAAGGAATCTTTCAAAACCTCAAAAAACATAATTATAATTAATAAACCTTAAATAAATTTAGGTGTATTCAAATTAGATAATCAACTTACTTTCCCCATCATTAACAGTCCCATAAATGAAGCAATTATTATCTCCATCTAAACCCTTCACGTATAATACTACCATACCTTCATGGCATGACCCTAATAATTTATTTTGGTTTCAAGATGATCTGGGTAATTCTAATGAAATGTGTCATGTGATTATCAAATTTGATGTTTATTTTATGTAAGGAGACATATTTGATCATGATGTTATGATCAAATTACATAATCATAATTATATTAAAGATTCCCAAAATAAACCAGTTACCAAACCCATATCTTATCCACCTTAAAAATATTAGTTGACCCTTAATATACAACATTCAAATGACAATATTTGTGAAATTTATGTTTATTATGATCAATATTATACCAATTCTCAATGTGTGAATGTAACAAAGTCAATTATAGATCAAAAACTACTCACAAAGACCTTATCACTAAACCTAATAAACTATCCACCAAGGAACAATTAATTAAAGATACTACAACTATTTTACCCACATATTATGAATCAAATGAGAAAACACTTCCATAACTATAACCCCAACCTAGTTATCATATTCTTATGAAAAACATTCTACCTCATAAACTTCATGTTAGGTCTTTATTCTCTAAATTACATTTTAATTTCTTGGAAGAACTTAATTCAATGCCATATAAAATTCCCCTTATGGATTTATTTCTTACTTATCCATATCATCACAAATTTATTATGAAATAGTTAAAAAATATAAAATAACCACCATCACTTCACTTGGAAATCCCTTCTAACAATCCTTCACTTACAAAGGTACATATAATTGAAAACATTCCCACATCTTATAAATCATCCATAAAATTTATTGAAGAGGATATGATCAATGATGATTCTTTTTTAGCTATGATCTACCCCTATTTATTAAAATGTGATTAATAATACCCTTATTCATAAAAAAATTAGTATAAGAAGGATCATGTATTAATGTCACCTCTCTTTGGTTAATACAACAAATTTAATGCACTGAAGAAAATATTAAACAAACATGTCTCATGTTTAAATGATTTTTTAAAACAAATTAATAACTACTTGGTTGTATTTGGCTCCCACTTACTATTAGAACTAATAAATTCAAGTTAATCTCATGGTTCTTAATATACCATTACCTTACAACATACCCCTTGGATACCCATGGACACATTGTATGTGGGCTATTTCCTCTTTAGGTAGTCAATGTATCAAATTCATTCACAATGTTAAACATTACAAATATGAATCTGATCCTAATCCACCTAGTATACAATTACCAAATCCTAAATCTCAATATCACATTCCATCTATTCCCCACACTAATAATGCACCTCTCCCTAAATTTGTTAACATGAATCCTGATTTACATGTTATTCTCATTGATTCAAATGATGATGAACCTAATGAATTACAAAACACTCGTAATACCACTAGAATATCTCCTTATATTTTTGAATGGATTCCTCCTTATTTATTTCCATGTGATTGCACCATTACACTAATTGATGATACTACTGAGACTCCCCATCTAATTAATGCATATGAATATTCTTACATAGAATATGCCTTTACATGTGATGAGTATGGAGTTTCCAAATTATTTAAATATTTTTTAACTATGTCTCCTAAATTTTATAGAAATTTATGTTTTTTAACAACTGATTCTCTCATGGAAATATATGCAAGCACTATTTTATCACACTTATGATGATAATTATATCATGGACCAATCCCAATCACAAGTTTTAGATGTACAACATTATCAAAATACATTAACAAAAATACATGGCTTTAACCATGATGTCCATGTCATTCATATATCATTTGATAATAATTCATAACATGAAGGCTATATACCTCACACTAATCTTCCATTATCAGATACCCCATGGGTAATTGCATAAATCTTGACTTAAGAATCTTTTGAACTTTTTACATGAACTAATGGTGTATCATATTTTATCTATCATTTATCTTATTAAAAAAGGAAATTCTTTATAATGGATGGATTCATGAAAAAATCATTAAATAGTATGAAATAATCTTTGATTCATCCTCCCACTCTTCATCTACCTTCAAATGACTACCCATTAATTTTATATACATCTTCTACCTCCATATCATTTGGAGTGACGCTTTCCCAACAAGGCAATACTAGTAGATAATATGTTATTTACTATATCAATCAAATTTTAATTGAATATGAAACAAGTAATACCAAGATATAATGTGATTGCCTTGTTCTCTATTTCATAGATGAAAAACTTTGTCATTATATAATTTATCAAACCACTTATGTCATTTTCCATTGTAACATGCTTCATCATTTCTTATCCATATATTTCTTACATGGAGATAGAATTAGAAAATAGATGTTTTTAGTGATGGAATTTGACCTTTGAATAGTTGGACAAAATCCATCAAAGTAAAATTCATCACATACCAACTCGAGGAAGCTTCCTTACTAGATAAGAACCACCTTAAAGATAATTTCCCTAGTAAAGAAACTATTTATATTGAAGTTATTAACCAAATAATTTATCTTAAATATTATTTTCATAATTTTACTAATAATCTAAAAGGAAATAACCTAGAAGAAACTGATTATACTCCTTATACCATTAAGTCAAAATTAGTCATCAAAGAATTATCAGAAGTTATAGTTGAATTACATGAATATACTTGGACACTTCACTTTGATGGTGAAAAATGCCTTCAAGGGACTAGAGTAGGATGTATCCTAACCAACCCACATGGTAAAATTATATCTTTATAATTTTTATTAAAATTTGATGTCACCAATAATATGGTTGAATGTGAAGCTCTAATAATAGGCATGTAGGCTGAAATTCATTTATACATCACATATTTTCATGTTTTAGGTGTCTCAAAACTTATATGCCATAAAGTTAGTGGATATTATCAATGACAAAATGAAAACTTAATCACATATCATCAAATTACTATTGCACTTGATAAATAATTTGAATTTTTTACCATCAAACTATTATCACTCAAACCATGGACTCACTAAATTAGAAGAATTGGTTTAGTGGAACAATGGTATCATCCCCAAGGTGTGGGATACTTTCACTCCTTAAGATGAACCTATAAATAATGTTGGTTTCCTTATAATATGAATGCATCTAATTTAAGATCAACATGCAAGCCTAAAATAACCAAATGGAAATGTAAACCTAATCCTAAGTCTAAAATAATTTGAGGGGCAAAAAGAGAGGGGGTTTCTAAAAATGAAATAATGGTGATGTACCAAAACTAGATAGAATACCTCTATAGGCCTTGAATAACACACTCAAAATCTTAGGGGATGATAAAATATCACATAGACTCCAAAATGAATATTTTAATTGTATGATTATTTTGTATGGAAGTGTAGAACATAATACAACATCAAGAGGGATGATGAATGATCCACAAGTGGCATCTATATAAACCTATATGCATATAGCATACAACTTGAAAGAGAAATCCATGTTATACATATAGGTGATGGGGAATGGACAAAAACAAAAAGGATAAATATCATCCATAGAAAAATATCAATAAATCATAAGATGCACACAAAATGCAAGAAGAAAGGAAAGAGGTGAACTCAAGTCTCATTAAAATCCAAGACTCAGGTAGTAAAAGGATCATACAGGGGATTTTCGTAACATTTTTGTTCTAAAAAAATGTCGACCATTTTAAAATGTAAGACTAAGGATTTAATAGGCAATGGGAAGCCCATGGGTCATTGATTATAATTAGGAATATAGGTGAGATAATTAAATTGAATGTCAAAAATTGAGACACATAATCTCTTTATAAATCAGATAGGGATGGCCAAAGGTAATCAAGACTTTGACTACATCCTAAAGACATGGTGATTATTTACTCAAGATTTAAATTTTTATATCAAAATACTCTCTCATTAATTATACAATAACCAATATTTAATCACTCAATTATCACACCTCAATCTACAATCTTTCATGTGTTGGAATATGGCTATAGATATTTGAAATTGCTACATCAGAATATTTTGGCCTAATTCAACCACTTATAATTTCAATGTTGCTCCTTAGATACTTTTATGTCATTATTATCACTAAGACACTTATTTTTCCTATATGCTCTGGCTATGATCTTGTCGTACTAGCCACATTTGCATTAAATTATGTATATTTGGGCTCAAGTCAATCCACTATGTCAACTACAACATTCTCTAATTTTCCACTCATCTCAAAATTTTATGATCCTTGTACCACCATGCTTTGATTTTGAAAATCTTATTTTTGATGGTCTTGATGGCCAAATGACCCATAAAATTTAGGTTATTATCCTAGTAAACAATTTTTACCTTATGTCTTCATTTATATAACCTTTTCCTTTTCTTTTGTTGTGCTATTATTTCTACTCTTGTAGGTTCTAATTTTGCCACTTGGAGGTTTTTTTCAAATTCATATCCATTCAGCCTTTGTATGTCCACCTAGGTCCTTATGTGTTTGGCTTAATTGCTACCACTTGTCACTTCCTCATCTATTTTCACTAAAGGTAAATTATTAATGGATCTAAAATTCCATGTTTTTAAACTCTTTGGGGAGCCACCATGTGGCTTTTCTTTGGGGCCTTGAAACCATGGGGGATTGAATTTTGGCTTTAGATTTTAATGTTCATGAGCTTATGAGATTTTTTACTTTAAATAAATTTTTGTTTCCACACTTCTGCACTTTCATGCTCTCAATTTTCCTCACTTCTGTAACTTTCATAAAGCCTTCAAAAATATTGTAAACTACATCCATACAGAACCTGCAAATAATTTATATTAAAGAGTAAAAATACAAAAATTTGAGAATATTCTATGTACTTTGTGCCCTTTTGACCCATCCCTTTTTATTTAACTTTGATGTAAATTTTTGATAAATTTTACCTATTAATATTAAATCTTTGATATAAATTTAGAGCTACTCCATGGTGACAAAAATGGTCAATATTCTAGCAACCTCTATAGGTCACTTGCCTACTAAGTGAGATTCTAGAAGCCTTTGAATAAATACATTAAGATGGGGTAATTTAAGTAATAAACACACTTAAATATATAATTATAACTCAGCTACAACTTTCTCAACTTACCACTAAATAAACTGAACTGAGATTCATCCCTCAACAAAAAGAGAAAGCAAGGAACAAAATAAATGTGCAAAACCACTAAGGGAAAGAAAATGACTAATTATTATGCCACAACACTTAGAGGAAAAAAATGTATACATACTAAAAATAGGGTCCTATCCCATTAGGGTCAAAACAAAAACCACAATGTTCTCCATTATTGTGTACAAGTGTATTATCAAGTGAAAGGCATAGAGGGGCAAAGGCTTGCCTCCCAAATTAACAACACATATTATCAAATTCTAAAAGGAGGTTATCAATTATGAATACATGTTTGGTACCTTCATTTTTAATGAGTGGTTCTCTGTATTTATTTTATTAATTCTCCCTTTGTTAAACAATGATATCGAGGTCAAATAAGACCCTTACGAACTCATATATCCACAATGAAATGACTAATTTGTCACGAGTTTTGCCTACCCCTGACTGATCTTTGGAATAAACATTAGTTTATCTTATTAATTTGATATGGTGAACCTCCTCCTCTATTATATACTCAAACATATTGAAAAAATCCCCACTGATTAATGAATTTATATTTACATCATCATGTTTCCTCTGAATCTCTTCTTTAGGATATGTTGGCTTGGTGTCAAATCTTAAACAATAGTCCTCTATCTCATCCCAAATTAAGTCTTATTATATATTTTATTCATTATTTTACATGATATTCCTCATTATATATTTATATAAATTATCTTTAAGGTTTAAATAAATGTTAGGATCCTCAACTTGAAGCATGAAATCTTCCCTATCATCCTATCAAACTTGATAAGTAGCCTTATACACATCAATCTCCCCTCTCCCAAAGACAAAATTGTTCTCATTTCCCTATACATAACTAAAGTATTCATTATATGAAATATATTAAAATATGAATACCAACTCCTAATTCCCATCCTTGCTCATTTTCCCATTGCTTTGATGTTTCATTTTCTTTTTTATCTCCTTTTTGTAGCAAGTCTAAATTTTCTAGTTTGGTGGTACAACAAGGGCTGCCAATAATTATTTCCTCATCACATTCACTTAAAATATCATCATTTTGATATAAATGATATTTATTTGTTCTCTCTATAATAGGTCCTCCTTAAAAAATGGATATGGTGGGAGTGAAAGAAGGTTTAACTAATGAATTAAGAGTGGCCTTAACAAGGTTGGGCATCCTGAAATCAGGATGCTTGGTCTAAGAAGGCTGCCAAGATTGAGTAGTTTGAAACACTTGAAGAAAAATCAAATTTTTAGAGGGTTGTTATTAAGGGATAATAGGATGAGTGTGTATAATAAAATTCTCTGTAAAAGGATTAAGACTTATAAAACTTGGGATTTTAAAACAAAGATACTTACTTAGAAGTTCAAAATGTTTCCCCTGCTTGAAGCTTGGGATATTGAATGTAGAAGCTTCTATTATCATTGGTTAATCTATAGTTGTAAGAGAATATTTTTTGAAATTTGGGATGGAATGAAATGACTGTGATTTAATCTCTTTTAATTAGGATAGAACTTGACATATATTTTCCTCTTTGGTTGCAATTTGCCTATCCAAACACTTTTTATGATTTTTTTCTTTCTCCCTCACCTCCTCCTCATGGAAATAAGCTTTAAAAGTAATATATTCCTATTACGTACTATATTCTTCCTCTCTTTCAATCTCCATCAATGATTTTTGATAATCAAGTTGTATATCATTTATGTTTTTTGGGGGCTGATTAGGAAAGTATTAATACTAATTTAGAATAGCATAGCCTTCAAATGGTTGATTATAAGCATGAACAAGTTGCCAAAAGAGATGATCTAGGTTGGGAAGGAGGAAAAAATTATGAAGAGGTTGGTATATTGATAGTTTAGGCCTATTTTGAGTGAAACCAAGAGTATTTTCAGCCTGATATATGGAAAATTAAGGCATAACATTAATATTTTCATAAAATGGAGAGTAAAAATGCATATCTTTAAGCACTTGAACTACTTAAACCATTAGATTTTATACTTATATTTGCCATAGTGTTGAATAAATTTCCATAAATATAAATATGCACTCAAAAACACACCAAAATTATTTAATGGATGATAGAAGGATCATCAAACTATCCCACTAGCATGCTAGAAATTATTATCACTCAAACCATGCACTCGTTGAATTGGAAGAACTTATTTAGTGGAATAATGGGATCATCCCTCAAGGTGTGGGAGACTTTATATCCTTGGGATGAACCTCTAGAGAAGGTATACTTCATTATAATATGAATGCATCTAATTTAAGATCAACATGCAGGCCTAAAGGAGATGAATGGAAATCTAAAGCTAATTCTAAGTCTAAAATCTTTTGAGGGGAAATAGAGAGGGGGTTAATAAAAAGGAAATAATGTTTATATAATAATTCTAGATAGAGAAACTCTATAGGCCTTGAATAACACATTAAAAATCTCATAGGATGATAAAATATCACGCATACTCAAAAATGAACATTCTAATTGCATGAATATTTTGCTTGGAGGTGAAAGACATAATACAACACCAAAAAGTATGATCAATGATCCATAAATGGCATCTATATAAACTTATATACACATAACATATATCCTATAAGAGAAATCCAAGTTATACACAGAGGTGTTGGGGAATGGATGGAATTGAGATAGATAAATATGATCCATAAGCAAAGATTAAAATACTATAGGATGCACATAGAATGAAAGAAGAATGGAAAGAGGTGAAATTAATTGTCATTAAAATGTAAGGCTCAAATGGTAAATGACTCAAGTAGACTTGGCACCATTAGCTAAATTTTTTTGACCATTTGAAAATGTAAGACCCAAGATTTTATAGATAATGGGAAACCCATAGTTAATTAATTATAATAAGGATTATATCTAGGAGAATTAAATTGAATCTAAAAAATTGAGACACATAATCTCTCTATAGATTAGATAGGTATGGACAAAGTTTATCAGGACTCTAACTATATCCTCAATACATGGTGATGATTTCCTTAGGATTAACCTTGTAATATCAACACATTCTCTCATTGGTTGTACAACAACAAATCCTTAACCACTTAATGACCATAAGTTAATTTTGAAACTTTTATGTGTAGGAATGTAACTATAGATATTTTAGAATTACTACCTGGGAAGATTTTGGCCTAATAACACTACTACTTTCAATGCTACTCCATAGATAATTTCACACCATTATTTTAATTAATACACTTCTTTGTCATGTATATGTTGACATTGGAAAGTACACCTAGTGGTAGGAGAATGGATTCCTGCCCTCTCCCCGCAACATGGAAACCCCTCTCTCATCTGTGGGACGGTGAAGCAGGAGAGGAGAGTCTCTAGGTATGGGCTAGTTCCCTCTGATGTATCTTGCTTGCTTCAGATAGTGCAAAAATATAGATATATAGATATACAGTGGGGATGAGAAGGGGAGAAAGTGCAAGAAAGCAAACAGCCTACTCTAAAAGAGGTGATACACCAAAATAAAGGGGTGACCTTCCAGATCCACTCTCAAAATCAAGAGAAATGTGAGTATACTCTACACATCTGGTAGAGGAACCAGGCTGCTAAGACTAACAGGGAGGCTATAATGGAAAATACATAACAGAGGTTTATCGAGGTGCTATGGAATGCACACTTACAAGCAACTTACTCTATTCTATCCTTCTCAAGTACTGCTCTTCTCCTTTCAGCGGCAGAATCGGCGCCTGTAAATAGCTGGTCTATTGGTATTACCTATGAAAGCATGGAAGATAATGACTAAACACAAATAATATTCATGGCATACATAGCAAATCAATCCAAGATGGAGGTAAAAAACTATATTTTTATTGATTCAAGTGGAGAATTTATAGAGCTGTGCTCTTTACAAAAGTGTCAGAAGATCCTGATAAAATGACCAAGTCTGCATATTTATATTAGAAGAGACAAGAGAAGTTTCATTGGGAAGAGGGAAAACACTATTGATGATGTCATAAGTCTGCCAAGACCATGCTTGTTACCTCATTTTGCATGCCATTTGCTCTCCTCATTTTGCGTGTTAGTCTACTTTAGCAGTTGGGTGGGTCTTTTCCTGTGTTTTATGGCCCTTTTTTGCCACTGCCTGTTGTGGGTGGCAAATTTGCCGCATGCTGCATGTGGGCGGCCCTTTCTCCTTCCCCACTGTCGGTGGGGGTTTTCATTTCACCGCTTGAGGGTGGCACTTTTCATTTTCCTGCCATAGGTGGGGGTTTTTTATTTCCCGTCATGGGCGGCATTTTCATTTTCCCCGACAGGGGGGGTTTTCATTTTCACCGCCTGCGGGCAGCTATTTTATTTTTGCCACCTGTGGCAGGGGTTTTTCATTTTTTGTTTCTTACCTATAGGTGGCCTTTTGGCATTCACCACTCGTAGGTAGCTGTTTCTATTTCCCCGCCCGTAGGTGGCCTTTCACAGTTCGCCATCGTGGGCAGCAGTTTTGCCGCAGGTTGCATATGACTACCGTGGGCAGCAGTTTCTCCACCAGCTGCATACTCCATGGCCTCCTTTTCCCCACCCACTATTGTAAGCAGAAATTTTGCCACGCTTCGCATGCTGGTTGACTTGTGGATGGTCGTGCAGGCTTGGCCAAAATTTTGGTCAACAAACTGGTGACTCACAGGGGAAGCATGACTGCTATGCTTAGGGCCCAGTTACCTCTGAATATCCATTGGGTGCGGAGTCGGATGGTGAATTTGAAGAGATTTCACAATAGCCTTCGAGATCCCAAAATCAAATACACAGAATTTACCCCCTAACAAAGGGAAGCACACAAAGCTAAAAAAAGAACTAACTATGCAAACTGCACTTTAAGGAAAATAGGGAAAATTATGTACAGTCGAACCAAAATTTAGTGGCAATGCTTTAGATGTATCCTGTTGATTGGGATACACAATTATTGACCATCCAACCTAGAGATCTGAAATGCATTATGCTGCTTGCACTGAGTAATCATGTAAGGATTGCCCCAGAGGGCATCAAATTTTGCATGTTTTCTAGGCGTAGCTCTATCTTCGTCGCATTTTAAGACAATGTCTCCTTCGACAAAACTTTTTGATGAAGATCTCTTGTCAAAATGTCTTTTCACTTGCTGTTGGCTACTGATCATAGAGACCATGGCCTGATTCCTTACCTCCTGGAGCTCCATTAGTTCACACAATCTGACGTCCATGCTGTTTCCTTCTGCTAGCTGCAGCTAATGAGCGAGGTCCAGTGCTAGCAACTTGAGTGAGATAGGAAGCCTTGCTTCCCTTCCATAGACAAGCGTATATGGAGAATTTTTGATTAATCTTTTTGGAGTGATTCGATCAGCCCATAGAGGTGTTTTCAACTTGGCATGCCAAGTTTTTTGATTTTCTTCCATGGTCCTTTTTATAATCCTAATCAGATTTTTGCTAGTGGAATCAGCCAACCCATTCCCCTGTGGGTAGTAATTTGACAAAGTGCTGAGGTATATACCATACCTTAGCGCCCATTCACTATTTTTGGTTCCTAGAAAAGCCAAGGTGTTATCTAAGATTATGGTGGCTGGGACCCTAAACCTTGTCACTAAATCCTCATAGAAATCCAGGGCTGCGCTCTCATTCACTTCTTTCAAAGCAATGGCTTCCACCCACCTAGTGAAATAATCTATAGCAATCAAGACCCATTTGTGTCTAGCACTGGAGGGAGGAATGATCATCCCTATGAAATCTAGGCCCCACTGCATGAATGGTTGTTCAACTTGAATGGGCTGTAGGGGCATGGCAGCCAATCGCTAGTTTTTGTCAAAGAGTGCACACTTTTGGCACTTCGTTACCCAGGCATGGGTATCCTTGAAGAGAGTGGGCCAAAAATAGCTAGCTCTCATTATTTTTGTTGCTATGGTCTTAGGGGTGAAATGGCCGCCTGCTGGCCCATTGTGAAACTTAGCTAATACCTTGTCAGCTTGACTGGAGTCAATGCATCTTAGGAGAACCCCAGAGAGATCCTTCCTAAATAATACTCCATCAATCAAAACATAGGGAAGGGACTGAAGTTTAAAATACCTTCTTTCGGCCTTACCAAGACCCTGTGGACATTCACCCGTAAGAAGGAAATGCCTCATGTCCAACATCCAATCTCTTATGATAGCTGGTTCTTCTGCAGTGGTTGCATCATGGATCAGCAAGCTGTCTTCACCCCTTTGCTTTAAATCTGTTGCTAGTTGTTCACATAGGCCCCTTCCTCTCACCAACTTGGCAATTTTGATGTCTATATCATACTCCATTACTTTGGTGATCCATCCCACTCTTTTCTCATTTAAGTCTCGATTGGTCAAGAAATATTTGACACCAGGATGTGGAACCATGAGATGGATCCTGCTGTTTGATAACATATATCTGAATTTCTTCAGGTTGCACACTATTGCCAGGACTTGCTTCTCTACATAGGTGTACCTGATTTCAAAGTCCTCTAACCCTTGGCTGAAGAAGGTGAGTGGTTGCTCGAGGTCATTATTGTTTGCTTGAGTAAGCATAGTAGATATTACTTCTCCATTGCTGAAGGTATAGAGATTGAGGTCCTTATTGAAGTTAGGGCTGATTAGAGTGGGAGCTTGGGTCAAAGCCTGTTTGATAGCTTCAAAGCTATCTTTTCTTGGCGTTGTCCATTTGAATTCTTCACCCTTCCTTAGCAAGGAGGTTAGGGGTTTAACTATTTCAGCAAAATTCAAAATGAACCTCTGAATGAAATTTATTCAGCCAAAGAAACTCTGCAGGCCTTTCTTGTGCTTTGGTAGGGACATCTCCAGGATGGAGCAGACTCTTTCGGGGTCAATAGACAAACCTTCCTTGGACACAATGTGGCCAAGAAGTTTCCCCTCATGAACCACAAATACACATTTCTTTGGATTTAGGGAGATGCCAAATTCCCTACACCTCTCAAAAATCTGCCTGAGGTGCTTCATATGTTGTCTCACCTCCTTGGAGAAAACCGTTATATCATCGAGGTACACCAGCACTTCTTATTTATCAAACCACTAAAAGCCATGTCCATGGCTCGCTTGAAGGTAACACCAACATTGGATAGCCTGAAAGGCATCTTCTGGTAGGTGAACGCTCCCCATTTAGTGGTGAAGGCTATTTTGTATTAGTCGCAGCCTCGCACCAGAATCTGATTATATCTCGAATAACCATCCAGGAGGGAGAAGCGTTCAAAACCAGTTACCTTTTGGAGGATCTACTCCATGTTCAGAAGGGGATAATTATCTTTTAAAGAGACTTTATTAAGGTCTCTAATGTTGACGCACAACCTAATCTCTCCATTTTTCTTTCTAACTGGAATCAAATTAGCCAACCATGAGGAATGTTTGATCGAAAATATAATTCCAGACTCAATCAACTTGACCAATTCTTTTTGCATAAGGAGCTCAATCATCGGGTTAACAGGCCTCTACTTTTACGTGACTAGTTTTGCACCTTCTTCTAATTCAATAGTGTGTTGGGTGAGTCTTGGATCAAAGCCTTTCAAGTCTCTATAGTTCTAGGCAAAGACGTTAGTGAACTCTTGACACAGGAGAATGAAAGCTTGCTTTTCTTGAAACGTGCAGACCTTACCAAGCGCTAGCAACTTGTCCTTGAAGATTTCAACTTTTTCATAATTCTCCTCCTTGGTAGTGATGCATGCTTTATCATTTCTTAGTTGGTCCTCTCCATTGAAAATAATTTCAAGTGTGACTAGACCCTTAGGGAGTTTATTGTTCTTTAATTGAACAATTTGATTTCCATATTGCTGCTGCAATTTTGCTTGATTGTAGACCACAAACTCAGCTTCCTCTTGCAGGAAAAGAGCTATCTACTGGTCATTTTCGAAGACCTAACAATTTATAACATTGTCTAGAATTGAAGGCCAAACCACCACTTTTAAATGGTGCAAACCACAACCCCTGCTTATTTCTTTTGAAACATCAAATTTGGCACCAACAGCTGCCAACCTGTCAGCCTGCTTATTCTATTCTCTGGGGATCGAGGTAATGTTAAGAGCAAGGAAATCTTCCATCAAATCCCAGACTCTGTGCTTATAAGACATTAGCAAGGAGTTCTTGGTTAGGTTCAGGCCTCTTATTTGGTTCACTATTAGTTCACTGTCCCCTAGGATTTTCAATTTCTTGATCCCTCTCTTTCTTGCCCACTCAAGTCCATGAATCAAAGACTAATATTCTACAACATTACATGTGCAAGAGAACTGGAAACAAAAAGCTGAAAAGTACCTTTCTTTAGAAGGGGAGATTAACATTGCCCCACCACCAGCACCCAGTTTGCTTCTGGAACCGTCAAAGTATAGCTGCCATAGGCCAAGGTCTTCTTTGTTATCCTTCATTATATTGGGCATGATGACACTTTCTTCATGCAAGCAATAGATGCCAAGTTTTGCCTCCTCAATAAACTTATAAGGATCGTGCTCGAAGTTATCGCTTCCCCACTCATCCAAGAGTAGATCTGCAACTCCTTCAAGAGTAGAAGATGAAGATTTGTCCATCTGAGACTCTTCTAGATCAATGATAGTGTAACTGACATTTGCTGCCTTGGGTGAATAGGGCTCTAGGTGGTCCTTGTAGAGTGGCTCGGATTTGATTTTCACTTTGGTCCTGCATTTGGTTTTGAAAACTAGATATGACCAATTCACTGCTAGATAACCACCTATCTTAGACGTAAAGTACCTAGATAAATAGATTGCAAAATATGTAGGAACATCCACTACCACTATATCTTGGGGGATTGAGAATGTCGGGCAGGCATGTAGTGTTAAACTCAATCCTTTCAGGATTTTGACTGTCTTTGCAGGCATCCCATCTAGTTGTAAGACTCCTTTGCTCATTGTTTTGTACTTTAACCCCATCTTATCAGCAATGCACTTGGGCATTACTGAAGTGCTGGCCCCGCTATCAATTATGCAATTGTGTACTAAGAAATCCCCTATGATCAAAGATACACAAAAGGGGGGAGTCTTTTCTTATTTCTTTACCTAACCTAGAGCAGAAGGCTGCCCATTCATCATTAGGACGTTATTAGTGTCTGTTGGGATGGCCTGGTGATTTATCTCATGCAATTCTTTCTTCAATACCTCCTTTTGTCTCGGAAGAGACAATGAATCCCATAGAAAAATGCTCACATGCAATTTCTTCATTTGATCAATTATATTAACTTGGGGGTTGATCCCCTTTGTACTTTCCTTTAGGCTGATCCCAGCTAGAGCTGTAGATTGGGGAGCTAGAGGTGCAAACGGTTGTCTGGGAATTGGGGCCTTCTAAAAAGGGTGTGGTGGAGGATTCGTTGCTCCCTAAGGGGAAGCATGCACTTCTCCAACTACTTTTCTTTTAAATCTTGTGTTGGCTACAACGCAATCAACCTGATTATCTGCAGCATCTCCATGATTAATTGCACAGAGCTCACCTTCTTTGTGATTTATTAGGGTAGAATCTGGTTGAGTTTGATTGTTACTCGTGCTGGGCTGAGCTGGAAACTCAAAAAATTGGGAAAAATCAGTAGCCTAATTTTTTGAATTCTAGAAAAAATTGATCATATCGTTCATATGGATAGCTTGCTCTTGACCTTGTCCCATGGTTGAACAACCTGGCTACTCCTACACTAGATTGTTCTGAGTAGGCACCATGGCTTTGGATGATGAAGAGGGGCTTGAGTTATAATTTTGATAAGGCCTGGTTGTAGTGAGCTAACCTTGACCTTGGTTATAATTTTGAAAAGGGGGTCTAGGGGCATGGCCATAATTTTGATAACCCTAGTTTGGCTTGTGGCTTTGAGCTTGCTACCTTTTAAGGGCAACAAGTTCATTTGACATGCTCTGCAATAGGCCCTTAACTTCATTTAATTCATTGGATGGAACAGCAGCTAGCTTCTCAATGATAGGTAGAGGAGCAATTGTGGGAGTGACAGCCTAAATTGGGGGCAGCAGTTTTGGGAAAAGTGGCATATGAGGCCTAGGGGCGATTTTCTTGGCTTGAATTAAGCAATTTTCAGTCGTAATGGCTATGTCATACGCAGCTGGCAGTATGTGTCCCTCCATAGATTGGATCATCATAGCAATGTCACTATTCAATGCTTTTAGATAGTACAAGAAAGCATAGCTGGGAGTCGGCCTTACTAGGATGGGAATTCTATCCCAAGTCTTTTGAAACTGCGTGTTGAAGTCCTGCATATACTCATGCGGAGCTCTTTTTATAGTTGTCAGTTGCTCAACAAGAGAGAGACCATCACTTTTTTCCCCAAAATGATCAGTTAAATGAGTGCCCAATTTGTTCCAAGAATGTATGGAATTCACAGGCAAGGTGCCATACCAATAAAGAGCTTTCCCTTTTAGAGACAAGGCTAACAGCCTGATGGCAATATTTTTTTCTGTTATATTATGAATATTGCAAAGGTTGGCAATATTTTTGATATGCTCAACAACTGTAATAGGTCCCACTCCATCAAAAGAAGGCACATATTTTAGAGTTGTTCTTGGGATCGGATCATAGCGTGGGAGGTTTAAAGGGCTCTCACCATGAAAAGCTGCAAAAGGCAATGCCATGGCTAGAACAGGTTGTATTTGTGGCTGAGCTGGGTTGGTGTTCCTAGAAACAAGTCTAGGAAGATTTACTAGTGGATAAGGGTGAGTTCTTTCAAACCTAAGCCTTTTAGCAGAGTTTAAAGGTAGTTCAATGAACTCAAAGGGGACCCTTCTTGAAGCTGACCTTGTGGTAACCTTTGGCATAAGAGTTTAAGTGACTGGTCTTAAAATAAAGCACTGAGCTCTTACCAGTGGAGTCACCAAATGCTGGAAATCTTTGAAATCACTGTAGTAGGACCAACATCAATCCTAAAATACTATTGCATTGAAAAATATAGTACCATTGGGCATGCCAAAATTGTTGACGCTGGAAAGTGCACCCAGTGGTAGGAGAACGGATTCCTGCCCTCTCCCCGCAATATGGAAACCCCTCTCTCACCTGTGGGATGGTGAAGCAGGAGAGGAGAGTCTCTAGGTATGGGCTAGTTCCCTCTAATGTATCTTGCTTGCTTCAGACAGTGCAAAAATATAGATATATAGATATACTGGGGGGATGAAAAGGGGAGAAAGTGCAAGAAAGCAAACAACCTACTCTAAAAGAGGTGATACACCAAAATAAAGGGGTGACCTTCCAGATCCACTCTCAGAATCAAGAGAAATGCGAGTATACTCTACACATCTAGTAGAGGAACTAGGCTGCTAAGACTAACGAGGAGGCTATAATGGAAAATACATAACAGAGGTTTATCAAGGTGCTGTGGAATGCACACTTATAAGCAACTTACTCTGTTCTGTCCTTCTCAAGTATTGCTCTTCTCCTTTCAGCAACAGAACCGGTGCCTATAGATAGCTGGTCTATTGGTATTACCTATGAAAGCATGGAAGATAATGACTAAACATAAATAATACTCATGGCATACACAACAAATCAATCCAAGATGGAGGCAAAAAACTATATTTTCATTGATTCAATTGGAGAATTTGTAGAGCTGTGCTCTTTACAAAAGTGTCAGAAGATCCTGATAAAATGACCAAGTATGTATATTTATATCAGAAAAGATAAGAGAAGTTTCATTGGGAAGAGGGAAAACACTATTGACGATGTCATAAGTCTACCAAGACCATGCTTGTTGCCTCATTTTGCATGCCAATCGCTCTCCTCATTTTGCATACCGGTCTACTTTAGTAACTAGGTGGATCTTTTCCTATGTTTTGCGGCCCTTTTTTGCCATTGCCTGTTGTGGGTGACAAATTTACCACTTACTACATGTGGGTGGCCCTTTCTCCTTCCCCGCCGTGGGTGGAGGTTTTCATTTCACCGCCTGAGGGTGGCGCTTTTCATTTTCCCGCCATAGGCAGGGGTTTTATATTTCTCATCGTGGGCGGTGTTTTCATTTTCCCCACCAGGGGCGGGCTTTTCATTTTCACCGCCTGTGGGTGATCGTTTTATTTTTTCCACCTGTGGCAGGGGTTTTTCATTTTCTATTTCCTGCCTGTAGGTGGCCTTTTGGCGTTCACCGCCTGTAGGCGGCTATTTCTATTTCCCCGCCCGTAGGTGGCCTTTCGCAGTCCACCGCCGTGGGTGGCAGTTTTGCTACGGGTTGCATATGACTACCGTGGGTGGTAGTTTCTCCACCAGATGCATGCTCTGCAACCTCCTTTTCCCCACCCGCTGCCGTGAGTGGCAATTTTACCGTGCTTCACGTGCTGGCTGACCCATGGACGGTCGTGCGGGCTTGGCTAAAATTTTGGTCAACAGTATACTCTAGCCATGATCTCATTGTGTTATCTATGTTTTCATTGAATTCTATAGATTTGGGCACAAGTCAATCCACTGTGTTAACTACAACATTCTCCAATTTGTAACTCATCTCAAATTTATGTGATCCTTGTTCCACCATGCATTGATTTTTCAAAAATTATTTTCTATGGTATTCATAACTAGATATCTCATTAAATTAGGCTATTATACTAGTGAAGACATTATTTCCATGTCTTCATTTCATAAACCTTTTACTTTTCCTTTTCTTTGCTCTTAGCTCTGCTCCTATAGGTTTTAATTTTGCCACATGGTGGATTTTATCAAATTCATATCCATGCAGCCTCTGTATGTCCACCCAAGTCCCTTTTACCTTTGGATTAATTACTACCACATGTCACTCCTTTGACTCTCTATACTTAGGGTAAATGGTCAATGTCTTTGAGCTTCTACACTTATGAACTCTCTAAGTAACTACCATGTGGATTTTATTTGGGACCTTGAAAGCATGGTGGATTGACTTTTGTCTTGAGAATTTAATGACCCTAATATTTCAATATTTTGTGATTTGAATACCTCTATGATTTTCACTTTAGTGCTTTAAATACCTCCACACTTTTATGCTTCTATGCTCCCAAGTTTTTCCACTTTTGTGTGACTTTTGTGAAGTCTTTGAAACTTTTGTAGACTACATCTATGAAAAACCTCAGACTCATTTATGTTAAAGATCATGAAGGCCAAATTTTGATAATATGCTATCTTTTTTTCCTTTTTCACTTATCCCCTTTTTTTGATATTCAATCTAAACTTTTGAGAACCTTTCTTATTGATCTTTAAGCTTTGAGATGAATTCAGATGCTACTCCATAGTGACCAAAAATGTTCAACATGAACTAATTTCAAGAGATCAAAATGTGATAGATGATTCTCTTATTTCATCATCTTTATTTCACCCTCACAAAGTATTTCATGATTCTCTATTTCTTATTCAAATAATAAAAACACCTTTGCAAAAAAAATGATTCTCTAAATTTTCACATTGATGTTGTTACTATTAGACAAATTCCATGGTACAAAAACATAATTCAATTTATTTAACATTCAACTTACCCTCCAAACATGAATTCTCATGAAAATTTCCAAATTCACAAACAAGATTTCAAGTATTTACTTAAATGCAACACCCTTTATTATTATGTAAAATAAATCATATTACATTATGTAATGTAAGAAGAATTTCATGCTCTCCTATAAAAAACACATGGGGGTATTTGTGGTGGTCATTGTAGTGGTCATACTATAGCCTGTAAATGTTTGCATATGGGTTAGTTTTGGTGTACTCTTGAAAAATATACTATCAATTTTGTTAAAAAATGTAATGCTTGTCAACTCCATGATGATATAATCCACTCTCCTCTATTATAAATCCAAATAGTAGAGTCCCTTTAGCCATGCTCTATGGGGGGATTAGATCTCATTGACAAATTACCTAGATCACAAGATAGTCATGTATTCATTATAACTTCTACTAAATACTTTACCAAGTGGGTAGAATCCATGCCTTTTATTAATTTCATGGGTATTACCATATCCAAATTTATTCTCAATAAAATCATGTCATTTTGGAGTTTCTCATACCATCATTTTTTATAATGGTGGAAACTTAAAAATAAACATATGAAACAATTATGTGCAAAATTCAAATTTTCACATAAATTCTCAACTTCTTCTCATACTCAATTTAATTTCCATGTATAATCCACAAAAAAAAAATTGAAAAAAAAATTTACAAAAGACTACTAGAGAATCTTTACTGATTGGTACCTCCAACTCTATACTACACTTTGAGTATACCACACTAGCATAAGCATTGCTACTATGGTAATACCATTTAAACTAGTATATGGGTTTGAATTAGTCTTACCATTATAAAGTGAACTCCCATATTTACACACACACACACACACACACACACACACACACACACACACACACACACACACACACACACACACACACACACACACAAACACACACACACACACACACACACACACACACACACACACACATTCATGGTATAATTCCTAATTAATAATTATGTGAATCCCATCTTCATGCTTTATATTTCATTATTGGTGACTTAGTCCTATAACTATTTTATTAAAATTACAAAGAAGGAAAATATGCTAAAAAATGGTGGGCTCCTTACTTAGTAAAAGACATTCTTGGTCTTAGTGCCTATAGATTACAAACTAATGATGGACACATCTTCAAAGAACTTTATAATGCTCAATTTTTAAAGAATTTTTTTTCTTAATTTTTTTTTCATATATTGTAAATACTAACACTTTTTGTCTATTTCCTCCAAAGATCTCAAATTTACAAAAATGAATTATATTCAATAGCCTTAGCCCCTATTATTGGTCCTTTGGTCTATTTTCATTACATTCATTTAATTCATGATTTTCATTGTAAGATTGCATATAGGACCCAATCATCCTTATAAATATATTTTATATCATAGTATAGTCTTAACATTTTATCTTTGATCATGAATTTGTCATTTTACAAGTTTATTCTCATCTTTTATTTCCCTTTTATTTTATGAGTTGTAGTATAAGACCTTGTATAGGACCAATCTTTCCTCACAATCACATTTTCATAATTTTACCCACTTTGGTTTATCTTTTACAAGTTGAAATATAAGACCTTGGATAAGAATATGATTTACTTATAAAGTCTATATATATATTTTTAAATATCTTTAAGCTATAGTGTTTTTCATAGAAATTAAGGAAATGGTTAAATATTGTGATCTTATACTCTTGACATTGTGATCTAGGAATTTGACTCAAGAGAGGATGGTTAGTATGGTGTTAGTTCTAAAATGGAAAAAAATGAAATAAACACACTAATAACATAAAATCTCTAGGCCTAGACACTAGAGAGAGCTTAGTTAACAAAGACAAATAAAAAACACAACTAAAAAACAAGGAAGTAAAACACAATAATTCCTTCACCTTCCTTGGATGCTCCAAATGCCTTTGTAATGGTGGCTTGCTCAGCTTGTGCTCATGAAGTACTTGGCAATAGAATCTTGGATACCTCCATCTCTCCTTGGCACCTTTGTCTTGTGGCTTGTCTAAGGTTGGAATCAATTTTGCATTAGACAACTAGTTGCTTAAATATTTTGGAACCAATCCTATATTATAACTTTTCACCAAAATAGCTTTTTTGAAATGATGGTCTCAGGCATCCAATTTATAGATTTTTGGATTTGATCAAGATCAACCTGAGTCATCCATCTCAAGATTGAGATGTGTGGTTGAGGATTAATTCAATTTTTGGAATTAAATTTGTAATTATCTTCATCATAGCATTGGAAGAAGGGGAAATTAAGAGGCATGGATGGCATCATGGAAGGAATTGATGAGGAATGGGAGGCATGAATCCAAATATTTATGGCATTTATGGCCTAGGGATGTCTTCCCAAGAAATGAGGTCACTTGATGATGTAGATATTCAATATTCATTCCTAAAAACAAATTTTCAACAAGTTTCCATGGAATTATCAATTATTCCTTAATTTGGGTTAATTAGCTCTTAAGCATGATTAAGCACTTTATGCACAAATTACTTAATTTGATCATAATGCCTTATTATTGGTCTTAAATTTGACTAAATTAGAATTAGAAGTCCAAGTCATATGTGTCGGAACCATATTCCCATTTAGAATGTTGCCCATAACAAATAACAAAGGCACAAGTATTGCGCAAATGTTTTGATAGGGAAGAGCAATTCAGAGCTTCGAGGTGCAATTTTGGCATTTTGACTCGAAATGGACTGATCAAAGTTAGCTAGCCCATAATTGTATTTCCCCATTTAGGGATACCCTAGACAAAATTGGCACTTTAATATGTCATTTTCACATCATTTTATGTTTTTTAGTGTTTTTAGGCTAAATTGTGCATTTTAGGTAGAAATTAGCAAAAAGCCTTATTGAAGGTTTAGGTGACTAGTTTTAGGTGCCTATAGTTTTCCCCTATTTGGGAAGATATTAAAAACCATAGGCAAAGTGATGTCTTCTCAAAGAATGAGAAATGGTATGTATGCAAAAAAGAAGATGATGATTGAAAAACAAAGCTCCAAATGGTTTTGGTAAGCCTATGATGATGCCCCCTTAAGGGAGTGGCTATCACATTTATTGATGGATGGTCCCTCAAAAAGAAACAAGAAGAAAGGTTTAATTAGCCCATGGTTGAGATTAATCCAAATGAGAAAATGCTTTTATGCATTGATGTAAAAAGGAGTTTGATTTACCCAAAGGTGGTTATAATTAGGAATAAAAGTCAAAATAATGATTTTCCCATAAGTGGTTATAATCATTAAGAGGACCTAGATGGCTAAAGATGATTCCACCCCAGTTAGGGTTGATTAGCAAGCATAATTTAAGGATATAAATTGGAATCTATATTAATGATGAACAAATGCAAAGTGATGAAATAGATGAATATAAGAATAAGATTGATCAATGTGAATGATTCAATTGTACCTACCAATGAGGAGATGTTCATCCTGACTAGCAATGATATAAATAGAATGGTCATTGGGTTGATTTGATCAAGGGTGTGATGGGTTGATTTTCCAAGGTGCCAAGGAGAAACTTTTATAGCTTCATTGATTATAGACATTTATGAAGCTAATTTTTGCTATACCATGTGATGGTAGGCTTCATGATAGAACATTATGAAAACTTGGCCAAAAAATACATAAGGGCTAACTCCTAATCCAATAAACACTTTAAAATAATACATCAATGATAAAAAACATGATGATAATATTGATGTATGAATATGGATAGACTTAAGAATAATGTGCTCAAGGAATCACCCAATGAATGCATATAGATTAAGTTGAGGCAATAGTGTTAAAAGTAAAAAAAAAAGAAAGTGAATAAACAAACAAATTGAAAGAAGTAAACAAATATAAATCCTAAAAATAAAATCAAAAGAAAGCATCCTAACAATGATAATGCCCTAGTAAGGTGGATGTAAGATAACTGAGTAAGCTTAGATAGGGTAAATATTTTTGATATTTTTGAAATAATATAAATGTTTTTGGAATTTTGAGGTATCTTAACTCATTAAAAAATGATAATATACCTACTCATAAAATGGTGAGATAATTTGGCGTAGGTTGCTCATAAAATGGTGAGAGCATGGCTTAGGTTGCTCACAAAATGGTGAGAGAGTTTGGCTTAGGTTGCTTGTAAAATAATTAGAGAATATAGAAAGGGGGACTGAGGTAACCTTAATATGAATTTATCATGACCCACATAGTCTTGAAATGACCTCAAGTCATATTAATCCATCCACACAAAAAGTGGGGAAAAACCAACGAGGTCCCAACAAGTTCTCAAATCTGGAAAATGGCTAGTCAAATAAAAATAATAATGGCAAGGTGATGGGGTAATGCATGATAAACAAGTGTTACTCCTAGTTTTCCCATATATGGTTATAACTAAGATACAATGGCATAGTTTAATTATACTAATTTTCCCATAGGTATTTATAATTAGTAGCAAGACTAGTGAAACACTGATTTGCCCATAGGTAGTTATAATTAGGCTCACATAAACAAACATGGATATAAGATGAAAGATATCTTACCAGATCAACTATCACACTATTTTTGTATACTATCATTATAAATACAAATTGGATTTATTTTTAAAACTTGACTAGAACCCCCTCACAAAAGGTGTGGGAAGAACTAAGATAAAAAAACAAGATTGGGTAGGATGACTAAAAATAGGCTTTGGTCTAGATAAGAATGGAATGATATGATGGTATGGTCTTTCTTAGGATAATTATGGTCTAGATACATTGAATAAAATTGTAAGATGGTTTCCCCCAAGTGATGGGGTAAATGGTAGGAATATTTAACAATGGAAAATGGATATGTACTAATGGCAATGACATGGAAATGTGAAATGGTATGGTACATGTTTTTAGCCTAGGTGTGGTTTTTTATTTTATTATTCATGTTGATGGGGAGTGCACATATTAGTCAAAAAATGATACAAATAGAATACTTGATCAGGTTAATTTTTAGCCCATACCTCATTAGAATAACTGCTCTATCAAAAATGGCTTATAGATTTAGTTGTCAAGAATGCTTTTGTGATCTTCGTTAGTCATTGATTTTGATTCCTTCCAGTGTCGAGACAAGATATATTTATAGCCTCTATAAATGAAAGTGTGACCATGGATGATAAACAAGGACAAATAATAGATGGTAGGTTTGGTTATGAAATGGAATGGTAGATGATAATGGAATGTGGAATGGTGAGGAAACAAATGAAGATCAGGATTTTTAGTCACACATAATGTTATTGATGCCAAATTTGACATAATTTTTGTTGTGGTAGGAATGAATAATTTTTCTCTCAATAGGACCACTATATTTTTTTGTTGTTTGATCTTGAGATTAGCTACCATCTAATTAGGCTATATATTGGAAGCTATTTTGATTTAATCTTTTATTTTATCTTCATCAAGTAGTGAAGAAATTTTGTGCTCATCTATTAGTGCCTCAAAAAGGTTCTCACTAATAAAGTTATCTTGATTGTATTTTAGCACCTCTGAGAAGGTTTTACTAAGGAATGTGGAATTTTTACCTTGATTGTCTTCTAGTAATTTTGAAAAAGTATTACTAGAAGATGTTGAGTTGTGACTTGGATCATCCCCTAGCACCTTTGAAAAGATACCACTGTGAGAGTGTTCTTCTACTACATGAATGTTGTCTTGGCCTCCTTACTCTTTTCAACTATTATGTCACCATGGATTTAGTTAAACAAAGTATTATTATATCGATCTTAATCGATACTTGTAGGAGATGGAATGTCAATAATATGGATATTTTGGTTGATGATAATGGCATGTGGAATGATAATGGTATGGGGAGAGGCTGCATAATCCTCATAAAAGATACTAGGATAGCTTGTGTTGAGGTTGAAGTAATCATCTTTAAAAAGTATAGAAGGATCACAAATGTATTCAAACTAATTTGTGAGGAATCCATAACTAATGTTGTAATAGCCATTAACATATTCTTCTTCTAAATCTAATTCTAAAGTAAGGGACTCTGAATCTAATGTCACAAGTGATGTTGATTTTATTTCTAATGCTAAATTTGATGTCAGTTCAAGAATTAAACTTGACTCTAACTTGGATTCTTCATCTGATGGGTACTCTATTACAATGATGTCTTATTGAATTCTTGGTTTTAGACAAGTAATGGCCTATGATGGCATAATGGGCTCCACAAAGATTGGTTTGTTGAAGTGAGACTCCTCTAGGATGGGAAAAATATTAAGAGAGAACTCCTCAGAGATTAGTTTGTCAATAGGTAGCTCTTAAAAAATAGGCACATGGTCAAGGTAATGATTTTCCCAAAGGTGGTTATAATCATTAAGAAGTGACTCATCAAAGACTAACTCATTAGAGTGAGACTCTTTGATAATTGGTATAGGATCAATAGGTAGTTTATCATAGGCTAACTTATCACAAGTGGTTGATTCAATAAAAACATCTTAGATTGGTTGGTTCTCTTGACCTTGGTTTCCAATGAGTTGGAAAATACTAGTTTTAAACACATCTTGGTCTTTGAATGATTAGATCAGTTGAGTTTTGGTTGGGATTGGTACTATATGAGGAATGACTTATGGTTGGATAATGGTAGGGCCTTGGGGAGCATGATTTCTTCATTGAGCTAAAGGACAAAGTCTTAAGATGGTAATGATAGGGTAGTGTGGAGCATGATTGCTCACACAAGCCAAAATATAAGGTTTTGGAATGATCAAGGGGTGTTATGGAGCTTGATTTCTCACACACACCAAAGGATGAGGTCCTGGTATAGAAATGGTTGGGAGTTGTGGAGCTTAATAGCTCGTATAATCAAAAAGAGGGTTAGGGGTAGTCAATGATCAGATAGAAAAAAGACATCATGAAACTTTATTGCTTACATAAGCAAAAGCATCCAAGTCTTCCTCATAAATCATATCATCCCATTCCTGAGCTAGCTCATAAGCTTGTTCTTGATTGTGTTCCATGTACTGATTATTGTAAAGAGGGTATGAATTCATATCCCAAACAACATTATATGTAGTTGGGTCTTCAAAGTCCTCTTCAAAAGCCTCTTCATACCAATCAAGGTCTTTAGTTGAATCATAAGTTACTTTATGACTTTGTTCCCATGAATGATTAATATGAGGTAGATAGAAATCTATCTCACAAACCATATTAGCATCATTGGGGTCTTGACAAAAGCCATACAAGTCATTTTCTATGGCCATTCTATCATAATTTAAATTTTGAGTGACTCCACTATAAGTGTAGTGAGACATATCTACATAAATTATGAAAGATCTAAAAACAAAAGACTTAGAGTTTTATAAAACTTGAAAAACTATGTCCAAAGGATAAATGGTTTAAACTTGGTCTAACTTGGTTGAAGGGGTGGAGCTATATCTATAATGTGGTTTGAAAGTGGATCTATATCTCAAAAATAATTTTTGCTAAGACTTGGTATAAAATAGTCTAATGTCAAATGTCATACACACAAAAGGTTAATCATCTGAATAAAAACTAGCATGTCAAAGGTATAGGTCAAAGTGTTCCAAATAAGGTCTAAAATAGGAAAGGGAAAAGTTGAGTTGCTAGGTCTTTTATCCAAATTCAGATTCAAAAGATAAGCTCAAACAAATAGTCATGTGCTAAGACTTTTGGCCAAATGGCATCAAAAGATAGATTTTGAAACAAAGGCTAATGTGATTTAATCTAACAAGTTTGGAAATAGCTTTGAGATAGACCCAACACATGAAATCAAACATAAACATGATCAATTGGTATAAGGCATAATACAAAAATCTATATTAAAAATGTTTCATTCTCTTAAATAAAGGCATAAATAATGATGAGGATAGGCATTAAACAAATAAACCATTAATAATGTTCAAATTTGGGTAATTGATTAACCAAAGTTATGAAACCCAAAAGAGGAACATCTATGTATCATCCTTATGAATTGAGGCTTAAAAAAATTTAATCAATGTTTGGATCCAAACTTAATAAGGCAAATTGAAAACTCAACATTAAAAACTAGGATTTGACTAAATAGGCTAGACAAGATTGGACAGCATGACGACATAAGATACAATGGTAAACAAGTCTTAAAAAAAATTCATCAACCTAATGGTGTAATCATGCTTAAATGATGCAATCAGTGCTATTTTTTAAAAGACTTAAAAGACTCAAAATGTTTTGACATGATTTGGGTAGCATAACACTACCCTTCACAACTTAAATACATTGTTTTAACATGACTTACAAATAGATAAACAAGTTTTAGTCTCAAATCATACCAAGCACAAATGACTAAAATACACTAAGTGTAATCATCCAAGTCCTAGCAAGGGTATGGCATGTTGCATTGACTAAACTATCAATTTTTTAATGTTATAGGGGAATCAATTACATAATGACTTTCATGTCAAATGATACAAAAGACAAGCACAAAAATTGGGTGACCATGGCATTAGATGGTTGTAAAAAGGTTTGGTCCTTTTTACAACCACTACATCTTGATATTCACTTAGTGTAGTGTGATGTCAAAATATAGATATTCCTCATGTGCAACTCCAAAGGAAACAAATGAAGTTAATGCTAGGAGGTGAAACCCCAAGTCAAAGTTTTCTTAAAGAACTTGCAGGAAGTAATGGCATCCCCCTTGTAAACCAAAATTCATAAAAATAAATAAACCATGAAAATAGAAAGACTTTAGGGTCATTTTCAAGATCACCCAAACATTGAAGAGTTTTTGGGAAGTGCTTTAGATGACATTCTTTCAAAGCCTTGGACTAGGTTATTTGTAATAAGAATGACACTTTTAATTCTAAGTGTTCCTTAAAGGGGACAAATGGAAGATCATACATGTAACATTCCTCTTTTTTCCAAACAAAACCTAAGTAAACAAATATTGCAAATAAAAATTGATAAGTGTATTTAATTTTAAACCCAAACAAAATGTTTGGTGGTGTCCATTTGACCCCTTGGTCTTAGTTGAAAATTTTGAAAAACATTTACCAAAAACATTTAAATTATTTGTTAAACAACAAAATAAGGTTCCTAATCAATTTTTAAGCATACAAAAGTGATTTAAACATGTTTTGAACAAATATCCCACTTGGTCCTGCAACAAAAGTGTTGGCATGGCTTTTAGCTTTGAAGCCCTTTTGAGTTTGAAACAAGAGACTTTGGAAAACTCTCTCTTGGGTCTATGTTTTTTTAAAAACATGGTGATCAATGTCGGTTATGGTTATTAAGATCTGACTGATGCCAGTTATACTAACTGATGTCAGTTAAAATAGGTACTAATGTCAGTATTTCTGTCGATGTTGGTTACTGTGTAAAAATTGTGGTAACCAAAAACATCAAAATAAATTAGAAAATAAATTTACAAGAGTTTTAAAGGCTCAAATAAACATTTTAGAGTTGGAAAAGGATCTCCTTCATGTTTAGGATGCATCTTGTCCCACTGGGCATGCCATAATGTGATCTAATAATTTGACTTAAGAGAGGATGGTTAGTATGGTGTTAGTTCCAAAATGAAAACAAAATGAAATAAACACACTAATAGCATAACATATCTAGGCCTAGACACTAGGGAGAGCTTAGTTAACAAAGACAAATGACAAACACAGCTAAAAAACAAAGAATGAAAACTCAATAATGCATTCACCTTCCTTGGATGCTCCAAATTCCCTTGTAATGGTGGCTTGCTTGGCTTTTGCTTGTGAAGTCCTTGGCAATGGAAGCTTGGCTACCTCCATCTCTCTTTGGCACCTTTGGCTTGTAGCTTGGCTTGGAATCAATTTGGCATTATAACACTAGTTGCTTGAATCTTTTGTAAACAATATTACATTATAACTTTGCACCAAAATAACTTTTTTAAAATGGTGTGAGGCATCCTATTTATATATTTTTGGATTTGATCAGGATCAACATCAACCTTCCATCTCAAGATTGAGATGTATGGTTGAGGATTAATTCAATTTTGTAGAATTAAAATTTTAATTATCCTCATCATAGCATTAGAATAAGGGGCAATTAAGAGGCATGGAGGGCATCATGGAAGGCATTGATGATGAATGGGAGGTATAAATCTTGATATTTGTGGCATTTATGGCCTAGGGATGTCTTCCCAAGAAATTAGGTCACTTGATGAAGTAGATATTCAATATTCATTCCTAAAAACAAGTTTTCATCAAGCTTCCATAGAATTATCAATTATGCCTTAATTTGGGTTAATTAGCTCTTAACAAGGATTAAGAACTTTGTGCATAAATTACTCAATTTGATCAGAATGCCTTGTTATTGGCCCCGAATTTGATTGGATTAGAATTATAATTCCACATCAAATGTGTTGGAATCATATTCCCATTTAGAATGTTTCCAAAAACAAATAACAAAGGCACAAGTCTCATGTAAAAGATTTGATAGGGAAGAGAAATCTATAGCATCCAAGTGCAATTTTGGCATTTTGACTTGAAATGGACTGATTAAAGTTAGTTGGCCCATAAATTATGTTGCCCTATTTAGGGATAGCCTAGCAAAAATTGGCACTTGAATATGTCAGTTTCACGTCATTTTGCATGTTGTAGTGTTTTTAGGCCAAATTGTGCATTTTAGGTAGAAATTAGTTGGAAGCCTGATTGAAGGTTATTGATGGCCAATTTTAGGTGTCTATAGACATTAGCTTTGTTTATTTTAAGGTAACACCTTCAAAACAAACTATTTATACATGTTTCACTACATTTACATTATTTATTATGATATAGAGTCATACTTACCTTTCGTTGTACTCTTTTCACATTATCACATTTTTTGCAATTTGAGGCTAATCAATCATTTCATGTTCATTCTCCTTACCTCCCTTTTTTATTGCACTTTAGGAACACCAAGATCAGTTTCAAGATAATATTGTTATTTAACATGCAATTACAAGACTCATATAGACCATGTTCTCTAAGATATTTTCTTTAGATATAAAGTCTAATTTTTATAGTAATAGTCATTTTTAATACCCATTATTGGTTATTTCAAATCCATATGGAGGAAGAATCTAAAAATACATTAAAAAGTTAGAATCTAAATCATTAAAATTAAAGACAATGATAAAAATGAAATTACAAATCAAAAGTAAAAATCACACCAAAAGACATGATAATTAAGCACACATTTTATTATAATTGAAGCTTAATCTCCATAGTTTACCTCATGATATATTTGAGGTCCATTGGGGTGTGGTAGGCCAATAAGCTAGGATAGAAGATGTGAAAATTATCTATAGAGCTACCTAATTTCTCACACAAGTACCCAATATTCATAATAGATTGGCAACTCTATAAGGGGTTCTAAGGAATGGGGAACATGTTATGGTAATGTAGGTATATTTTATTTTTCATTAATATATCCTTCATGGGAAGATATTTATACTTAATTAGATATCCCAAATTTGTTTGGTTAAGGAATTTTCTCTAGAGTATGTAATGTCAAAAGTCCTATCATTTTCCAAAATCAATTTGAATGTCTTGATTCTAATAAATATTTTGTACCTTGGTATCACCTACATTTCACCCACCATCTATTTCATTTTCATCATTGATAGGCAAGTTTTTTTTCTAAAATATTTTGAACCCAACTTTAATATTCACTTTTCTTCACATCTTCTTAAAACATGCTATCAATAGTTTTGTTTTCGTTTTATTTATATTAAGAGTAAAATTGTATTTTTTTGTGACTATGAATTACTTACCTACACCATTGCTTTATCCATATTGTATTTCCTTAGTTTATTTTAAAAATTATAAAAATTATTAATCACCATTTTTACAAATAATCTTGTTATATTTCTTTATTTTAATTTTTCCATTGTTGAGTGAGTTTATATTTTTACTTCTCACTAATCAATGTTGTTTTACTTTATGTTCCTTTTTTGATCTTTGTTTATGTTTGGTTCATTAGATATTCTACATGGATGTTAAATTTATCATTTTACTTTCACATGTCCTTGGTTTGATCTAGTTTATTAAGTTACATTTTATCTGATTTTTTCAGTCAGTTAGTAGCCTTGGATTTTTTGATTACCTAATTAACTCTCAATTTTCCTTAGTCCTTTTAGTTATAACTTAAAATTTATCACCCTAACTTACCAAATTACCAAATGATTTATTTTAGTCCTAAAAATTTCATCTATTATGATTTCCCTACATTTAATTGGTTTTTCTCTAATTTTGTGTCCTTAGGGTTTGTCCAAATCAACTAATGCACCCTTCATGATAAAGATTACAAATATAGTAGACAACCATTTAGTGATAAAGGTAAGTTAGAGTACATATGTTATCATTTTTAAAATTACTATAGTTATTTCCTTATTGTCATTTCAATTAAAATTTTTACTACAATTTATTAGCTCAGTGTTGGGGGTTGTTATGTTCTTTTCTCAAAGCACCATCTTGTGTTATAACTACATGACACATGATGAGCTTCAAGTGGGTCATATTTATACAAATAATATTTTAAAACTTTATCAATTACCAATTTTTTTCTCTTATACTAACCCATCAAATCTCAATCTCTCTAAGTGCACATCTTAAAAGGTGCACCAAAAAAGGAGTTGGTAGACCTTTGGTGCTTCACAAGATTGTTGGCCCCTATAAAACCACATAAAACCAAATTAATTTAGTCATATATGTTCCCATAAGTATTAAAACCTTAATTATAAACTTCCCTAAGTAGCTCACCACCCAAAATAGTCCCTACCTAAGCAAAAACCCCTTTTTACAACTTTTCCTAATATGTTGACCAAGTTAACCCTATTCTAGGTTTAACAGATGTTACATAACTCTATTGATCCAATAAAACATAGTTAGAGACCTAAGATCTCTATTTTTTGCCTAACAAGTTTAATCAAGCTAAATGCATTGGCTAAATTCTTAAGAGGGTTTAGGTTCAATCGACACACACACACACACACACACACACACACACACACACACACACACACACACACACACACACACACACACACACACACACACACACACACAACCCCTTCATTTAATTTTTAATTAGAGGATCATTAAATTATGCATCATTATTGCTCACAAATGTGATTATATAATCAATAGTATGTTTCATTTCTTAGGTTTTTACCTTGGATAAGTATGTCTTGTCTTATGGAAGTCTTGGATTCATACAAAAAATCTTATAGACTTTAGCTAATTTATCCTTGTGATCCTTACAATCCCATAACATCCAATTGCAAAGCACCATTGCTAAGGGAGAGATTGAGGCATGATAGGTTTTATTCAACAAGATAATTATATCTTTATACCTTCATATTTCAATAAGTAGATGTTTTATAACTAATGGGTTGAATTATATGTCTCCTTGCTTAGATCATTTTTATGTTATATTAGATATATTTGTCTTTGCATGTTTATTATCTTCCCCATTTGTGATAGAATCTTTGGTGAGAACTAGATTAGTTTTCATATACATTTACTAGATTAAATTTTATAGTTGTTTAGTATATTATCTTGCTTAATATTATTTACAGTCATAAGAGCTATCTATGTTTATCACAAAATGGCATTTGACTAGGGACCTTGAAAAACTATCCTTTGTCATTATGTGATAATAGATCCCTTAATTTTTATTTATTGGATCCATTATTATTTATGACCATGATATAAAAATATTTCCAAAGAAACTTTTTAGTTTATTACCTTCTCTAAGATTGAATATTAATGAGTAGGATAAGTTATAGATTTGTCTAGTTTCACTAGCATACAAAATCCATCAATGTGGATATCACCACTCCTATTTATTATGATGGTTATATTTTATATAAAATTAATTTTTTGGATACACTAAAATAAAACATTCAAAAAATCCACACTACAAACCATCCCTTAAACAATCTTACAAACAAGCATCTTTCAAATCTAGCATTAACATGATTAATCTTCTTATTTGAGCATGGATTATTATTTAATTACCTTATATATTCTTAGTAACATATTTAAATATCTTAATAATTATTTTGTAAAATTTTTTAGGTATCCAATTATGCATAATATTATCCCTCCCAACATGTTGGACTTAGAGCCACACCCACCAATATTAAGGCTATTGATGGAATAATTAGGAAGTCATCATCCAAAGTAGTTATTTTGTTTCATAATGACCCAATCCATATAATCCATAACTATATAATGTATAAGAGAAATAAATAGAATAAAAAATAAAGAATACATGGTCCTCTTATGGATATTCCACAACTATATGTCTTCCCCACCTAGGTGCTTTTATGTTTTTCATGTGACTAGTACACAGTCTATGACAAATTATCAATACCCTTGATAATATTTGGATATAATTCATCTCAAGACCATGAATTTTATTATCTATTCATATATTATTCCTATAAATATGCTTTATGTAAATCCCCAAGAATAAGGATCATAATTTTTTGGAAAGAGTGTTCTACCCATTATGTGGATAAGTGTAGAACACATTAGTCACATTTATACTATTTCTTGAGGCTAGAACATTAAGTACCCAAACATTATGTAAATATTTCTCATAGAAATGTGCCACCTTCTTCTCCTAAGTCAGATGTATTGTTGTTGAAGATAAATATCGTATACATCATGATTTTCCTTCACACTCTACAAATGAGTTTAAGGCTTATCAACATCATATCTATAATTTTTAGAGGAAAAGGGATAATTTTTCTCCATAACCATCATATCATGTTAATACGAATGAGGAAAAACATCCTTTTTAGATAAAACCACCTATTAGCTAGAAGGTTTTCTTCTTTTTTTACCTCATTCATTACCAAAAGAGTAGCGTAATCCTAAGTATAACACCCTTATTTTCTCCATCGAGGATATTCACAAGGTTATTTTTTATGTCAATTTTATAGAGATTAGAATATGTCATGGTTAAATCATGGTGTCAAAATCATCATATAATTTATGGTGTGTTTGATGATGCATATAATTAGATTATGACACATTTATGAGTAATCATATATTTACTATATAATTCATATTTTATCATGTCTTGGATATTATTTCATTATATTTTAATAGTTGATTATTAACATATACTTACTTTTCCCATATCATTTTATTTACTTTTTAGCATATTTTATCTTTCCCTCTTGGGTTTATTTGGCCATTGAATCTTTTTAGACTCTTTGTTAACCTATTTTTTTATCAATCTTTCCCTCTTAGGTTTATTCATCCATTAACTCTTTTTATACTCTCCAATATCCTTTTTTATTAGACTTTCCTTCTTAGCTTATGTTGAGACCAACATACCCCCATTTTTCTATTTTTGCTAAAATGGGACCCTTATAAATTTTTCAAAACATATGTGTTCTAGATTGAATGTGAAAGGGTTATTCTTTCTTAAAATTTAAAGGCAATTCAATTTAAAAAACATGAGCAGTATATTTGGTTGTGATTATGTTTCATGGACTAATGTTGCTAATGATTCTTTTTGAGGTGATTAGTTCCAGGTTCTATGGATAAAGCTAGGGTTCCTAAGTAGTAAACCCTAGAGGTTTGAATTCAAACATTTGTTAGAAAATTTTAGTGGTAAATTATATTTCCTTTCGATTATATAAAATCTAAGTCTAACTTTATATTAAGCTTTGATTACATTTTTAACATGACCAAACATTAATATAAAATCAATACTTGGACCTCTTATTTTCCCCATTAAAACTCAAGAGCCCTTTTGGATTAACTACGTTTTTATTAAGGTTTAAATATCTTGGTGTTTGCAAGCACAAATAAACTTTTAAAGGTAAAAATATTAGTCTAAACCTTTATACATATTAGGCCTTAACTTAAAACTCCTACACTTTTGTAGATCTAACACCTCACCTTCAATCAAAGATTTTGATCCAATAGTGTGAACTAAAGCTGACACCAAAAGGGAGATCAATTGTTATTAAGCACTTAGATTATGATCCAATAGTCCGCACTACCTCAAGGGATTTAATCCAATGGCATGCATCAACCCTAAAGCCCTAGGAATTCTTAAGATCCTGACACATGTCACTCAGTAATTAGACCAAAGCAATTTCATTATCTTAAATTTGATAAGCTTGCTCCCATCATTTGATGTTCATGAGGATGCAGTTGATATTATTGAGCCTACCAAATTTAACCTAGACAATTTTTTTAAGCCTAAGCAAAGGGGGCATTTCTAAAGAACCTTTCAAAGGAATTCCTAGCAGTTTTATATAGAAAGACATATCATAAAAGGCCCTAACCTAAGTTAATTTATGTTTCTTAACATAGAAGGACCTAAGGAACATCATTTTAAGTCTAAGTTTATATAGTCATTGGATTTATTAAAAGGTGTGCATCTTACATGATTTAATGGTGATCGTTCACCCACTAGATTTGATCCAATAGTACGCCAAACCTAAAGAATTTTTAAAGGATTCAAAAACTCGACACATGTCCTACCCATGACTAGGGTAACGAATAGAGGTACATTGAGCCCCATAAGGAGGATGCATGGTAGCTTACCATTCAAAGGATGAAAATTAAATGGGACCCACTTAATAAAGATGATCAATTAAATGACTTATACCTTATAAAAATCAATAGTAATCACTCACTCACTAGATTTGATCTAATGATGTGATGTTCTCAAATACTTTTCAAGGGCCCTGTTAACTTGACACATGGCTAACACATGACAGGGATAATAACTAGCAAGAGTAAGTAACATGGGGAAGATTTTCTAGGGTGCCAAGTGGCATATTCATGAACTTAAATATTAAGGGACCAATAAGAACACATGAACTTGGATTTGGATTATCAAATCAAAATAAAGAAATCTTTTGAAATCTAGTGGCTAGTCTCTAATTAGAATTTATGAAAATTTCCATGAAAGGCATAGATCCATGCCACATAGGCTCCATGTAAGCATAGAAAATCAAAATCAAATATCTCCTAAGCTCAAAAATGTAGAGTATGAGAATAAGGTCTCATCAAATATAAGGCATGCATAATATTTAGAAACTATATTTTTCCACCATTAAAGCTCAAAAACCCTAAACCCTCTATAAAGAAGACTTGACTTGGCTCAATTGGTCACAAAGCAATCAAAAAAGCAAAACTAAACCTTGAAGAGAGTACCCTAGTGAAACCTTTGGTGACCTCACAAATTTAATTCAGTTTCATCAATGGTAATAGGTAGGAAATAGATGAATATGGAAGCAAAACTTTATCTAACTTTAGATAGTGAGGGATCTTCAAAGACATAGAGCTAGACTTGATAGCCCTAAACATGCATAGAATTAGGAACTAGTCTAAATTATTCTTCTTTGTAGAGGAATTACATCTATTTTCCCAAGATGAAAAGAATAATGCCATTATACACCAAAGATACAATGACATAGTCTTAATTTACCTGGTAGGCCTCCACCATGCTATAGCTAAACTAGAGGTAATACATTATATTGACCTCTTTACTCCCATTTTCTTTTATTACAAAATATATGGGGAATGGATCATTCAAGATGGAAGCACTAATAAGGTTATATGCATTGACCCTATGGCCTTCAAAAATTATTACAAGCTCCCTTTGCCTCATATTGATATCCCATCCCTAAGAGAGTGGACAAACACTCAAAACATGGATTTAATCCTCACACCTTGGTTAATCTAAGGTTATCATGTTTTTAGGTCCCCTAATGGTGGGATTCATATTGTCTAATTTAGGGAGGGCATTAGGTTAGATATGACCTTACTGAATAGAGCCTTTAGTGCCCCTTCCACTACTTATGTAAGTAAAGTCTAGGTATCTTACATCCATAACATGTTATAGCAGAACTTAACCCCTCCCATTGGAGACCTAATAAGCTTTTTCTTGGCCAAGCAATTCATATCCATCAAGAGAAATACATTAAAACAATTTCATATGATGTGATATCTCTTGGATTCATTTTTGGCTTTTGTATATTTCTTTGCCATCCAAAATCGGTCCCCTAATGGTAGGACCACAATATCTCACCACTACTCTAAATTGCATATATTCAAATATAGGAACCACATGCAATTTATCTATGATGGTGTTTTCCTAGTTATCTATGAAGCAATCACTAGTGTCCTTATGCCAAGACTCCACCCTCAAATCAAAAATCAAGTAGATTTCATGGGGGATGTATGGTTCTATTCATATTTCACTATAATAAGAATAAAAGGAATCATGATTCAACCATACTGATTACCCATTCATGTCCCTAATGAGATTGTCGAATAAAATATTTCTTGTCAAATCATCCAAGGTGTGGATGGGATATGAAAGAAAAATAAGAAGGCTCAGGTTCACCCCTTTCCACTAGACATTGGTAGGATTGTGATCAAGGATTGGAAGTAACTGGAAGTTATGGTAATGCACAAAAAATATTTTGATTTCCTATTAGATGACCTTAAGATGTGAGACCTTAATAATAAAGTGACCAACCACATCTAAGATAAAAAGGTCCCAAACACTGAATACAAACATCATATATGTGTGGGAGATGGTATTTATACAACGACAAAGAAATTTGAAGAGGTCATGTCTAAGATAAAAGGCTAAAATATCCAATTGGAGCATAGGCTAGTTCGAGACAATAATCCCTTAGGAGAGACATGGAAACTACATCCCTTACATTATCACTTATTGATAGGACCATCTAGAATTGCTCATCAAGAGCCACCTATTGGAGGACAATCTTCTAAGCCTCAACAAGTAGAATTGACAAAGCCAACCTAGGTTGGGAAACTTGAGGATATAAAAGGAAAAAGTAAATTTGTGGCTAAGGAGGTAAAGATATAGCATAGACTCAATGAAGATACTCAACCTTACACATTACCACTGAGGCCTCCTTCCCTAGTGTAAATCATTAGCATAATTGCCTTGGAGGTTGGAGAAATAGGGGAGAGTACCCTTATTGACATTATAGATGTATATGGTTCTAATAGGGAGGAGGATCCATCTAATACAATAAGAAAGGATTTGATCCCACTAGATGGAGGAAAAATACAAGTAGAATTGGCCTTGGTACCCCTGGCACCTGAAAAGAAGGCTAGGTTAAACTTCACTCACCCTATCAATGAAGTTAACCTCATCAGTGATGAGAACCCTATTTTTGGACCAGCCATTCTTGACTAGTTTATTTATGGGAAGTTATAAAAAATTCCATCTCTCTCTCTCTCTCTCTCTCTCTCTCTCTCTCTCTCTCTCTCTCCATGATGGTCCTTAACCTGAGTTGGTATAGATGTGTAGGATAATGTCAAGCCATGGATCTAGGACATTGTAAATAAACCAGTAGAGAGAAGGATCCAAATCCTTCATGATAAATAAATATAGATAATTAACACCTTAGAGGCCTATGGGAGTTTAAATGTGGAAGTTCTTGAGCAACCAAAATTCAAGTAGTCTAAAATAATAGTGCATTTCAGTATAGATACATTAGGTTTGGAGATAATAGTGACAAATAAGGCCACCATTGGCATCAAGGAGTTTACCTTTCAAAAGGTGGAACCTTTTATGGGATTAATTCCTCTCTAAGGATAAGTAGTACCAGAGGATTACATCCATCAAGAAGATGTATCTAGTTTTGTGTTGGCACAATCAATAATGACTATGGCCATAATCCAAGGAATGAAGCAAAGGATCTTCAACTTGGAGAAGGAGAAGTAGAATTTGGAGGCTCAAGTCCTACTCTCAATTCTTGAGGGCATATTAAAAGTGTTGAATAAATCTTTATTGGATATATTTGAGAGTTTAAAGAACATTAGGCTTAGATTAAGTGATTTAAACCATTAAGCTAAGATGGCACAAGCCTTAATCACCCAGTGGTAGGATTCTCAAGCTCAGATGATATAACTTATCTAGGTCTATATAACAAAGATGGCCCTAGAGTTCAAGATCATTAATCTTAGACATTTAGATATCCTCATAGCATTTTTGATGGATAAAAGAACATTTGATCACCTAGTGTAACAATGTCAACAAATTCATCAAGGAAGACAAGGACCTAGTAACCAGAATGGAGAAACTTTTGGGGAGCCTATTGGACAACCCTTCTCAAACCACTTATATAGACTTGATTAGTGATGAAGAATTAAAGTAGAGAGTTGGTGTCTACATCTAGGGAATTAAAGATAGTGAATCCCATTCTACCAAGGATAATTAGAATATCCTTTACACCATCCTTACTTTAGGGAAACAAATCACAAAAGCATAATGTATAAAGTAACTCATGGCTAAAGCTAACAAGGAATTTGACACATTGGCAAATTAAGAGGAGGATTGTCTAATGAAAATTGTAGTGGATTTTGAGCTAATCAAAGATCAATACACCAAGGTGAAAGACTTCCTCAAATAGGGATAATCAAGGGGTCCACTACCAATGTAATTTGTAAAATGATATCCATTTATAACAAATAAATGCTAGCCTATTAGCAGATAAGGTTTCCTTTTGTCAATTTGGATGTAGTATGTCATATAGATTGTAATCTTTGTATTAAGGATAGTTTTCCTTATCCTGCATGTGGATATTTTGAGAAAGTTAACTAGTGAAATGCCTATGTTTCCTATAAATAGGTAGGGGATTACCATTTTTTAGAGAAATCTTTTGATTAACTGTATACTAAGAGCATTTAATATAACTAAGGAATTCTGAAAATATTATCTTGATAGTTTGTCAAATATCAATGTTGTCTCTCAATTACATGTTGTCATATTAAGTTTGAAGGATTCTTCATATTTTGAGTCACATTCTCTATCATAGGGCTATTGATTTATGCTAATTCTAGATTAACTGTAAAGATCTCAAGTATACTACATTTTATTTTGATTTTTATTATGATGTTCTTAGTATATTCAAACCACAGTAGCAAACATTTAAAGTAAACTTGGTTCTTATGATTTTTATATTTCCTCTAAATTTTTATTGATATGTGATGTAATCTAAGTTCATGTTATTTTATAATATAAATTTTTTTATGTGTACTGAAAGTAATTAGAATTTTGTCATAATATTTGAGATGACAATTTGTAATCATGTTTCTTTTCTACATTACCCTTTCCTTTTCTTAATTTTTTTTAATCAAGACTCACTTTAGTTTAAAGATCATTGTTAATATTAATTTAGATTAATTTGGTAGATCCCAACCACTAAATTAAACAAATATTGTGGATAGTTCATATACTCTACTTCTATTCCACCATAGACATCATCTAATTATCACAAACTACAACTCATGTCTTGGATTTTTCAAATCCTAAAATGAGAAGTGTTCATCAAAACTGAAGAGCACATGTGGTTCATTTAGAAGTATTAACATGAGGAAGTTCCATTGGAAGTAAAAGGAGGACCATAAATCTTTAAAGATCTTTACTAGTTTTGGTGTATTTAGTCAAAGATCACTCTATATTTTACATGATTGTGTTTATTTTAGCATAAATTAGGTAAATATTGGTGACCTTCATAGTTTATATCGGTGTTTGGGTTTACTTAGATAGAGATTGATATTCTTTGAATACATATACTTAATTTTAGTAAATATGAATTTTTACAACTAAGAATTCATTAGTATTTGAAATTAAAATGGCTTATTCTAGTTAAAATTGACAATTCCTTGTCAATAAAAAGTTTATTTGAGTCATAAGTTGCAAAGAATGGTCATCTTTACATAATTTATCACATATTTGAGCTTGTTTTGTCAAATATGGATGTTATTTGTCCTCTTATGATAAAATTATTGCAACATAAGCTTACTATACAAGTTTATTGTTGATTATCTATGAATATCTATCTTTACTCATCATATTTCAAATAGGATCCTTAACCCTCAAGCTAGAATTTCCAAGGAATATGACCAAATCACATTCAGAGACTAGAGAACCCTTTCTCAAGCTAGAAATCCATAGAAAAACTAGGAAAGACAAATGAAGGCATAGGCATTCTAAGTCTCTACCATCTTCAACCTTATAATAAATTCATATGTTTGATCTTCATCCAAATATGGCATGGATTGGAATTTCCCCCATCAATATACTAGATGTGGTTCATGACTTACCATGTAATCCTAAAAAATATTTTCCAATATTTAGTCTAACTAGTATTTCAATGTTATTCATGAAGATGTAGCATGTAGGTTATTCCCATTTTCATTCAAAGATGCTACACATGAATGGTTCCTTAATTTTCTTGACAATCGTATTATCTCATGGAATAACTTTGAAACTATCTTTATTGATCAATTTGGAAATATCATAATCCCCTATGTCATCTATCATCAATTCACAACTATTAAGAGAGATACAAGTGAACCTATTAGGTCCTTTAATGCTAGGTTCCAAAAGATGTTTAGTTAGACCATGGATCCATATAATCCTAATGAATTTTTGGCTTTGGAGGTTTACAAAGATGATATTGACCCCATGACTTTTGTATTTCTTAAAAGAGTTATCCCAATTATCATCACATTGGCTCAAGTTTATTTTGAAGTAGTGGTTATTAATGACCAAGTGCAGCCCCAAGGATAGATGGCTTATTCTATCCTAAATGTTAATCCTCAAATGCCTGCATTAAACCTTTTCCTAAGTAATATCCAAAATACTCCATCATTAAACTAATTCCCTACATTGAATGTATTAACTACTAGCCATGTTGCCTCTAATTAGAACCTAGGTTTCTTGAGCCATCAAGATACCAATGGATATCATATTAATGACCAAAAGGATTAAGTGCCTATCAATGACATTAACAATAGCCAAGGTCAAAAATCTAAGACTCTAAAGAATGAGAATGAGTTTATATTAAAAATGGTTTAGAAGCTTAGCATAGACTTCTTGAAATTATAAAAGTTGGTAATGGTAATGACAACCCTAGAAGGAAATTCACTTTCCAAAAGTTTAATAGGCTTGTAAATAGATTTTAGAATGATAGTTTCTACAATAATAAAGCTATTGAGCCTTCCTCTAGGAAAAGGACTATGGATATCAACCTCATTAATGTTGCCTTACCAGGTTATTGTAGGGTGCATGCTACTTCCAAACATGGTGAGATTAACTAAATTGAATTTTGCAAAGCCTTTGGAGCTTTCGAGGAGGAACTTGACACATTTTAAATGATTCCAAACAAAGATGTTGCTATAGGTCTTTCTAAATCTAAACCATCTAACTAAGGTGATATAGTAGAAACTTTTCAATTCCCTTTTCAATAATATAATGAACCTGAGGATATCCCTAAAGAGATTCAATTATTCGAACAGTTCTTGAAGACATATCCACTAAGAAATATGGAGCAAAAATAGCCATTGACCACTTCTACTCCACCTAACAACTATGGGACCCCTCCAAACATTGTATCAAATAATAATCCTAAACCTCCCAAAGGAAGATCTTCCAAACCTACTATTGATCCTTTTTGTAAAATTGGTTACAATATTGTGGAAGATATGAAAAATATTAAATCCAACATCACTCTACATGATATAACTTAGATCATATAATAAAGAGACTTACTCTTGGAATCCTTGTCCAAGAAGCCTAGTAAGCCCCTTAAAAGTGAGTGTAAATGTAACTATGCAAGTAACCAAAGTAGAGTCCCTACCCTTCTTGCTTATAGTTAGGATATTTGGGAAGAATCTCCATAATTGTCTTTTATATTCCAGATCCTCAACCAACATTATGCCTGCTAGGATATGTGAACAACTTGGGTTAACACCAATCAAGTCTGATAGGGTGGTTACTCAATTGGATAATATAGAGTCAAGGTTATTAGGGAATGATTAAATGTACATATGTATCTAGACAGAAACCTAGGGTTCAATAATTCATTAACATATAAGTGGTAGATATTCCTAATGTTTATGGATTGCTCTTGAGTAGAGAATGGACTAAGGCCTTAAATGGTTACATGTCTACTAATTTCTCACACTTGTGGCTAACTTGTAAAGGTGTGCCAAATTAGATAAGAGTATAAAGGGAACCCAAAATGAAACACATGATAATAGAATACAATGTTATCAATGAAAGGGTAAACTTCCTAGATTCTAATCTTGGAGTTTTCACTTTAGAAACTACAAAGGAACCTAGTTCCACGAGATCTCCTTTAATGCCTAGCCTATGGAAATTATATGTTGATGGTGTCAAATGCAAATTAGATCAAGGTTTGGTATTGTATTGATATACCCTACAAAAAAGTAATACCATGCATCTTATAGGTTACAATTCCCCTGCACTAATAATTTGGTTGAGTATGAGGCTCTCATCCTAAGATTATAGCTTGCCATCAAGCACAAGGTCAAGGAACTCCTTGTTTATAGAGATTCTTAACTTGTAGTTAATCAAGGAATAAATTCTAGTGCAAGCTATCTTACCTTGAGAGGTATAAATTTAGAGTTTGGGACTTGGTAGAATCTTTAAATGCCTTCAATATATTATCTATCCCTGAGGAAGAAAATAAAGTTGTTGATGAGATTACCTCTATTGTAGATAACCTCATGCCTAATCATGATTCTTAGAACCTTAGTATTGAGCTTGTATCATGTCCCTCAATCCATGACAACATGAATCACTTCCAAGTTTTTAATTATGATCAATAAATTATGGATTTCTTGACCAATTTTGGAGCTTGTAAAGGTCACATTATTGATGAAGCTCATGAAACTTTTCTTGAAAAGGAACTTAAAGGTAAAATCATCTACCTAAGTAATAATAATATATTTAAAGGGATGATCTCATTAGAAATACTATTTGATCTTGACAAGATTTTTGAAGCACCTACACAACCCAAGGTAAGCAGTAAGGACTATCATGCAATGAACCTTGGATCACATGATCAACCCCAAATGGTGAATATAAGGAAAGCTTGCACTAAAATGGAAAATAGAAAAGATACAGAGATTCTTAAAAAATACAAAGATATAATCGCTTGTTCTTGTGAAGATCTAAAAATATTTGACCCAATGGTTATTATTCATATTATACCTCTCAAAGAGGGTTGCAAACCCTTTAGATAGAAGCAAAGACTAGTTAACCCTATTTTAAAACCCATGATATTTAAAGAGGTCAAGAAACTACTGGATGTAAGGATCATGTTTCACATTAGGCATTACACTTGGGTTGCAAACCTAGTCCCAATCAGAAAAAAGAATGGGTAAATAAGATTATGCATAGATTTTAAAAATATAAACAAAGCATTTGAAAAGGAAAATTACCCCTTGCCTTCTCTAGACCAATTTATCCAAGTTGTTTCAAGATCTACCATGATGTCCTTTTTAAATGGATTTTTTGGATATAAGCAGGTGCTTGTTGCTCTAGAAGACAGGATGAAATTAACTTTTACTACTAAATGGGGAACATATGTTTACAAGAGAATACCTTTTGGATTAATTAATGTAAGGGTAACTTTTTAGATAGTCATGGACCATGGTTTCCAAGGTCTAGTGGTAAAATGCATCATCATATATATGGATAATCTCATATTATTCCATAAAAATAGAAAAGAAAATTTCATGCATTTGAGACAAGTATTTAACAGATGTAAGAAGTATGGTGTATCTCTTAAACCCAAGAAAAGCATATTCTATGTCACTGAAGGAAAATTATTGGGCCATGTTATTAACAAATATGAGAGATATCTATAGATCCTAATAGAGTGGAGGCCATTTGTAAAATTGGGTTTCCCAATAGTCAAAAATAACTAAATTTATTCTTTGGCAAGATTAACTTCATGAGAAAGTTTATTTCAAGTTTTGTTGAGATTGCCAAACCTTTGAATGATATGCTTAAGAAAGATGCTAAAATTTCTTAGAATGAGGAATCCAAGAAAGAAGTTGTTGACATTAAAAGAGCAATCAATCAAGCCCCAATATTTATAAGTCTTAACTTTTCAAAGGATTTTTTCTTATATTCATTTGCTTCTTACCACACCATGGCTACTAGATTAACTCAAAAGGTTGATGGGAATGACCACCCTATAGCCTTCATGAGCACCAACTTGAAAAATGTAGAGGTGAGCTATTCCATCATTGATAAACAAATCTATGCTTTGGTAAAGCTAGTAAAAAAATTTAGACATTACCTCCTTAGAAATAAGGTACATATAATTTTACCCAATCTAGCCACAAAACTTATGTTGAGTTAGAATGAGCTTAGGGAAAGAAGAGGTAGGTGGATGGCAATCCTACAAGAGTATGAAATAGAGATGAAAATTTCTAGATTAGTGAAATTTCAAGGCTTAGTTTGGATGATTTCCAATATTGACCCTAAGCTCCATTTCATGCAAGTGGATCAACAAAACTTCCAACCCAATGAATGGTATGACTATTTACTTCCTCTTCTTATTAGAGGTAATTGTCCTCCAAGACTCACTAGAGAATAGAAGATAAATTTAAGGCTCAAAGCATCCCATTACCTCATAAAAGATGGAATCATTTATAAACAAACTTTGAAAGGATCTAATTAAGATTTGTGTTGAAATAAGAGGCCTCTCAAATCATTTCTACTTTCCATGAAAATTTGGGTAGTGAAAATCCTTCAAGGAGAACCATCACCCACTAGATTCTCAAGGCTGGGTATCATTGGCCCACCCTTTTCAAAGATGAACACAAACATGTGAGGGAGTGTCATTCATGCCATATCTTTGGCACAAAATAGCCAAAGGTAGCCATACCTTTATAACATGTGATGGTGGATAAGCCTTTTGCATAATGGGGATTAGACTTTGTAGGATTGATCAACCCTAATTATTTTGAAGGTCACTAATATATCCTAGCTACTATAGACTACTTCACTAGATGGACTAAGGTAGTAGCCACTAAGTAATTTAAAACAAAAGAGGTGATTAATTTCTTAGAGTAAAATATCTACACTAGCTATGGAACCCTAGTTTCCTTAGTTTATGACAATAGATCTACCTTCATATCCATTGAAATGATGGAATGGGATTATGACCAAGGCATTACACTCAAGTTTTCCTCCAATCAATATCCTTAGGGAAATCATGTTTCTAAATCCACAAATAAAAAAGTGATGAAGGCCATCAAAATTTTTGTTAAAGATAAACTCAAAACATGGCATAAACTCCTTAAGTTTACAATATGGGTAGATAGAATCTAGATCAAACAAGACCTCAAGTTTTCATCTTTTTTAATATTATATGGTTAGGAGCCTATCTTTCCCATCACCTTAAAGTTTCCTACATTCACATTCATGTAATAATGCATGGAATACAACTAAGAACTTGCTAATTTTAGGATATTGGACATCATACAAATGGAAGATGCTAGGGAAAAGGCATTTGTAGACTTTAGTAAGCACCAATCAACCATGAAAAGATGGTTTTATAAAAGGTCCAAACTGAAGGTGTTTAGATAGGGAGACCTATTCCTCCTCTAGGATAAGGCATTAGAGCCTATAAGAAAACATGGCAAGTTCACCCCCTTATGGATTGGCCTATAAAAAATTGTAGATATCTTAGGAAACAACACTTTCAAGTTAGAGGATCTTTAAGGAGAAAAGTTCACTTTGCCCACCAATGGGCAATACCTCAAGAATTACTTTGTTGCTACTCCACCAGGGGTCTTCATGGAATAAATCTATAAGATTGTTAAGATTAGAGTAGGTAGGATAGTTAGTTTCCTTTCTTTCTTTATTTTTTATTGTTGGGCTTGTATATATTTGTTTGATTATGCTTGTCTATTTTTGGTGTTTTTTTAACTATTTTTTATTTATGTTTCATCTTTTATGATTGGTCGTGTTCCTAAGTTTTAGTAAAGTCTCATATATTATCTTTGTTTAGAATTTCTCGAAAGGTGTGAGTATGAATCTTACAAAAGTGAACATGAGGTGGCTATAAAGCATCATGATATAACCAAAGGCATGGACACAGATAGGTATAAGATCTAAATGTCCCACAAAGATTCAAACCTTATTTTGAATCAAATCTTGGTTTTAATAAGAATCATATATGTATAATGTGAATTCAGTTTTTTAATTCACATTCATGCTTGCACTTAAAACACATCTTTATCTGGGATTAAAGTTTCAACTAAAGGAGAGTATCCTAAGGCTAGGACATTTGACAAAATCTTTAAACCTATCTATCTTGGCTCCCAACCTTTGTTAAAAATAAGACTTAATGCTAAATCAAAAGATGCAAAGTTAGAGGTGATTCAGGCAAACTCCACTAGAGCTATGGATTCCTAGTTAGTAGTAGAGCAAGGCCATGAGTGAAGCCAAAGGTATCTTTATCAGGGCTATAGTTGCCTAGCTAGTAGGAAAGTAATTCCCAAGCCTTCCCTAAATTAAGAGTAATTATTCCTAAGAGAATATTTAAATATGCTCAAAATCAAATGCAATGGCCAAAAGGATATGAACCTAGACATTATTTCTTGAAGTCTCATGAAAAATAGTAAGTGGAATCAAAGCACACACTACATGTTTTTTGTTTTAATATCTAGGTTCAAATTTTACACATAAGAGGCTTGTTTCAACTGAAAATCAACATAGAAGATGGTATATGTCAAAATGGGATTAAAAACTTATATATAGGTCTAAAATAGAGCCCAGGGTTCCAACATATTTCTATGTTCCCCTTGTGAGTCATCATCTATTTAGACCAACATACCCCCATTTTTTTGCTTTTATTGAAAGGGGACCCTTGTGAATGTTTCAAAACATTTGTGTTCTAGATTGAATGTGAAAGGGTTATTCTTTCTTGAAATTTAGAGGAAATTCAATTTAAAAAACATGAGCCTTGGTGTATATAGTTTTGATTATGTTTCATGGACTAATGCTTCTAATGATTGTATTTGTGGTGATTAGTTGTAGGTTCTATGGACAAAGATAGGGTTCCTATGTAGTAAACCCTAGAGGTTTGAATTCAAACGTCTACAAGAAAAGTTTAATGAGAAATTATATTTCCTTTCAATTATAGGAACTCTAAGTCTAACTTTGTATTATGCTTCTATTATGTTTTTTAACATGAGCAAAAAATTAATATAAAATCAAGACTTGGACCTCTTATTTTCCCATTTAAAACTTGAGAGCCCTTTTCGATGAACTAGGTTTTTATTAAGGTTTAAATATCTTGGTTTTTACTAGCATGAACAAACTTTTAAAGGTGAAAATATTATTCTAAAAATTTATACATATCATGTGATGTAGGAGCATCTACAATAGTTTCAAATTCTAGCATGAAAATTCAAATTTTGTTTTTCCCTCCAAATTGTGTAGATTTCAAAATTTCAATTTGAAAGTAAATGTAATTATCAAAAGGTGAAAGGTAAAAGGTAAAAAGTGATGGTTAGACTATTGAGGAAATCAGGGGGAAATGGTTGAAACTATTTTCAACCTTAGTATATTGTTAAAACCTACAAACAACATTTGGTTTTGCCTTAAGCCCAAATTGGGCGTAGAAGTTAGAAGGGAGATCCAAGAAAAGAGAAAACAAGAAGAATTCATAAAGGAGAGAGAAGGAGAAGAGAAGAGAGGATGAGAGGGGTGTAGAAGAGAAGAATGATAGAGAGGTAAGGTCCTCTCATGAAATGAAAGAAGATGGAATGAAGAAAAGAGAGGAGAATTAGTGAGGGAGGACCTCACTCAAGAGATGTTAAGTTAAAAAGAAGGAATAATTTTGATTAAAGATAAGAGAATGTTTGAAGGAGAAAGAAAGGATTTGAAATCCATGGAAATTAATATTGAATTGTAAGTCTTCCATTTGGATTTAATAAATAATTAATGTTTTGTTTCATAGATGGTTTCTTTATGAATTCTGGTGACAAGCCTGCATATGTGAATGTATGTGTGTGTATGAATGTGTTTGATGGTTTTTATATAGAACATTGAGAAAGCTACATGTAAACTGGTTTTTTGGCATATTGAGAATTATTTTAAACTAATATTCTATGACCAAGAGGTCCTAAAATACTTTGAATGCTAGAAGAATCCAAAACAGGCCTAAAACAGGGTATTCAGGCATGTAGGCCTACAGCTCATTGTCTAAGGTAAAATTAATGTATAAATGTTTGTATGGGCTCTAAAAAGCCAAGTAAATAGGTATATAAGGAAATAATGAACCTAAATCAAGAATAAATAGTCATTATAAACCCTCTTGATATCCAAAATCTCCCATAATTAGCTCTCGGCCTGTAGGTGCCAGTATACAGGAAAAGTTAAGAGATTTGCATGTTTTGCAAGGTAAATGGATTGATAAGGTCATGTTTGACATGAGTATTGGAATGGTTAAGTAAATTAAGGTATGGAAGTGTTTTTATATCCTCTTTAAAGTCTATTAATCATTTTATTTGAGAAGAAACTAAGAACCCTGCTGACTGTCATATAAATACAGTGAAAAAATAAGTGAGATGTTAAGCATTGGAAGGTATAGGAGGTTTTTATTACTTTGATGATGATTTGAGAAGGTATAGGTAATCAATAAAGACCCTATACAAGTGTTTTGGACCCTTTAAATAGGGTAAAACACTCCCAGCCAAAATAAATATGCTCTCAGCCTGTGACAGTCACTGGAAAATCCTGAATTAGCTTCTGACCCTCAAAATGAGTTTAAATGCTTGAAACCTCTTGAAAATTTGAAATATTACCCTTGATGATGTTAAAAAACTGTTTGAAGTTGTTTCAAGGTGTAAAAGTATGGAGAAGTATGGAAAAGAACAATTGTCAAGTGGATCCTATGTGTATGTGAGATGGAGAGAATAGGCCAATATAGGAAAAGTGGATTTCTCCAAAGGAGTGCACTACAAAACGTTTGATTCACTTGTAAGAAGGTAATGGGTATCTTTAACGATGCTTGGTTTTGTTATAAAGTCTATACTTTACTCAAGACAAGACGTTTTGCACAAAAGGAGGGCTAATTAAAACAGGGCCTAAAGAAGAAAGTACAATTCCGTACAAAGTAACCTCATGAGATTTTCTAGTATGTTATCTGAGGGCTTAATGGGTATCTATAAATGGTTTTAATTTCATGATTTATTTAACCTATAAAAATTTATGGCCAATAAATAGGGAAAACAAGGCTACAAGGAATGATTAAATTAAATAGGCCTGTATGAGAAGTTAGCTCACAATTTGATGGTTACAGAGTAGTTTAAGGATAGTTTCATCATCATGACTTAACTTAAAGCTCATGCACTTTTATAGATCTGATGCCTTATGTTAAATCAAACATTTTGATCCAATGAAGCTGACACCAAAAGGGAAACCAATCATTATCAAGTACACAGATTATGATCTAATGGTCCTTGATACCTCAAGAGATTTAATTTGATGGTGTGCATCGACCCTAAATCCCCAATAATTCTCAAGCCTGATGCATGTCACTCAATCATTGGAACAAATAAATTCTATTGTCTTAAATTTGACAAACTTACTCCCATCATTTGATGTCCATGAGGATGTAGTTGACGTTACCAATCCCACCAAATTTAACTTAAATAAATTTTTAAAGCCTAAGAAAAGGGGGCATTTATAAAAACCCTTTCAAAGGAATTCCTATAATTTTTACATAGAAATACTTAACATAAAAGGCCTTAACCTAAGTTAATTTATGTTTCTTAACATATAAGGACATTAGGAACATAATTTTAAGTCTAAGTTTATATAGTCATAGGATTGATTAAAATGTGTACATCTTACAAGATTCAATGGTGATCACTCACCCATTGGATTTGATCTAATAGTACATTGACCCCAAAGACTTTTCAAAGGCTTCACGAACTTGACACATGGCCTACCCACAACTAGGGTAACTGATAGAGGTACATAGAGTTATGCAAAGACGACACATAGTAGCTTGCCATTTTAAGGATGAAAATTAGATGGGACCCACTTAATAAAGATGATAAATTAAATGAGTTGGACCTTATAAAAATCAATGGAAATTTCTCACTCACTATATTTGATCCAATGGTGTGGCGAGCATAAAGAATTTTCAAGGGCATCATAAACTTGACATGTTGCTAATACATGACCAAGATAGTAACTAATAAGAGTAAATAACATGAAGAATATTTGTCTGGGTGCCAAGTGGCATAGCCATGAACATAAAGATCAAGGGACCAATAACAACATAAAAACTTGGATTTAGATTATCAAAGTGAAATAAATAAATCTTTTGAAAGCCAACAACTATTCTCTTACTATCATTTTTGAAAACTACCATGAAAGGTATGGAGCCATGTCACATAGGCTCCAGGTAAGAATGGCAAATCAAAATCAAAGATCTCCTAAGATTGAAAATGTAGAGAGCATGAGAATAAGGTACCATCAAATCTAAGGAATGTATAAGATTTATAAACTAGATTTTTCCACCATTAAAGTTAAAAAACCCTAAAACCTCTATAAAGAAGACCTGACTTGGCTTAATTGATCATAAATAAATCAAAATAGTGCAACTAAACCTTAAAATAAGTACCCTGGTGAAATCTTTGGAGACCTCAAAAATTTAATTTAGTGTCATTAGTGGTAGCAGGTAGGCAATAGATGAAGATGGAAGTAGAACATTATCTAACTTTAGACAGTGAGGAGATGATCTTCAAAGACAGAAAATTAGACCTAACATCCCTAAACATACATAAAATTAGGAACTAGTCTGAGTTATTCTTGTTTATGGAGAAATTTCAGCCAATTTACTAAGAGGAAAAGAGGAATTCCACTGTGCACTATAGACACAATTACCTAGTCTCAACTTAGTTGGTAAGCCTTAACCATGCTACAACCAAACTAAAGGTAATGCATTATATCAACCTCCCTGCTCCCATTTTGATTTATTCTAGAATAGATGGGGAATGGATCATTCAAGAGGGAAACACTAAGAAGGTTTCATGAATTTCCCCTGTGGACTTAAAAACTTATTATAGGCTCCCTTTGCCTCATATTAATATCCCATCCTTGAGAGAGTGGACAAACACCCAAAACATGGATTTAGTCCTCACACCTTGGTTATTCCAAGGTTCACATGTTTTTATGTCCCATGATGTTGGGATTCCTATTTTTTAATTTAGTGAGGGTGTTAGGATAGATATTAACTTACTAAATATATCCTTTAGTGCCCCTTCCACTACTTATGTAAGTAAAGTCTAGGTATCTTACATCCACTACATGTTGGAGTGAAACATAACCAATCCCATTGGAGACATAATAAGCTTTATATTGGCCAAAAAATTTAAAACCATCAAGAGAAGGACCTTTAAAAATATAATATGATGTCCTATCTCTTGGATTCACTTTTGGCCTTTGTATATTTCCCTAGCATTCAAAATTGGTCCCCTAATGGCAGGACCACAATCTCTCACCACTACTCTAAATTACATATATTCAAATACAAGAACCACATGCAATTTATCTATGATAGTTTTTTCCCATCTATCTATGAGGTAATCGCTAGTGTCCCTATGCCAAGACTCCACCCTCAAATCAAAAATCAATTAGAAGCCATAGGGGATGTATGGTTCTATTCAGATTGCACTATAATAAGAATAGAGAAAATCATGATTAAACCCTACCAATTGCCCATTCATATGCTAGTAAGATTACATAGCAAGAGATTTCCTATCAAGTCATCCGATATATGGATAGGATATGAAATAAAAATAAGAAGGCTCAGGTTCACCCCTTTCCACTAGACATTGGCAGAATTGTGATCAAGGATTAGAAGTAACTAGAAGTTACAGTGATCCACAAAAATTATTTTGATTTCCAATTGGATGACCTTAGGATGGGGGACCCCAATAATAGAGTGACCAACCACATATAAGATAAAAGGTCCCAAAAACTTAATATAAACATCAACCAGGAGTGGGAGATGGTATTTATACAAGGGCAAAGAACTTTGAAGAGATCATGTCCAAGATCAAAGTCTACAATATCTAGTTGGAGCATAGGATAGTCAGAGACAATAAGACTTGAGGAGAGAGATGTAAATTTCATCCCTTACATTATCACTTGTTGTTAGGACCATATGGGACTGTTCATTAGGAGCCACCAATTAGAAGATAATATTCTGAGCCTCAACAAGTAGAATTGACAAAGCCACCTCAGGTTGGGTAACTTGAGGATATAAAAGGAAAAAATAAATTTGTGGATGAGGAACTAAATATAGAGAATAGACCTAGAAAATGTCCGCAACCCCACACATCCCTACTAAGGCCTCCTTCCCTAGTGGAAATCATTATCATGATTGCAGTAGAGGTAATAGAAATAGTGGAGAGTGCCCTTATTGACATTACAACTGCCTATGGTTCTGATAGGGAGGAGGTTCCCTCTAATATAGTAAGCAAGGATTTTATCCCACTAGATGGAGGAAAGAGACAAGCATAATTGGCCTTAGTTCCCATAGCACCTAAAAATAATCCAAGGTTAACCTTCACTCATCCTACTAGTGAAGTTAACCTCTTAAGTGATGAGAACCCTTTTATGGACCAACCATTCTTGACTAGTTTGTTTATGGGAAGTTAAAAAAAATCCCATCTCTCTCTCTATCATGGGCCTTAAATCAAGTGGGGATATATGTGTAGTATAATGTCGATCCATAGATATAGGACATTGTAAATAGATGAGTAGAGAGAAGGATCCAAATGCTTCATGACAAACAAAGGTAGAGAATTGACACCCCAGGGGCCTTTAGGAGTTGAAACATGTAAGTTCTCAAGCAACCACAATTTAAGGAGTCTAACACAATAGTGCAATTCAATTTAGAGCCATAAAGTTTGGAGAGAATAGTAACAAAGAAGGTCACCATTGGCACTGAGGAGTTCACCTTTCAAAATGTGGAACCTTATGTGGGCTTAACTCCTATCCAAGGATAGGTAGTAGGAGAGCATCCCATCCATTAGGAATATGTAGCTAGTTTGGTGTTGGTACAATCAGTAATGACTATGGAAAAAATCCAAGGAATGAAGCAAAGGATCCTCAACTTGGAGAAGGAGAGGCAAAATTTGGAGGCTCAAGTCCTACTCTCAATTCTTGATGACATATTATAGGTGCTAGATAGATCTTTATTGGATATATTTGAGAATTTAAAGAACATCATGCTTATATTAAGTGATTTAAACCATTATGTTGAGATGGTAAAAGCCTTAATAACCTAGTGGCAAGATTCTCAAAATCATATGATATAACTCATCAAGGTACATAGGACAAAGTAGGCCCTGAACTTCAAGATCATTAAGCTTAGACATTTAGATATCTTCATAGCAGTTTTGATGGATAAGTAAGAATATTTGATCACCTAGTGTAGCAATGTTTAAGAATTCATCAAGGAAGATAAGTAATTGTAACCAAAATGGATAAACTTTTAGGTAACCTATTGGACAACCTTTCTAAAACCACTACTATGGACCTGATCGATGATGAAAAATTTAAGTAGATAGTTGGTGTCTACATCTAGGGAATTAAATATAATCAATCCATTCTACCAAGGATAATTAGAATATCCTTGACATCATTCTTACTTTAGGGAAATAAATCATGGAAGCACAATGTATCAAGGAACTTATGGCTAAAGCTGACAAGGAATTTTACACATTGAAAAATTAAGAGGAGGATTGTCTAATGAAACCTATAGTGGATTTTGAAAAAATCAAAGAGTAATACACCAAGGTGAAAGATTTCCTTATATAGGGATAATCAAGGATCCCACTACCAAAGTAATTTGTAAAATAATATCCCTTTATAATAAATATATGCTACCATATTAGCATATATGGTTTCCTTTTGTCAATTTTGATGTAGTAGGTCATATACATTGTATAATTTGTATTAAGGAGAGCTTTCCTTATCCTACATGTAGATATTTTGAGAAAGTTAATTGGTGAACCACCTATGTTTCATATAAATAGGTATGGGATTACCTTGTTTTAGAGAGAGATTTTGAGAAATTGTATACCAGAAGCATTTAATATAACTAAGGAATTCTAAAAAGATTATCTTGATAGTTTGTCAAATGTCAATGTTGTCTCTCAATTACATGTTGTCATCTTAAGTTTGAAGGCTTATTCATAATTTGAGTCACATTCTCTATCATAGGGATATTTATTTGTGCTAATGCTAGATTAACAATAAATATCTCAAGTATACTTCATTTTATTTTGCTCTGTATTTAGATGTGCTTAGGCTAATCAGACCATAGTAGTAAACATTTAAAGTAAACTTGTTTCTTACTTATGATTTTTATATTTCCTCTAAATTTTGCCTAATTTTTTATTTAATATAAGTTCATGCTATTTTATAACATAAATTGGTTTGTGTGTACTCAAATTAATTAGAATTTTGTCATAATATTTGAGATGAGAATTTGTAATCACATTTGTTTTCTACCTAACCATTCCCTTTTCTTATTTTTTTTTATCAAGACTCACTTTAGTTTAAATATCATTTTTAATATCCATTTACATTAATATAGAAATCATCAAATTCACAAAGATCCAAAGATTCAATTCCTAGTGGATCCCAATCACTAAACTAAACAAATATTTATGATATTTCTCAGACTCTATCTACTTTTATTCCACCACAAACATCATTGAATTGTCATAAACTGCAACTCATGCCTTGGATTTTTCAAATCCTAAAATGAGAATTGTTCATCAACATTGAAGATCACTTGTGGTACATTTAAAAGCATCAAAAACTTGATTCACCATTTATATTTTCTATCCTCTTTATGTAGTTAATTACTTTATATAGATCAAACCAATTAAAAACAATGGATGTAAAAATAAATATCAAGAGTAGATCAATAATAATATGTTATAATAATAAGATCATAATAGAGTAGATCCACACTAAATGTTGATAATAGAAAATATTAGTAAAATTATAAGATTGGGTCACTTTTATGGGGAAACCTCCACAACTAAGAATAAAATTTGTAAAATGATCCTTTAAGTACTAATCACTACCTCTTATATATACCTACCTAGGTAATTTTTACTGTATAAAATAATCCTACTAATAATTTGATAACATATGGAAATGTCATATGATAAGGTAAAATTTATGTTAGCCATGATTCAGACACACATATCCTTATACATACTATAGGTTAAGGGTGTAGCACTTTGGTATCTTCCTTTTATCAATATTTCCCTGTAGGTTTTTTCAGTGATCAACTCTTTTCAAACTCCTTAGTAGATTATTTTTAATTTTCTTTCCTTCTTGATTTTATTCAACCAATGACTATTTTTAGAATACTTAGTAGCTTCTTTTTATAATCTTTTATTCTTGGGATTATTTGGCTATTTTTTTAATTTTTGGCCTTTTAGTATGTTGTTTTTACCAACCTCCCCTCTTGGGTTTTACTACTATCTTTTCTTATGCTAAAAATATCATAGGTTTACATGTCTTATCAAATGACATTACAATCTTCCCTTATATCACCTCACCTTTATTTTTTACACTATACTTTATGCACTTATTATGTGATTTGACTTATATTATCATGTATTTCTAGATCCTTTTATGCCTAATCTATTTGAATTAAAAAAATCCTTTCTTGTGATCAGATACTAGCATGTCTTCATTGTACCACCTTAATTTTTATGGATCTCTAATGAATCCAAAATTTGCATTACCTATCTTACACTTGAGAAACACTTGGGTTGAAGACAAGATTACAATTTATTATAAAGTGTAAGTCTAGGAGTGTCTAATATTTTTGGTCCCAAGTTTATCTTCTTTAGTATCCAAGTGTAATATTTCTTATGTTAGTCATCTTTAACACCCATTTTTCATTTTTTGAATCCATATAAATGAGAAAAATTATAAAAAAAATCATAAAATCTAAAAGATAAGATAACAAAGTGAAAGAAAATAAAAATAAAAAATATATATCAAAATTCAAATCACACCAAAATACATGATCATGTTGTCGTCACACACCATATCCTAGTTGAATTTAAAATTCCACAATTAGACTTGTGATATATCCAAGGTCTACTAAAGAATGTTGTATCCTGGGTTCACTTTATTTTATGTTTCTCATGATATTTATAATAAGAGGAATCAACTAAAATTTCATGTTAAGTGTAAATTATAACATGTGGCCTTGTTAATAGGATAAAGTCTAGGTTCAATAATTTCTCATATTAATGTTTATCCACATGACCACTATCATATATAATCAACATCTATAAGTCATTTTAATATTTTGCCTACATTTTTATGTTACGAGAACCTGGTCATTATTTAAATTAAAATGGAAAAAATGAACATGTCCACAAATATTATTTTGGACTTGTTAAGAACACTAGGCCACTCATTGATTATGTGACTCTATGTCCATTAAACAATTTCCACATGGAAAGGAGTAGACCTAGGGAGGATATAAAGTAAAATGAAAAAATGAGTGGATCCATGAACTATGAAATTCAAGTAAAAGGCATCAATTAAATTTGTTAGTTATATGACTCTATGACCCATCAACATATACCATATGTGGCCAGTGAAAATTTCCATGTGAAATGATTTAAGTGGTGGAAAAATTCTAAAAATGTATGATGATGTGGATTTTGGTTAGATCACAAATTTATCCACATAGATATAATCAATCCAAATAAAACACTAAGGCTACATAATTCCAAGGTAAATATATTGAAATAAATGTTTCAATGTATCCATGTGACTATGGATGTTTATCTTTCATCTTATTCTTGATTTCATGCTCCATTGGGAAACCTTTTACTTCTCAAAAGTGACCTTTGTATTTCTTGGAAAGCAAAATTTGCACTAACAATATCTTTTTCTCATGTGAATTTTATGTTTTCTCAATTGTATATGGTTATATGTGGCCTTCTCTTTTAGTAAAATTGAGATATATTACCACTTATCACTTTATGCCCCACTAGGTTTTTAGCAATCCATACTTTCATAATGTAGACCTACGATTGGTTAAGAGTATGATTCATCCTTATGCAATAGTTATTTTCTCCAAGAAAATTAATGATTTTTTTTGGAATGATCCTAATTAAAAGGGGGATATTTTAAATTTATTAACTTTTCCTTCATTTGGATCTTTTTGGCCAATAGTTCAATATAGTCTAAGCTCCAAATTTAGTATATCATTTATGATTAAAAATACTCTAATAGTGTGCAAATTTTTCTTTCTATAGCGTTTTGTAAATTCTAAAATTATAGAGAAGTCCTTGAAATTGGTAATTTTTAAATAGATTATTTATTGGTTATTATTTTTTGATCTATTATGTAAGCTTTTTAAAACAAGATTATGAAATCCTTCATCTAATTTATTTTTATGGAATTAAATCATCTCTAAGGCAATTCAAGTGTATTGTGTGTATGATTATTAGAATATATATGAATAAATTGGGAGTGAAGTATCCAATGTATTGTCATATTTATCCCCTACCATTATGCATGTTTGTGTAAGGATGTGTAGGTTTTGGATAAGCTAGAATTTATTGTATACAACTATGACTTTGTATTTATTTTGTGTTTTACTAATGGATAAGGAATGCTTATATAGTATAACTAGATCACCCATTTTATATCCTTATTATAAATTTATTCTATGAAGCCTTCTTTTATTTATAATGCAAATTTTACAGAGGCCTATATTTTTAATATTTTTTATTATTATTTTAATCATTTTGTCCTAAGATATCCCATTTTCACCTTGTGTATTATATATAGGTCTCTATTTTTAAAATTTTTGATTCATATTTGTTATCTCATATTTTTATGTGTATAAATATTTAGGGCCTACAAGTTATGGATACTTTTTTTCACATCTATTTTTTGCTATATTTGTGTTAAATTTGAGTATCTTGTGGACATTTCACTAGTGATAACTAATGGGGTGGATTGATCATTTTGGCCAAGTTTACTATTTAGATTAGTGTTATTTGAAGCCAATCATGTGTTCTTTTTTTATATTTTATATTTTTTTGGGGTCACTCCTCTTGGTTTCACAAAGCCAAAAATTTAGAGAGTAGGTAACCTCTCATATTTTTAACCTTAATTCTTAGCCAAATTTAGTATGAATATTAAATAAACCTTACTATTGTAATGACCCATCCTCTATTTTCTCTTACTTTTTTCACTAGATCTTGGGGTGCAAATTTGAGATCCAAGAAACTAGTGTTTTTTCATGGAGTATTCAATTCACTTAGTCATTCGATATAGTCGTCACCATTTAATACATTGGTAAGGACTCATTTAATTATATAATTCGAGAGATCCATGATTTTATTTTCAATCCTTGTTTTATTTTATTTAGTCTAATAACTATACATGGTGGATGATTTGCTTTATATGTGTCATGTCCACACTACCAAAAACATTAATGCTTATGCAGGGAAATGTTATCCCCTATACATGGTAATTACAATAAAGAAACTCAAATCTTAGGAATATACATCAAATTTGGGCATTATTTTGTGGTATTATCATATTTTTTAAGGTTGAGGAACCAAATCAACCTCTGCATTTATTAATTTTCAACTAGAATTTGAGAAAATTATGATATACTACTCCTTTATGATCTGAGATATGTCAAGTTTGATTTCTTTCATTTTTTATAGGCTTAAATAACATTCATTATCAAATAAGATTAATCAAAAGGATTATTTTTTTAAAAATCTCATTGCTAGTGTGGATCTTAAAACACATCCCATTTCTTCCCTCCGTCCTTTTCCATACCATTTCCAAGATGAAAATGTTATTATCATTAAAGAATCTACAAAAATAGAATAGGCACACTAACATGTCCTTGACCTATTACCATTTCTAAAGGACTTACTCATAAAGATCATGATAACTTTAGTTTGTTCTAAGACCATTAATGATATTTTTTTTGGAATGATCATAAGTAAAAGGGGGAAATTTTAAGTGGAAGAAATTTTTCTTCATTTGGATATTTTTGGCCAATAGTCCAACATAGTATAAGCTCCAAATTTAGTATATAATTTATGATTTAAAATACTCTAATAGTGTGTAAATGTTTCTTTCTATAGTTTTTTATAAATTATAAAATTATAGAGAAGTCCTTTAAAGTTGTATATTTTCAATAGATTACTTATTGGTTATTGTTTTTTGATCTATTGTGTATTATTTTTAAGACAAGATTATGAAATACTTCATATAATTTATTGTTATGGAATTCATTCATCTCTAAGGTGACTCAAGTATATTATGTGTATGATAACATATATAGGAATAACTTGGGAGTGAAATACCCAGTGTGTTGTCATATTTATTCCCTGCCATTATAACTGTTTGTGTAAGGACATGTAGGTTTTGCATAAGCTAGAATTTATTGTATACAACTATGGCTTTGTATTTATTTTGTGTTTTCCTAATGGATAAGGAAAGTTTATATAGGATAATTAGATCACCCATTTTATATCCCTATTAAAATTTATTATATGAAGCCTTCATTTATTTATAATACAAATTCTATATAGGCCTTTGTCTTTTATAATCTATGTTATTATTTTAATTATTTTGCCTTAAGAGATCCCATTTTAACTTGTATATTATTTATAGGTCTCCGTTTTTATAAAGTTTGATTCAAGATTGTTAACTCATATTTTTGTGTGTATAAATATTTAGGTCCTATAAATTATGGATATCTTTTAAACATCTATTTTTACAATATTTATCTTAAATTTGAGTAGCCTATGGCCATTTTACTAGTGACAACTAATTGGGTGGAATGGTCTTTTTGTCCAAGTATACCATTTATATTTGTGGTATTTTAATCCAATCATCTATTTTTTTACATTTTATATTTTTTTAGGGTCACTCATCTTGGTTTAACAAAGCCAAAAAATTAGAGAGTAGGTCACCTCTCATATTTTTTTACCTTAATTCTTAGCCAAATTTAGTATGAAGACTAAATAAACCTTACTATTGCAATGACCCATCCTCTATTTTATCTTATTTTTCCACTACCTCTTGGGGTACAAATTTGAGAACCAATAAACTAGTATCTTGTTTAGGGAGTATTCAATTCACTTAGTCATTCAATATAATCCTCACCATTCATTACATTGGCAAGGACTCATATAATTATATAATTAGAGATATCCCTTATTTTATTTTTAGTCTTTATTTAATTTTGGTTAGTCTAACCAATATATATTGTTGATGGTTTGATTTATATTTGTCATGTCCACACTACCAAAAACACTAATGCCTATGTAGAGAAATGTTTTCCCCTATACATGGTAATTACAACAAAAAACTCAAATCTTAGGAATTGACATCAAATTTGAGCATACCTTTATGGTATTAGCAACTTTTTGGCATTGAGGAACCAAATTAGCCTATGCATTTATTAAGTTTCCAGTGGAATTTGAGAAATTTGTGATATACTACTCCTTTATGATCTGAGATATGTTAAGTTGGATAGATTGTATTTTGTTACAGGTTCAAATAACATTAAGCAAAAGGCTACTTGTTTTAATAATTTCATTGCTAGTGTGAATCCTAAAACACATCCTATTTCTTCCCTCCCCCTTGCTCCATACCATTTCCAAGATGAAAATTCTATGATCATTAAATAAAATATAAAAATATAATAGGCACAAGGACATGTCCTTGACCTATTATCATTTATAAAGAGTTCACTCTTTAAGATCATGAAAATTTTATTTTTTTCAAAGACCATCAATGATTTTTTTTTGGAATGATCCTAAGTAAAAGGGGGAAATTTTTTAAGTGAAATAAATTTTCCTTTATTTGGATCTTTTTGGATAATAGTCCAACATAGTCTAAGATCCAAATTTATTATATCATTTATGCTTTAAAAATAATCTAATAGTGTGTAAATTTTGTTTTATATATTGGTTTGTAAATTCAAAAATTATAGAGAAGTCCTTGAAAGTTGTTAATTTTTAATAGATTATTTTTTGTTTATTTTTTTGATCTATTGTGTAATCTTTTTAAAACAAGATTATGAAATCCTTCATCAAATTTGTTTTTTATAGAATTAATTCATTTCTAAGGTCACTTAAGTTTATTGTGTGTATTATTCTCAACATATATACGAATAATTTGGGAGTGAAATATCTAGTGTATTATCATATTTATTCCCTACCATTATGAGTATTCGTATAAGGATGTGTAGGTTTTTCATAAGCTAAAATTTATTGTATACAACTATGAATTTGTATTTATTTTGTGTTTTCCTAATGGATAAGGCTTGTTTATATAGTATAATTAGATCACCCATTTTATATCCTTATATAAATGTATTCCATGAAGCCTTTATTTATTTATAATGCAAATTCTATAAAGGCTTGTGTTTTTTATAATTTATGGTATTATTTTAATTAGTTTGTCCTAAGAGATCCCCTTTTCACCTTGTATATTATTTAAAAGTCTCCATTTTTATAAAGTTTTATTCATTCTTGTTAACTCATATTTTTGTGTGAATAAATATTTATGGTCTACAAGTTATGGATACCCTTTTTCACATCTATTTTTCAGAAATATTTATCTTGAATTTGTGTAGCTTGTGGCCATTTCACTAGCGACAACTAATTGGATAGAATGATAATTTTGTCCAAGTCTACCATTTATATTTGTGGTATTTGAAGCCAATCATATTATTTTTTTCATTTTATATTTTTAGGGTCACTCCTCTTGGTTTCACAAAGACAAAACATTAGAGAGTAGGTCACCTCTCATATTTTTACCTTAATTCTTACCTAGCTTTAGTAGGAATATTAAATAAAACTTACTATTATAATTACCCATCCTCTATTTTCTTTTAGTTTCCACTACATCTTGGGGTGAAAATTTTAGATCCAACAAACTAGTGTTTTTTCTAGTGAGTATTTAGTTAACTCGATCATTCGATATAATCCTCACCATTTAATACATTGGTAAGGACTCAAATAATTATATAATTAGAGAGATCCATGATTTTATTTTCAATCCTTGTTTTATTTTGTTTAGTCTAATCACTATAATTGGTAGATTATATGACTAATATTTGTCATGTCCATAATACCAAAAAAATTAATACCTATGTAGGGAAATGTTGTCCCCTATACATGGTAATTACAATAAAAAAATTCAAATCTTAATAATTTACATCAAATTTGGGTATACCTTTGTGGCATTAGCAACTTTTTTGAGGTTGAAGAACCAAATAAACCTCTACATTTATTAAGTTTCAAGTGGAATTTGAGAAAATTATGGTATACTACTCCTTTATGATATGAGATATGTCAAGTTGGATTACTTATATTTTGATATAGGCTCAAATAACATTAAGAAAAAGTTGCTTAGTTTAATAATTTCATTTCTAGTGTGGATCCTAAAACAAATCCTATTTCTTCCCTCCCTCCTTCTTTATATAATTTCTAAGATGGAAATTCTATGATCATTAAAGACACTACAAAAATAGAATAGACACACGGACATGTCCTCTACCTATTACCATTTCTAAAGAGTTCGCTCTTGAAAATCATGATAATTTTTTATTTTTATTTTTAACAAATATCATGAATCATTAGCTTGGTCATATGAAGATATGCCATGAATTTATTTTAGTATCATTTTTCATAACATTATCACTTATCTAGATGTTAAACCATTTAGACAAAAATAATTAAATTTCCCTCCTAAAATTTTACCTTATGTCACAAAGAAATCATTAACATTTTGGATGCCAAATCTATTAAGCCTATGGAATACTCAAAATGTGTATCAAACATTATTTTCATTCATAAAAAAATTATAATGGTTATTAATATATGAATTGAATTTCATAATCTAAATTTAGCTTGTCTAAAAGACAACTTTCTCCTACCTTCAATAGATGTTATTATTGATTCTACCAATGGGTATGAAATGTTATCACTCATAGATGGGTTCTCAGGCTATAACTAAATTCACGCAACTACTAAAGATCAACATAAAATAACATTTAATATATAATGGTTCACTTATTACTATTTTAAAATGCCTTTGTCTCAAAAATTCTAGATCCACCTATTAATATTCAATTACCCATATTTTTTGTGATCTTATTAAAAAAATTGTGAAAACTTATGTGGATGACTTCACTTCCAAATATATTTTTTTAATACTCATGTTCATGATTTAGTTATCAATTTTTATTGACTCGTTAAATATAGAGTTATAATTAATCCATATAATGTATATTCATAGTTACATATGGTAAAATTTTATGTTTTATAGTTTCCCTTCAAGAATTTGATTTGATCTCACTAAAATCAAAGCTATCATTATCATGAATATTATTCACTCTATTCCTAACATATGAACATGACTTGGAAAACTTGGGGTAATTCATTAGTTTGTTCTAGAAATGGTTTACCATATTTACTCTATCAATTCTCTTCTTAAAAAAGATACTCATTTAGAATGTATGTATTCATGCCAAAAATAATTTTATAGTATGAAATAATATTTGATTCATCCTCCCACTCTTTTTCCACCTTCAAATGATTACCCATTAATTCTATATATATCTTATACCCCCATATTGTTTGGGGTAATGCTTGCCTAACAAAATAATATTGGTAGATAATATGTTATTCATTATATTAGTCATGGTTTAATCAATTATGAAAAATGTTAGACAAAGGTATAACATGATTGTATTTTTATTTATTTCATATTTGAAAAACATTTTCATTATATGCTCTATCAAACCACTTGTGTCATTATCTATTCCAACCCAATTTATCATTTCTTATCCACAACTTTCTTACCTATAAATAGAATCAATAAATAGATGGTCCTATTGATGAAATTTGACCTTAAAATAGTTATGTATGAAAATTTAAATGAAAATAATCTATTAAATCAATCCTATGATAGAGAAGATATATCCTACTTACACTTCTAATTATTGATATATTAGATATTCAGGGTCATGACCTAGATGGATCTGTTAGACCTGGCCAAGGGATCTCTTACCAAAATAGAATAATTAGGGAGCATTCCAAAGAATCCATTCAATAAAAACTATAAAATAACCCTAACAATGTCCTATGTTTTCATATTCACAAAATTAAGTGATAAGTAAATCAAAATCTAATATAATGCTCACCAAAGATTGTGGCATAAACTGAGGGTTAGTAAACATAAAAGTAAGCATGCATAATAAAATCCTAATTAAAATATGTATAGGTAAGACCATAATAATTGGAGAGATACATATATTCAAAATAAACTACTTATGATACTTATATACTAATAGAGAGGATCAAAGTTATAGATACTTACCTTGAAGATGAACCCTTAGAGACTCCACCTCTCTCTTGGCCAAAGGTGTTGTTGACTACTTTCTACCCTCATGCCAAATAAGGAGTTAACCTAGGTATTTATTACATTATTATAACTAAAACATCATAGTTATCATATCCATTTATGAATCAAGACAATCCAAAGGAAGTCACTAGTTGCCATGTTAAGGAAAGTAGGTCTAGTGTTGTGTCATGCCAAGAAAACATCATGGTGGTTTTCCTTAATCCCTATTTATACTTTTGTAAAGTGTCATAATAGTGTTTATAAATGTGTGAAGGTACATAATAGGTCTAAGAGTGGTCTCAATATTTCTAAAATTCCATGATGGGGATGATTTAATGTTACAGTTGATGATTCATCATGACCATTTCTAGTGGATTCAAGGTGTGCAAGGTATGGTTTGATTACAAGTTTTAATAATGGTGTGAATGTAAATAGGAGCCTAATTTAAGTCTTTAGTAGGTTATAATATATTGTTATAAGTGTTTAAATGATATCCATTTGAAATCCCCTCTTGAATCCATGTATATTATCTAAAAAGGGAATATTTGACCTTAATGTGATATTACTTGACCCTAAATGCCACTAAAACCACCATTCATATCCTCAAAATCCTTAATAAATTCCATTAGGCCATACCCAAAGCATTTCATATATTAATATATTAATTTTGTCCTTTTCACAAGTTAACACCTTCAAATGCTATGAATTAGGCCATATATGTGTGAAAATGTGTCTCTTTAACTCCCCAAGTCATACAATGAAATTTCACATAATATTTAACTCCTATTTTCCATATTCTTACATGTCAATAATTATTTTGGTTTGAAACATGAGAAAACTTAGGAAATTTGTAGGTTTTAATACTTTTCAATGTGGTATGGATCTGTATAATATGGAATTGCTCAAATGGATTTAGGGGTCTAAAAAGGGAGTTAAATATAGGCATATGATGAAGAAATCAAAGTGTCTTTCTTGAAGGGCTAAAAAATAGTTCACTTCCTCCATAGAGCTCTTTGGTAGGGATGGAGAGAACTTCGAGTTTGTGCTTAGTTCATATAAGAGAGAGAGGGTGAGGGTCCAAGATCTTGGCCAAAGAAAATGGATTTGATGACATTACAATCATGGGCATTTATTATAAGATTAATCTTCTTTTTTGTATGAACAAAAACTAAGAAGTAGAGTAACCTAGTTACCATCTTCATCTACATAGGGTAAAATAAAGGGAATGGTTATAGTGTATCATTGGCTCATTTGATGAAACATGTGATTATTCTTACTCTTTTTATTCCTACAAACACTTGCCATGTTATCTCCACCTCTATTTCACACGTGTGAGACTATAAGAGTGAGAAAAATATAATTTGACACTATCTATAGGCTAAAAATAAGGTTTCAATGGTGAAAAGATTATTTAGTGCATATGGATAAATATGAATAGTGTTTAAAGGTGTAATAATGATGTCTTGAGGTTTTTCACATCTCCTTATTTCATCTTGAGTGCTCAAATGGATCTCCAACCATCTTAAATGATACTTCTAAGTAAGATTTTCTTCAAATTTGGGTTTCATTAAATAGAAAGGTAGTGTGTTACATGATAGTGGTTTAGAAGTTATCAAGACACTATAAAATATAGCTAATAAGTATTGTATCCACACTACAATATCCTTTTCTCAGTATTTTTAGACCCTATCATAGTCCTCATAGGCCAATAAACCACCATTTATCTCCCAAGCACCTTCACAGTCTTGTTTTGTAGTTTTTTAGTTATTTAATATAGTTTAAGGTTTTTAGAGAGTCCTAAGTTTCTATTTCCCACCATATATGCCTCATTGATGACCTCAAAGTGTTATATTATGTAAGGTATATATGTGAAGATTCGTAGGGTCATGGATCATTTTGAGTGTGAGTCCATAGTTAAATTTAATCCCTCAAAGAGCCTCTACCATTTGACAACTATATCACTGTCAACTTACCTCAGTTCAAGCCCTATATTTCAATTTTAAGCTCCATGTGACCTTATACATCATAAATCATAGATTTAGACCCTTTACTCAAGACCAAAGTATAGGAAAAAGGTCTAAATACCATATAATGCTATCAAATACCACTTGTACTATAAGGAAATGGACCTATATAGATATTAACCTTGTTGAGAGACCATGATCACCACCTATAAGAAACAACCTAATTCTACCTTATAAAGTCTTTCAAATTCTATATGATGAGACTTGAGCATAAGGAATGGATAATATGTAAGTAGGTGTCTACCTTAAATATAGGGTCTTGGATTCAATTTATACCATTTGGGGTATTAAACATGACATAAATACATAGGTCTACTTAGAGACCTGCCCATAAGCCCTCTTAACAGTCAACATGCATAGACAACTACTTATAATACTATTGATAGTTTATGTCATACCTTAAAATGAGGCCAAATAAACTAATGGAAATTGTACAAATCATACTATATTTGAAATCAAATCATGATAATCATTAAGGGCTAATAAAATGGTATGAGTAGGTGACTAAATAGAATGGTGTAAGCATATATAGTTAACTAACCCTTCTCAATCAACCTAGAATGCATGATTAGATCAAATGGGAATTATATAACATATTATAAGGGTGTATTAGTTATATGAAGTCATTCCTAAACTCTTCATGTTTTTACATGGTGATTCCCTTAAGATATGAATTTGTCTAGTCTAAGTTGTATACCTAGAACATGTGGAGTGGGGTGATCATACATACAAGTGTGTTGACAGAGTTAGAAAGGATGAACCTCAAAAATATGATTAATATTTGAAACATGATATTTGGGACCTAATCACACCCATATAAATATCTAAGGGAGGTTTTTTAGGACACCAAAATTAACTACTCCAATCCCATGTGCAAGGTAGTAATAGCCAAGGCAGGCATAAGAGAGTAGGGTTGGTGAGATGATATAAGAAGATAAGAGAATGTTAAAAGGATGGATACTAGATTGATGAGGTTATCTTGACAACTTTAAGGCCATAAATGCATCTACAATCAAATAGAGGTTCCACCATCTAGTTTGAATCTTATAAATCCTAAGCCCTTACCTCAATTCAAAGACCCTACCTCCACCTCAAGAGAATATCCATACCTCCAGGTAAACTCAATGTAATGTGGGAGTATATAAAGATGTTTCAGATCTTGGAGAAGGAATTTGGAGTAGAGGGATGCAATGAGACAATTATTTTCTTGTTTTATTATTCTCTTGAGCTCCATTATTCTAAATAGCCATGTCAAATTATAATTTCAAACACTTATATTTCTCACCATAAAGAGACTGAGACCCAAAGATCTTAAGGGATATTAGGCACCCTTATGGTCTCAAAATTCATGAAGGATTGAGTGGGATGTATGGACCTAACTATATGAATGAATGTTAAGAATTTAATCTACACAAATTACATGGTAAAAATATTAAGACACAACATCTTTTACTCATATCTTTAGACACACTTTACTTGGGACTCAAGACTATCTAGCAGAGATGAAAGGGTCAACAAGATAGAAGTCCATGACAAGAAGTTTTCATTTGGAGGTATGTAATATATGAACCATTTTTAATATTTTGGACCTTAAAAACCCTTCCTAAACCTTAGCTCAGAGATGATAAAGGAAATACACCTCTAAATGTATTCAAATGAAGTGATTGGACTATGAAATAGTTTCAAATTATCTCACATTATCCACCTTCATAGGCCTCCATGATTGGTAACTCTTATAGATATGTGTAAGTTTATAAGTGAGAGATTGTATGAATGTAACAAGAGGTATATTTCTTGATAAATATAATAAATATGATATAAAACCCCTCAGGGTGATTTCCATGTCAAATAAAGTGGTTAAGTGTGTCACAATCATAGCTTAAGGTCAACACTTAGAAACCCTACACTCATACCTATTGATCTATAACATTAATTAAGATAGTTACACTTAGAGGTTAGAGTATAGGATAAAAGGGGATAAAATGAAACCTTAGACCTTCATTAATATGATCATCATGTTGTTTTATATGTGTGGGTCACTCTAGTTTGAAGGGGAGATACCAAAGATGGTCATTTTAACCTAAAGACACCTTAAGATGACCCAAAATGCATATTTCTCACCTAAGAGGAAACTTGACAAGCTCAAAACTATAAAAAAATACTACATGGAGATATAATCACCTTAGGAGATGTGGGGGTTTTATCCAAAAAATATTAGTGGAATTGGTTCAAAGGTTAAGGTCTTAACCTCTATAAACCATTGTTAAAAGTCCATGACCCTCTTAAACCCCCATAAAACCCTAATAAGGACCCAATCAGGAATAATTTATAAAAAATGTATCTATATACATTTTAATCACCTAGTAAACACTTGGGTCATGTATTCCACTCAGAGAAGGCTTCTTCTATGGTATTGGTTTGTATGGATAGTGTATGAACACCTCCATAAACTATAAGTTTACAAGGTTTTGAGTAGGATATCAAGTTAAAGACTATGTCAAAATTTTCAAACCATTAGAGGGGATTTTAAGAGACTTTTTCCATCCTCTAAAATCATAAAATGTCTAAAATTCTACTTGGAAATACCTCTGTAAATTCTTACCATACAACTAGTCTACAAAATCTAGTGAAGATAGTCTATTCATCTAATAAGGGTAAGATTGTAAGTGTGAACTATTTTTAATGCCTAAATATTAGTATAAAATTTTGTTTTAGGTGTAAATTAATCTCACTTATTTAGTTGAAAGGTTTAGTTTATCTCTCATAACTCCTAAAGTAGGGAATGAAGAAGAGACTAGGGTACTTATCCATTAGCCTACTTAGCCAATAAAATGAATAATATCATTGGTGTAGAAGGAAAATATGGAGTTAGTAAACAATAATAAAATATTTTAAACTTTCCCTTGAGGTGATAAATTTCTATACCTATGATCATTATGGATGAGTTAGACAGTTTCTAAACATGGTGAATGTGTAAGAAAAGGTAGCTACTTAATGCTTTATCAAGGAGGCCTAATAGGACCTTTTAAATTATTTTTAATTGATGATATGAGAGTTAATTGACCAAGTATGTCATTAATGGGCCATTCATGGGTAAAAAATTAATAAAAATAGACTCCTAACACTCTAAGGTGCTCATTCAAGTCACTAGTCAACCCTAGCAATGCATGGAGGAGAGTGAAAGGCTATTGTAACTATTGAGTGAGTGGATGATGAGCGTTATATCCTATTCATTAAACTTATATTACAATATTACCTCTTATACTTTACTCATAATTATATATATTTAGGCCTTTGTTTTCATCCCTTGGTTAGGTGTGGAAAAACTCTACCAAATTGTATATTGAACCTTGAGAATCAATGGGAAAGGATTGGTTTCAGACTCTTATTATAATTAGTGTTTGTTATGATTTTTTAGTATGTATAATTTTTTATTTTCATCATTTTTTATATGTCCTCTGTTTCACCTAGTGTTATATTTTCATCCTATGTAGGTCATGTGATTTGTTAGAACATGGTAGTTGTACTGAAGAGTGAGTTGGTTAATTTTGTCTCAAGAAAGCTTTCCTTATATTTCCTTCAATTTTAAAGACTTCCACATAGCCTCCACATGAAACACTTATGTTTAATATTACATCAATAATCCTTTTTTGATTAGTCTTTAATTTGATTCACAAAGTGTTATTAAAGACCAGTCAAGAGAGGATAAAATTAATATTGGTGCATCACCATCCTATAATATGTTTCTTTTCATGTTCACTCTATCTATTTTCATCCAAACATCATTAGGTTTTAGGAATATAGATTAATATGATGTACCTATAGTTTTGGCCTTTTTATAGGTAACCCACAACCTTTAGGCCAATCCCATGTTACCCCAAGTTTGAAGAGAATTTAAACATCTACTTCAAAGGGTGCATATTGCAGTGCTAATAGGTACTTCATAAGATTTTTTTGTGGTTTGTAAGGATCACTATGAAATTTCAAAACATCCAAGACTTTTCCATAAGAAAAGATTATTTTTCATGTATAGACCCTAAGCTATAATTCCTCAAGTAGAATCGTAAAAGATCAGATTGTAAAGAAGTGGAAATGAAAAATTAATTCTTGTTGTCTCTCTAAGAATGAAAAATAAATGTGTTTATATTATTTAATTTAACCCTAAACCTTTCTAATAGTTTAGTTGATAGGGTCAACTCAATAAACTCTATGTAATTATTGATAAAAAAAAATTAGGTCTTGGTCTAGGTTGACCAAGGGATGGCCAGACCCTAAATGAGTTTTATAATTTAGAGTATAGAGATGATGGGGCCGATAATGTATTTTAAGCCATCAAAAAGGTTTTTAGGTTAGGGAAGTACTAATGAAGGTGGAAAATGACTAGAGGAGGATACACAAGAGGATTAAAAATTTAGGGAAGTATTTTTTAGAGAGGTTATATTGATAAAATATGGTAGTATATGGATTAAAATATTATGATTCACTAGTGGTCTACCCGCCACTTTCTTGGTGTGCACTTTGAGAGATTGAGACTAAACAAGTTCTTGGAAAAGTTAAAACATTAGTAATTGATAAAGTTTGAAAATATTATGTGTATACATATTCCCCACTTGAATCTCATCATGTATCACTCAAATGTAATAAGGTATTATTCTTAGATAAAAGAACATAGCAACACACAATAGTGAAGCTAAAAAATTGTAGTATTTTTAAAACAAAAATAACTAAAAGTAAATGACTAAAATGGAAATAAAGAAAAAGTAATGTTTGCATACCTTTACTCACATTTATTATTGTATGGTTGTCTACTATATTTGTAATTTTGATCATGAAGGGCATAAATACTAATTTTGATAAACTGATACAAAACTAAAGATCAACAACCAACAAACATAGGAAATCCAATGGTGTAAATGAGACATAATTGGAATTTTTTCAAGATAGGGTGATAAATTCTAAGTTAGGACCAAATGACCAAGTCAAAATTTTAGAGTAAATCAGGTAACCAAAAAATCCAAGGCTACTAAAAACCAAAAAACTTAATCAAGTAAACCATATGTAAGAAAGGAAAACTCACCAAGTCAAACTAGGGATACATGTTAAGAATGGTAATAAAACATCAATGTGAAATAAGTAACACTCATTTTTTGAACAAATATAAACAAAAAAATGGTAAAATAACATTGATGAGTGAGAAATAATAATATTTACTCAATCATCAATGGAAAAAGTTCATAAAATGGAAAAAAACATTGGTGAGTGAGAAGTAACAAGCTAACCTCACTCAACAATGAAAAAATAACATGAAAGTAGAAACATAATCAGGTGTCTAAAAAAATGTGATACAACAATAATGGAAAATGGTAAAAGAAAACAAAGCAATTCTAGAAATTTAAAGCCATGGTATAAAGAAAGCAATCCCTAGTTGTTCAAGCATGTTTTTTTGTTCTAAGGATAGATATAACTAAAACAAAGTAGTACTAGAAAGTTTTCAAGATTTGAAGAAGAATAAATATATAATAAATGGGAAAATATATTTATCAAGCGGGGAATGAAATGGGTGGAGGGGGAAATGAAGGAAAAACCAAGGTAGAAAAATTATTTATCGAATTCAAGACACTCAAAGTAGGTTTGTCAAAAGAAGAATACTTTTGACATTAAATATTCTAAATAACTTCTCATAACCACACAAATCTTAGGTCAATAAATTAAGTATGTAGATCATCCCATAAAGGCTGTATGCATGAAAATTAAAATGGACCTACATTCCCATAACATTTTCCTCATTCATTAGGAACCCTTAAAGAGATGTCGATATACTGTGAAGATTGGGTACTTGCATGAGAAATTAGGTATCACCATAGAGTTTTTTGAATTTCTCCTATTCCAATATACTAGCCTACCACACCCAAATGGACCTCAGCTCTATTATGAGGCCAACTATGGAGTTTGAGTTTTGATTTGAGATAGGAGATGTGTTATTAATCATGTATTTTGATGTGATTTTGACTTTTGACTATGTATGTTTCCATTTATATTATTCCCTCTTATTTTAAATGATTTGACTTTTAAATTTTTTTATGGCATTTTCTATTCCTCATCCATATATATTTAAAAAACCAAATGTGGCTGATAAACATGACTATAATTTGAAGACTTTGGACTTATTTACTAATAAATAGAGCTTAGAAAACATGGTATCTAAGAGTATTATTAATTTATGTAAAATAAAAGTGCTATCTTGACTTTGACCTTGGTTTATCCAAAGTGGAATGAAAGGAAAGGAATTTAAGATGAATGAACATAAAATAATTTAAATGACTTCAAATCACAAAAAAAATGTGACAAAGGGTGAAAAAGGGATATAATGATAGTAAAGTGGTATTCTTTATCATAATAATGAGGGAAGTGTAAGAAATCTTGTTAACACCTTATTGTTGTGTAAATTTTATCTACAAAAGAAGTAAAAGCTAAAGCTTAGAACAAGTGATCAAAAATGTGTAACCATTGCTAAAAATTCTAGAGAAGGAACACTTAAGTAATGAATGATTGTTATTTTATGATGAATGCCTAGTCCTATCCATGGTATTATATTTAAACTCATAAAATATAAGCCCATGAGGGTGTACAAAGCATGTGAAAAATAGATTTAAAAGATGGTATTTATGAGGAAGGCCTAGTCCTATCCATGATCTTACACTTAAAATCACAAAATAAAAAACCAAGAGAGTGCATAAATAATTATAAATTAAGTAATTCATGAGAATAAAATATAATCATGAGGAAGATTAGTTATATCTATGGGTTTACATTATAAATCATGAGAAAAGAGAAACCAAAGGACTAAAAGAAAAGACTAAGGTTTGTGGAAAGAAAGTCTGCTATAGAAGATGAGACCCATGTAGATATAATAAAAAAGGTGTTATAAGGAAAGAATATATAAAACATGATAATAAAGAAGATGTCTAATCAAAATGCTTCTTTAAAAATTGTGCATTGGTGAGTTATTTTAAAGTATGGCCTTCATTGATTTAAAGGCGATATGTGTTAGGACTAAGTATGTATTTGACTAAGGCCCCCACCATTTTTTGTTATATTTAAATTATTTTTCATGATTTTATTATAATTTAATGATAATATCACCAACATTAAAAATCCAAACTTTAACTCTTTTGTTATGTTGTTTGGCAATGCAGGCCTTGTATTGGTGATTGTGTTATAAGGTAGAAAGATGATTTTCATAAGTAAGATCAAGAGAATTAAGGAAAACTTCACATAATTATTGATTGGTTATGATACCATGAATATATATTAAAAGAGATGAGTTAAAATTATAATGTGAGAATTGATTCAGAATAATAGACTAGTGAAAATGGGGTTGCCCCAATGTCAGTAGGTATGCTAGTTTGATATGCTTAAATAGTGGGATATAGATGAAGATGTCAATATATACAAGTGTCATGGATTATCTTTTGGAGACTATTTTTAAGGATTTATTTAGTGGCCTCATCTTATAAATTTCATTGGGGATGGTAGGGGTGGAAAATTTGTGATTGATTTTGAATTTGACATCTTTATTTTTGAAGTGGTCACTATTATAAAAAAAATGATGGTATGAGAAACATCAAAATGATAAATGATTTTATTGAGAATGAATTTATAAATGGTTTTCCTAGTTACATTGATAAAAGGCATAGATTCAACCCATTTGGTAAAATACTCAGTAGTCATGATGATTAAAGCATGCCCATCTTGTGATCTAGGGAGTTTGCCTATGAGATCTAATCCCCACATTGAGAATGAACCAGAATACTCCATATTTTGAAGCTCAATGGGAGTAAAATGGATTATATCATCATGAAGTTGGTTGTGATTACACTTTTTAACAAAATTGAATTTATCATTTTCAATAGTAGGCCAAAAGTAACCCATACATAAACATTTATTGGCTATAGCATGTTTTCTATAGTGACCATTATAAATACCCCCATGTGCTTGTTCAATAAGAGGAGGAACCTCTTATTTCATAAAATATTAGAAAAATGTACCTTTAGTATTGTGATGATAAATGATGTTATATCTAAAGAGATATTTGAAATCTTGTTTACATATTTGAGTCTTTTTGTAGGAATCAGTGTTTAGAGGATAGGTTTGGTGTTCAAGGAATTAAATGATGTCTTTATACCATGGGATATGTAAAATTGTGATATTATTAATGTGGTATATAAGTGAATCTTGTGTTTTAATGTAAAATGGGGACTTTCTTATTTGGATAAGAAAGGTATTATGAATAAGAAGTTGGTTTGGATGAAAAGAGGTGTTGAAGATGCAAGTGAATTAGTGACAGATTTTAGATCTCAAGGGATGGACTTGATGCTAAAAGAAACAAATTAGTGGCTATTTTATGATAAGCAATGAGATTATAAATTTTTCATTTATAATCACCATTAACCTATTGGTATATGAGTTGGGAATCACCCAAAGTATGCAAATATAATATCTAAATCAGGTGTCACTCTCATGCCTAGGATTAAGGATTCATATTCCGTCATGTTGTTAGTGACATAAAATTCAAGAAAAAATACCAAAGTTATAATTTTACTAAGAGTAATAGTGAGGATATAACCTTACCAATTTCTTTAAAGGCATTTTTTACCATCAAAATGAAGGGTCCAAGTATCTTCATGTAAACCAATGTAAATATTAGGAAGTTATTTGATAAATAATTTAGGTTTAGTAGTATTGGGAAGGTAGAAGACTCTTCTAGATTAATTTCTTAAAGATCAAATGTGAAATTATGGAAGTAATATCTAAGATAAATGGTTTCATTAAGACCTTTGATGTAGAGTATATTATTGTAGGGGAAACTATCTTGAAGATGGTCAGTGGTAGGTATGGGAGCTACTATGAGTTGGTCAACAATGATTTGTCCTTTGATAACTTTTTGTGTAATAATGTAGAGGTTAGATTATATTATAAGGATGATCCATTGGTTGTTTTATCTATAAGAAGGAAGGATTTGGAGAAGAAGTGATAGAGTGGATCAGAATAAATGATAACATAAGTGGTTTGATAAAGTGTATAATGTTGGATATTTTTGGTTACAAAATATATGGTGAGTCAATCAAGTTCTACCTTTTTATAAGAAATTTCATAGTCAATAAGGCCTCAACTGATATAATAGATGGAATATTATCTTCCAATATCATCTTTTTGGACAATCATGGACCCAACTAATATAGGTGTAGAATAAGTGTATAAGATTAATGTACAATCATTATAAGGTGGATGAAGGGTGGATGGATGAATAAAATATTATTTAATTTGTAAAATTATTTCTAACAAGGATCCATCCATTTGAGGGCATTATCTTTCTTTAATAGAGAATTAACAAAATAGATGTGATAATCCATTTCAGGGATGAATCATCTTATTTCCCTAAGTTTTTTAAGGTAAGTATGAATATCTATAAATGGAACAATGGATAGACATAATGACAATAGAATTGATATTTATGGGATCTACATCAATACCATGAAGAGAGACTAATAAGCATATCAATTTTCTAGATGTGATCCCAAAGGTTCATTTGTAGGGGTTTACTCCAAATTTATATTTGATGAGGTGATTGAAGATAATAGTAAGATAAAAAAGATCAGTTTTATAGATTTTAGACTTGGTAATAAGGTCATCCACATAGGATTACATAATCTTATGGATAATGTCATGTAAAATTTGGGTCATATCCTAATGATAGGTAGCTACAACAGTTTTTAGTCTGAAGGGAATTTTAATGTAATAATAGTTTCCCCATTCCATGGTGAAAGTTGTCTTATGTTGATCTTTATGGGTAATGTGAATTTTATTATATCTAGAGAAACAATAAATAAGGTATAACATTTCATATCTAGTAGTGGAACTGATAATGGCATCTATGGAAGGTAAAGGAAAGTTGTCCTTAGGATAAGCAAGATTGAGGTTATGAAAATTGACGCAAATGTGAATGACCATGGTGAATTTTATTTGAATAGGTATAATGTTGGAGATTCATTATAAATATTCCAAATGTTTGATAAATTTATAATTGATAAGTTTAATAATTTCTTTATGGCATAAATTGGAAACTTTAGGTGGAAAATTTTGTAACTTTTCTTTTGCATGGGTTTAGTGTCAAGATAGGTGATGTTATTATGCACCACGATGTTAGGATCAATGTTAGGCATGTCCTCATAGGACCAAGTGAAAGTATCATGGTATTTAACAAATAATAAGTTAAATTTATCATGTTTAGTTGGTGTAAGTTATCGAGAGACTATGATTGGTTGAGGGCATGATGGGTGCCATATTTAATTATTATAGTTTCCTCAATAAGCATAAGAATTCCATCTTGGAAATGATATGGTGTGTTAGGTAGAGAGTAAATGGAATTTTTTTTAGGATAAATGCTAGAGATGAAGTTGTTGAAACAAGGGTATTTTTACTTTAAATTCCCAAGTTTATGATGTTTTCAAGGGAGTTGAGGTTATCTGTCATGACAAAATTCAAGAATGGATTCATCACTAGGAAGAGTGGGAAGAGGACCATAATACTCAACATCTACATTGAGATAAATATTTTTGTTACCATGGATAGCATATTCATAATGTATTTGACATACATCTATGGCCTTGGCATCTAATGTAATCTGAGTAGGTGGAGTAGGGGAAGAAGGTTGATCTAGTGTGATTGGTCTATTGGTAATATTGTTGATAGGAAGAGGATTGGAAATAATGATTGGCTTAGGAGGAGGAGTAGAAGGTGCAAGAAGTCCCAAATTTTTGGATGGTAAAATTTATTTTACCACCAAAGGAGTATCGATAAGTAGAGAATTAATAGGAGAGATCTGACCTTCAAGTGCTAATTTGAAATCTATTGGAATAGTATAAACATCATAATTGAAAGCATTATTTAAACTAGAGTTTTTTGATAATGTTGAATGTCTAAGTCTCCTTATTGAGCTTGTTCGATGGTGTATTTATCATCATAGGTTGGATAAATTGTACATGTTTGTGATTTGGGATGAAGTTTAGAAGGAGAGATGCCTAAATTACTAAATTTACATGAATACATGATTAGAGGATCTTAGAATAATTTATCCACTCCATAATCATTTCACATGAATTCATATTATATATAAGAGTATTTATAAGCATTAAATAGATGGGGTAATCAATGATATCATCAATGAGATGGATGGTTCGATCATGAGGAAATAAAGAAGGAAGAAGCCACTCTTATATGTAATGAGGTAACTTGGTAGTTTTGTAGGCATTTTTCAAATCATTAGGCTCATCATCATCTAAATCATCAAGAGTGACATGTCAATCTATATTCGTGTTTATTAATTTAGGTAGTGGATCACTATATATCATTGGAATGGTGGGAATCTGATATTGATATTTGGGATTTGTAATTTGAATACTACAAGGGTTAGGATAAACTTCATATTTATACCTTTTTCCATTATGAGGTAACTTGATACATTGGCTACTACAAAATGTTATATCCCTCATTCTATGAGTCCCTGAGAATCCTAATAATATGTTGTAATATAAGGGTAAATTGATGACCATGAGCTTAGTTAAGATGGCCTTAGGTCTAATCCTAGAGGGAGATAAATACAACTAAATGTCTTTTGATTAATTTTATCAAATCTATGAGATGTTAATAGGGTTTGCTTAAGATGATCCTTATTATATCCAAGTTTTTTCATGATCCATAGAGATGTCAAATTAATATTTGACCCTTTATTTACTAGTATTTTATGAATGAGGGTGGTATTAATGGCTATTTTAATGAATAGGGGTGGATCATTAGCTCAAAAGAGGATTTCATCATTAATCATGTCTTTTTATAGGACCTCTATGGAGGGTTTTGAAGAGGAAAAAATGGACTTAATGGTATGAACTTTGATTAATTAAGGATCATGAGAAGATGGCTCCCCTTCTAAATAATATGTCTATTTCATTTTGTGAAGTTGTTGCATGAGGAACTTATGATGATAAGGATAGGTGCAAACTAACTCCATAAAAGGTATCTTTCAAGGAATGGAGTTATTTTCATCTAATAAGTTCCAATGGGTTTTGGAAGAAGAACCAGCATGAGGTTTAGAAGGTAAATTAGATTTATGAGGAAGAGAAGTGGTTGGGGGTTCAGAAGGAGGAGATGGTTCCTCATTGGTTTCTAAAGCTAGGTGAGTAGTTTTAGTATCTTTGAGGAGTTATTCTTCCATAGTTTTTTAGGTTTAATGATGTGATCTTTGTGAGTCAGTTTATGTCGATAATTGACCTTAGCTACATTGACATAGTTATAATTATTTTAATAGTGATCATAGTCAATGTTAAATACATAAACATCTTTGTTGTCTTGTTGAACATTAGATGTGGAAAAAGTTTTTTAATTATTAGAATAAGAAGCTTTGGGATCATGTCATTTTTTATAAGTGTGAATATAATCTTGATGATGGAGTTGAATCATGGATTCATGATTAAATGAATCATCAAGCATATATGAGACAACAAATTTTGTCATCCCTATACATGTTTCATGGGAGTGACCAATATTGGCATGCAACCAAAAAAATTGATTAGGATAATACCATTTAGGAGGATTATTGGGATAAGTATATGGTTTAGAGGATGCTAAGAATTTTTTCATTTATTTCACAATTAATTATGTATGAGAATATGGGGGATTGTCAACTTTGGAAACTCCTAGTTTGGTTTGAGGAGAATTTCTAGTTATCACATTAATTGAATGTTTAAAATATCCTTTAATGAGTTTGGTATTAGGTTCAAACTATTTCATTAATGTATTGATGCTTGAATTAGTTAAGATATTGGTTGAGCATTTGTGGAGTAAAAAATTGAATCTTATACTAAAGTGAAGTAGTTAAGGTGGCTATAAAGAGTTTTAAAAAATCTCATCATTCATGTTATAATTGGCCTAGTGGGCCAAATATTTCCATCATTTGATAAAATAATGATCTAATTCAGTGAGAGATTGATTAGCATTGATAAAATGGCTAAGGTAATTTTTGGGAATATAATTGTGCTAAAAATATTTAAATAAAGGATTGACTAAATCCTATAATTACCATATGGAATGTTGGGGAAGTTTATTGTACCATTTCAATACATCACCAATTACATTTTTAGCCAAGAGTTTAGTTGTGTTGAAAGTATTAGTTTGAATCCACTCCTTATAAATATTTTTTAATGATTTAAGAAAAGATGTAGGGTCTTTAGTCTTATCATATTTAATAGTTGGACATATGTTACCGATATCAATAGAAATAATGAAGGGGGATAAAGGCTCATTTTAGATGTGTTGGAACATCTTATTATTCATGATAGTTTAGGGAATTACATTTATTGCATCATCTCCAAGAGGTGGAGGAATAAAATTTTGATTTTTTTGAGGGAGAAGAATGGGAGGCTAATTATCCATGTTGATCAAATGATGTTTTAATTTCATCATTTGGGAGTTGTTATATGTTTGAATTGTGATCATTTATTGCACTATGTGTCCAATAATTTGAGTGCTATTAATGTGTGGATTGGTTTTTTTAGGAGTACTCCAAAAATTAGTATTAGGGGGAGGGTTGTTAGGTGTTGGAATGCCTATTGGGGTTATTACATAGACTTGTGTCAATTTCCCCTACATTGTGGTAAGATGCTTGAATATGGGAATTGTCTTCATATGTATGAAAAGGATTTGATCTAAAAATCTCACCTTTTGGAATTATTTGAACCATTTTCAATCTAAATATGAGGGAGGAGAAGAAGTAATCTAAGAGTGAAGATTCTCTTATGAGGTAAAGAAAAAAAGAAAAGAGCACCCCATATAGTGTCTAAATGGATTAAAGTTGTCTAAAAATATTTTGATAGGTGATTTCATGATTATTAATGAAAGAAACATATATTAGGAAAGAAAAAGGAAAATCAAGGACAAATTTATCCAGATAAGGAAAAAAGTCAACCAAATAAGGAATAGAGCTAGCTAACTGGTACAGAATTGACTAGGTTGAAAAAGTACTACTTAGACATAGGCTAAAGAGAATACATAGTCATATGAGTCAATATTGTACTTTTGAATAGGGGATAAAATAGATAGATAAGGATACACAATTGTGGAGGTTGACTATGTATTGTAAGAAGGAAGGATAAATAAGATGATAAGGATACATAGTATGTAAAAAAGGGGATAAATAGTCTGTAAGAGGCTATGGTGACTAGAATGATAGTGTTCTAAAAATAGGGAAAATTTTGAAAGATAATTTTAAGCAAGATGAAATCAATCACATAAACAATTGTATCAATGTGATAGATCCAATTGGAACACACATCACAAAACTTGCACCAATGTTGGCTAATGTAATTTTTGCAATAGAACACATAATGATCAAATGAACAAGAAGAAAATAGAAAGTGAATGATAACTAATTGCTCATCCTAAGTGTTATTAACTTATAATAAAGTATAATTTTAATGTGATAGGAAATTTGGTTGAAATTAGGAACTAGAAAGCAATCTAAGGTTGGTTTTAAAATATTTGTACTAAAAGAGATCTATATTGGCAATGGTACTAGCCTGGTATTGGGGACTACCTCCTCACTTAATAATCATGTAGTGATAAGGGTGTTTGGTGATTTACCAATAAATAACTATTGACCACTTTATAGTCTTAGGCCTAGAAAGGGATCAACCTAAATCTTTAGAACCCTAATCCACCATTATCTCTCATGGTTCTCATACATCTTTCTAAAAGTAGGGTAGTTCAAAACAAGCCATTAGTTTTATTTCTATATGCAATAGGTTCACTATCTTATCATGTTATGAGATAATTGATGATTCCCTTCACCTCATGTTTTAACTTGTGTCAAGTGTTTTTATAATGTTTAAACATGTAGAAAGGTCCTTGGTCAGTTCTAAATTATTAATATTCAAAGGTGCCATAGTGGAGGTGGGTTGATAATACAAATGATGAGTCATCATGAATATATCTAATGTACTCAAATAATGTCAGGTATGGTTCATTTCCAATATGTTGATAACATTATGAAGGTGTATTGGTTAATAATTAGAGTCTTTAATAGGTACTAAGTTCTTTTCATATGTGTTGATATTTTATTTAATTGTTATCCCTCCTTAAGGTCATGTATGTGTTCTAAAAGTGAGAAATTTGACCATAATGAGACTCCATTTGGCCATGATGGACCAATAAACCACTATCCACATTTTCAAATCATGGAACCCATTAGGCCATAACTAAGGCATTTCATACACTATTGAGTCCCATTCTAACAAATCTCAATGCTTAATTACCACTAATAGGCCCCACACATGTCAATATATGCCCTTTCAACTTCTCTAATTCATACCATCGACTTGAATACATCACCTAACTCATATTTTCCCTCTTCCTACCTATTAAAAATGGTTTATGGTTTTAAATATTTGAAAATGCAAGGAAATTATAGGTTTCAAGAGTTTTCTAAGTGGTATAGATCTATATAGTATGGACTAACTTAGGTGGAGTCAAGGATCTACAAAAGGAAGTCAATAATGGCATGTGTGGAATAAATTAGAGTGTTCTAGTGCATGAGGAGATAAAAACCAATCCAACTTCCCATCGATCTCAATGGTAGGCTTGGAGATCACTTTAGGTTTGTGCTCATAACATATGGAGGAGAGAGAAAGAAGACCCAAGCTCTTGGATAGAGAAAGTGAACTTGGTCTCCTTTCATCTATGGGAATTGGTTTTAGGATTGGTTCCTTGATCTCTATGAACATTCATTAATAACTTAAGGGGTTTGATCATTATTCACATCTACATAAGGAAAAAGGATTAGAATGATTTTGTCAAATTTCTTGTCATTTTAACTAAACTAATGGTTGTTCCTAATTCCTTAGGCCTTGAAGGAACTTTTCATGACTTCTTCAACATTTGGTCCACACGTGTGAGCCTACAGAGATGAGAAACATATAAAATTTTAATGTTTGTAGTCTATATGCAAGATTGAATGGTAAAATTCAATGTTTAGTGCTTTCACCTAAAGGTTGATAGTGTTTAAGGATGAATAAAGTGTCTTAGACTTTCCTATGTCTCTTTCATTCAAGTTGATATTTATGTATATACCTTACTCTCTTAGGGTGTCTTCAAATAAAATATTTCATACATATCAGGGGTTTATTATGTAAGAAGATAGTGTATTATTCAATGGTGTCCTCAAAGCTCTAAAACATAATATGAGCATGGAGTGGAGCATTGTAATCATGCTAAGTCACCATTAAATCCTTATGTGTAGGTTCATAACCTCCATGATAACCACAAATAACTTGAAAAAAACTAGTATGCCTTCAAATATCTTCACATTACCTTTATTAGAAATTGAGGCTTCATATCAAATATTAAGGTTCATTAAAGAGTCCTAGGTTTCATTTTATGGTCGTGTATGCCTTTTCCTAACCTCCAAAGTGTTATGTTTTGGTAGGTATATGTATGAATGTATCCATGTTTATTGTGGGTTGTCTTAGGTATTTACCCACACTTCATTTTAGGTCAAAAAATAACCTCTATTATTTCATGATTCTTCTAATGCCATTACACTACAGTTAAGACACTACACTCCATGTTCAAATCCCATACTACCCCACTGTCATTCCATATAAGGCATCCACCCCTCTTTCCAATCCAAAATAATTAGAATAAGGAATAGATACCCCTTTTGACTCTAAATAAATATAAGGTCATGAATATATATACCTATATTTCCATATAACCTATTGATGAAACAAGTGACCACCTACAAGAAAATGTTTGGGCCTACTAAACAAAAGCCTTCAAGATCACTATGTATGAACCACCCTTGAGTATAAGAAGTGACATGTTAAAGAGGGTAGAAACATAAATTATTTGAGTGATAATGTGAAAAGTTTACAAAGTTTACAAATATATACAAAACACTCTCCTCCCATAGCATCCTATTTCACATACCCCTATAAATAGTCAAAATCTATAAGCTAGTACCTACACCACTATTAGAGAGTATTTAGATATGCATCCTACATGGGGTAAGAGATAGTATCTATAAATAAAGTGGTAAAATTAAAACTTAAGATAGGGATAAAATAGGATGACCACCCCACTAGAGGAAAATGACACTAAACACAAACCTAAGGGTTACACAAGCCTAACTAGGCATAAAACCTAATCTAAAGAGAAGAAAATATGAAGAGAAAAGAGATGGTGAATTAATGATACCTAAGGTTATAACTAACCATAATGAACATTATAAGAATTATAATTCCATGGTAATTATAATATAAAGGTACAAAGGCCTAATTAGAACACATCATCTGCCAAACACCTAGACTTGCAGGTAGACCTACAACCAATCATGCAAAAGTTATTGTTAGAAGCCTCTATAAGTGTGACCAGGATTTCATATTTGGTATAAATGGTCACTATGAATGGATTAATGTGTCAATAATTTACTATAGGTTAATAAATAAATGGATATACCCATTATTTTATCTTAGACTTAGTCCAGTCTGTTGATAGTTAATTTTAAGACTACGTGGGTGACTTGATGGTTTGAAGAGATCAAAAATAAGCTAGATTTCATAAGGAGTTATAAGGAAATAAAATGGGTTAGTGAATTTATTTATAAAACCTATATGGTAATCAAAATTCATGATTTTATTTAGATACCCTTGAGGGTAAGATAAAGGAGATAGACCTCAAACTTGGTCTTAAACCCTACTACCATTTTGGGACATATCGATGTCTTTATAACAAGATTGATGACCATGAGAATTATCTAAGAGTTTTTTGGTTATGATATAGTATTTTAAATGAAATGGAAATAGGAAAAGGATAAATATTTTCTTAAGACCCTACTTGAGTCACAAAGTTCTAGGTAGCCAACTACAGGTGCATTTACAAATGTTCATACCCTTCACCACAAAGAGTCCTAGGTTTAGGGATCTTAGGGAAATTAAATTACCCTTGTGGAATAAAAATACATGAAATAATGAAATCCATTAAGGGGTTCAATTTTATGAATTATCCTTATGAAGCTAACCTACTAGAATTGGTTGATTGAAAGCCCAAGAATCATCTTTAAACACTCTAATCTCTACACATGTTAGGTAAGGGATCTTAAGATATTGAGTGAAAACATAAGGGTGAATGCATTAAGATCTCATGGAAATTATTTTTAGTTCAGATTTTTGTGTTGTATGAACTATCGTTAATATGGTGGATGTCTTAAACACTTCATATACCGTAGTTGGTACCTAATGCAATATTTTTACCCCAAAATGAATCCATATGGAGTTGATTGGTTAAAAAATGGTCATTTAGGTCCCATAAGGTATTTTGAGCATCATAATAACCCATTGGTTAGTATGTTTAGGGATCAAGTTATATAGACCATGCCTAAAAAGTGTAATTTGGGCCTTAAATCAAGGAATTGAAAAGTATTTATATGAATCATGAGATTACATAGATAAAATCAGTCCTGAATCCCCCAAGTTATCTTTTAATAATCACCTATAGGAGCCTCCATGATTGGTTATTCTATTGATATAGACCAAGGTGTTCAAATGAAAGAGTTTATATATGCAAAAAAAGGCAAATTAATTAATGAATCCAACACTAATACTCTATGGAACCTTAAAGGTGATATTCATGTTGAAAATTATGTAAATGTGCCTCATAACCATAGGTTTAGGGCCTAGATTCAAGGACCATATGTTTAGACATGTTGGTCTAACACCTCTATCAAGGCAATACCATTAGGAAGTGAAAAAAAGGGTTAGATTGAGAAATAAGGGAATTTCAAATCTTCAAAGAGGTAATCATAATGTTTTTTTAGAATATTTTGGTCACTCTAATTTGTAAGAAAGATACTATAGTTATTGATTCTAACTTTAAACACTCAAAGGATGTCTAGAAAGCATGTTTCTCACTTTAGGGGCATTTTCAAATGCTCATAACTATATGGTACCTTTGCATAGGAGGCTAATAAATTTAAGAGAGGTGAATGGGTGTGTATACATATATTTAGTGGAATTATTTTATAGTTTTAGTCCCTAACCAATATGAATCATTAGTAAGAGTCCTAGACACTCTTAAACCCCCTAAAACCTTAATAAAAACATGACTAGAGAAATTTAAAGGAAATTGAATCTATAAAGGTAGGAACTACTTGAAAAAAACTTGAATCATGTATTTAAATCAAAGGCAGCCATGTCCATGATACTTAGTTAAATAGATGTTGTACAAATACCTCCATAAATTATAAGTTTTTAGGGTTTTAAGAAATAAATGTGGTGCAAGACTTAGCCATGAGTTATAAATCATAGGAAGTGTTGGATTTAGACTTATTTCACATCTATAAATATATAAGTGTTCACTTACTAACCTTTAAGTACCTCTACAAATATTTTCTATTTAGCCAGTTTATGAGGCTAGTCTAGATGGCTTAGTCATGCAAAGAAGATGAATTTATAGGTGAAATATGTTTGAAGGGTATAGGTACTAGTAAATGGGGTTAATTAAAGAGTGACTCAAGACTTATATGATATATTTAAGGCTTATTTTATCTCTCTTAGTCATACAAATAGTAGATGGATAGAAGAATGAGTAACTAGTTGATGATGCCTACTTAATAAGAAGAAGGTACTAGTGGATGTATAAATGCATCATGAATTTAATGTCATAATTTTGGACATATGTAACTACCCCTTGAAGTGACAAGACCCCATTTTGAATAACATCATGGAGGATTTAGGTGATTTATTCATTAAATTCAACTTGTAGGTGTAGGTAGTCACTTAATGCTCATGAAAAAGGGCTCCATTAATCCATATTTAATGTTAGTAATTGATGGATAGAGAGGAAATTATCTGAATTTGGTGTATATGTGCTCTTTATAGGTTAGACATTTCCAAAATTAGAAATCAATGCCTCAAATGGCCTATTTAGGACACCTATTCACTCAAGTAGTACATGGGGAGGGTAATGGAAATCATTTTAACTACTATATGTCCATCTTGGTCTCTTCATGGCCTCTCATATGCTTATATTCTTTTCACTCTCATGAATAAATATATATATTTAGTCATTGATCTCATTATTCTCATCCTTTGATTGGGTGTAGAAAATCTCTACCAAAATTTTATGTGTATAATATATGGAAGACAACCATTCTAAGTTCAATCTATATGTCATATTATTCTATAGGTCCTTTCTTTCACCTAATGTCACATTGTCATTTTATGTATGTTGTATGAAGTGTTGATAGGTAGTGACATTGAAGTCTTGATGGGCTAGTAGTTTCTTATGTAAACCTATATCCTTATCCTTCAATTTTTAGACTTTCTACTTAACCTTCATATGAAATATTCATGCCTAGGATTCTGTTAAGAGGTCTAGTTAGTTGGTTATTTTCATTGGTTTCATAAGTGTGTTTAAGGATCAATCAAGAGAGGATAATTAAGCATTAGTACATCATCACTCTTAGTATAGATTTTACTTTTATGTTTTCATCTTAACCCTTTTCATCCCAATAAAAATAAGTCTTAGAAGAAGAGTTCAACTTGATATATTAAGGGAGATAAACCCATAATCTAGAGTTTTGGCCTAGATTGTAGTTAGCCCACAATTTTTAGGCCAATCCCATGTTAGTCCAAGTTTGAAGTGGAATTGAATAGTCTCCTTCAAGAGTGTGAAAATTGGGTTGATAATATTTCTAGCATGTTCATTGGGACATATTTTAAGTGAGTTTAAACATGCTTTGGAAACATTGGAGGAAATCTTAACTATAAGGACATTTAGTGGTAGATTTGTAGATAGTTACATGCAAAAGGTGGACACTATATCTACTTCAAAAGGTAAGAATATTGAGTTTATTGAATTGTCATTGTAAATTACTAGAAGGAATAGGTATCCTAGATTAAATACTAATATTATACCCATAAATTATCCCAATTATACCCAAATAAATACTACTATAACTCCTTTAACCCTAATGACTAGGCCTAAGATGCAAGATTTTGTGACTTTTAATGGTGGTAGTCCCTTGAACCTTAACTAGTTTGTTGACATACCAGATGTTTACCTTAAAATTATTCCCTACTTCATAGGAGAGAACTCAACTATCCATGTAGAATATATAATATACACATCCAATATATGTTTAGTTCATAACATAATCCAATAAAATATGGCTATGAGACTTTTAGCAAACTCCTTGAGTGGTGAGGTACTCAAATGGTATAGGGTCCTAACACTTGCATCTAAAAACACATAATATGAGTTTTGAGAACACCTATGTAAGCACTTTGAAGATAGGATTGACCTTGTCTCATTGGTAGAATAACTCACCATAATCAAAAAATCTCCTTATGAATTCATGGTAGATTTCAATTATAGGTTCCAAAAAACATGGGATAGGATTCCTACCATCATCAATCCCACCCTTAATTATGAATTTTTATACTACCTAAGGGATTTAAACTTTGATGTAGCTATTATGATATATTCAATGGGGGTAATCACCTTGCCAAAATCCTACGAGATAGTCTTAAGAGTAAAAAACTACCTAATCTAAGCAATAAAACTCACCCCTATGCCTCTCATGAATTTGTTCCTAAAAATTCAAACCATTGTCCCTATCATTACTCCATTACTAGCCCTAAATAATCAAATCAAGTAAATGGAAAACAAGTAGATAGGTTGGGTAAGATAGAGGGGCTTATCAAGGCCTAAAATAACAAGCTAGTAGCCTTAGAGAGGCAATATAATCCACATTATAGGCCTTGATAATCACCTTATAAATCATATCAATACAAAAATCATCCTTATCAGCCTAACCAAAAATTCCAAGGGAAAATTACACAATCAAGACCATACAACATTTTTAATCTTAATGTTACCATTAGTTCTAGGACATTGGTTCTAACTCATAACAATTATGCACAAGAAGTTTAGTAGTCTACTTCATGGGGAAAATAAAGTGATATGATAATGTATCCAAGTAGTGAATGGTGTCAAACATCCTATATACATTAGGGTCCTTCCTTTCCATCACATGACAACATGCCTCCTCCACAACATAAGGTCTACTTATGCCTCATCAAGACACTCATTTCATAACCCAAGCTAACATGCCAAGTAAACAAGGGGGAAGTATAAGTAATGAAACCTCTGAAACTAATTTTTTTGATTTTAAATAAGGTGAGTACTCATTTGAGCAATTGAAAATAAATTAGGGTCAAAATATGGACAATGCAAATAACCTAATTGTAACCCATACAAGGGCTCAAATAAAGGGTAGTTGATAATATTTGGGGTAGTCTAAGACAAATTCTACACCTTCCCAAAAACCTAAAGGGGATGACACTCAATATTTATTTAAAAATACACTTCCAACTTAGTAGATACCACAAGGACATGTGCATAATCAGAGGAGTACTTTTATACCCCAATTTACACAAGTTCCAAATAATGTTGTTACCTCTAAGTTTTAGTCAAAAATAATCAATTCTCCTTTCAAGATTATATACTAAAAAAATAATTCCCATGTCATTCTCCCTATGTGGGATTCTTTTCTCATTCTATGGAAAAAATAACTCGTTCAAGAAGGGCTTTCCAAGATTTATGTCATGGATAAATAAGTAGATAAGGTGAGTGCAATCTTTATTAATTGCAATCAACCTCATGAATTGAAAACATATAAGGTAGTCAAACAACCTCCCTTATAATTATCATTAATAATAAGAGATTATATTATTCATAATTTCATGATACATAGTGGTTATAGTAATTCAATCATGCCTAAATCTATAGTTTATAAGTTGCAGCTTAAGTATGAACCTAATTAAAATGGACTTTTAAAATTGGATGGATCTCACACCAAGATTATAGGCATTTTTAAGGACCTTAATATTATGTTGGTCACCTATCCTAACTATATCATATCTCAAAGTGTCATGGTAGTTGACCTTCCTCCCTAATTTTTTATATGCTTGTCTAGGGATTTCACTACTCAATTAGGGGGTATCTCTCTTCTGACTAGTCATACATGGTCTTTAGGACCAGATATGAGAAAAAATTTACCATAAGGTCTAAACCCTACATGCCAAACCCATCTAATGTCAACTACACTATCTTAGATGAGGATGAGCATATAAATGATCAAGAACCTAAAGAAATAATAGAAGGAATCTCAAATTTACTCCTTGATGAGTGGGTAGTAGAAAAACATGGTTATGATCCTTATAATAAAATTTAAGAAGAAATCATAGGTGTGTATTTTATGCATTAATAAGGAGTTATTATTTCTAATCTCACTATCATAAGTCATAAGCATGAAGGTGTATGGAATTTATACTTTGATAGATCAAGGCAAAAGAATGGGAGTGGGGAGGGTGTTATGATTGTATCCCCTTATAATAAAAGGTATTATTATCCAATAATTTTTCATTTTAGTCACACCTTTAATATTTAAAAATATAAAGCCATCATTCATGGGATATAATGGGCAAGGAAGAAAGGTATTAAGCTCTTGTAAGCAAAAGGGTATAGTGAACTAGTGATGTAAAATGTAAGAGGCCTAAGTGTGGTTAATAATCCACTTCTTAAATCCTAAAATAACATATTATGGGACCTCTTGGAGGAATTATAATATTTTTATATTCACTCCATACTTAAGGAATCTAATCATCGTGCAGATCAGTTAGTTTCCATTGGTTAACAATATCACATAGTGGATGGGGTCAAGGACACCAAAGAGTAGTCACAATTCAAAGTGGTGTGTAGGCATCCAATCACTAATAATAATGTAAGTTGGAATTTTTTTGAGAGTTACAATTATATTTCTTATTTCCTACAACATGAAGCATAATTTTGATCAAAGAACCAAAGTAGACTACAACATCATTTTGGAGATCAAATTATCTCGTTGAGGATAAATAAGTTGACTCAGGGCTTTGTGACATTTGAGAGTATATTTAATGAGGATGAATAGTTAAATAAATACAAGGTAAGTATCACCACCAAAGAACATTATGAGAAGGTTTATACAATCAAAGATAAGTTGCTCAAGTTAGGGAAGGTAAATACCAAAGAATAGAGAGCTATCTTCATAACATTATGTCAAGAGTTTTTAGATGTATTTACATGGTAATACCATGAATTTAAAGTGTTTGACCCTAATTTGTCTAAAAATACCATAGAGTTAGAGGATAATTCCAAACTGATGAAGAAAAAATAAATACCAGTCAACCCCAAAGTTGAGATACTCATGAGAAAGAAGTTAACAAAACTTAATGAATCCAAGATCATCCTCCCCATTAAACATTCCTCATGGGTGGAAATGGTTTTGCCTTTAATGAAGAAGAATGGGGAGATAAATTTATGTGTGTACTTTATATATCTCATCAAGGTGTCTTTGAGACATCATTATCCCATAGCATCTATGGATCAAATTCTTTAGAGAGTTGTAGATTCCCAAAGGCTCTATTTGCTTAATAGATGCTCTAGATATAATCAAATATCGGTGAGATAAGAATATATACACAATAATACCTTCAAAACTAAGTGGGACACCTATGTATACATGAAGATATCCTTTGGACTATCTAATGTAGGAAAAACCTTCCAAAGGGAAATCTATGTAGCTTTCTAATGGCTCATTAATGAGATAATGTTGGATGGGGTCAAGGCCACCAAGGAGTAGTCATAATTAAAAGTGGTGTGTAGGCATCCAATCCCTAATAATGATGTAAATTGGATTTTTTTTGAGAGTGACAATTATATTTCTTATTTCCTACAACATGAAGCATAATTTTGATCAAAGAACCAAAGTAGACTACAACATCACTTTGGAGATCATAATATCTAGTTGAGGACAAATAAGTTGACTAAGGGATTTGTGACATTAGAGAGTATATTTATTGAGGATGAATAGTTAAATAAATACAAGGTAAGTATCTCCACTAAAGAAGAATATTATGGGAAGGTTTATATATTCAAAGATGAGTTTCTCAAGTTAGGGAAGGTAAATACCAAAGAATAGAGAGCTACCTTCATAGCATTATGTCAAGAGTTTGTAGATGTATTTTCATGGTAATACCATGAATTTAGATTTTTTTACCCTATGTTGTCCAAAAATATCATAGGGCTAGAGGATCATGCCAAACTAATGAAGCAAAAATAAATACCAGTCAACCCCAAAGTTGAGATACTCATGAGAAACAAGTTAACAAAACTTAATGAGTACAAGATAATCTTCCCCATTAAACATTCCTCATGGGTGAAAATGGTTTTACCTTTAATGAAGAATAATGGGTAGATACATTTATGTGTGGACTTTATATATCTCCGCAAGGCATCTTTGAGACATCATTATCCCATAATATTTATGGATCAAATTCTTTAGAGAGTTGTAGATTCCCAAAGGCTCTATTTGCTTAATGGATGCTCTATATTTAATCAGATATTCGTGATATAAGAATATATACACAAGAATACCTTCACAACTAAGTGGGACACCTATGTATACATGAAGATGCCCTTTAGACTATCGAATGTAGGAGAAACCTTCCAAAGGGAAATCGATGTAGCTTTCTAATGGCTCATTAATGAGATGATGTTGGATGGGGTCAAGGATACCAAGGAGTAATCACAATTCAAAGTGGTGTGTAGGCATCCAATCTCTAATAATGATGTAAGTTGGATTTTTTTTTAGAGTGACAATTATACTTCTTATTTCCTATAACATGAAGCATAATTTTGATCAAAGAACCAAATTAGACTACAACATCAGTTTAGAGATCATATTATCTAGTTGAGGACAAATAAGTTTACTAAGGGATTTGTGACATTCGAGAGTTTATTTAATGAGGATGAATAGTTAAATAAATACAAGATAATTAGCTCAACAAGAAGAACATTATGAGAAGGTTTATATATTCAAAGATAAGTTGCTCAAGTTAGGGAAGGTAAATACCAATGAATAGAGAGCTAGCTTCATAAAATTATGTCAAGAGTTTGTAGATGTATTTTCATGGTTATACCATGACTTTAAAGTGTTTGACACATAGTTGTCCCAAAATACCATAGAGCTAGAGGATAATTCCAAACTAATGAAGCAAAAATAAATACCAGTCAACCCCAAAGTTGAGATACTCATGAGAAAGGAGTTAACAAAACATAATGAATACAAGATCATATTCCAAATTAAACATTCCTCATGGGTGGAAATGGTTTTTCCTTTAATGAATAAGAATGGGGAGATACATTTATGTGTGGGCTTTAAATATCTCAGGAAGGTGTCTTTGAGACATAATTATCCCATAACATCTATGAATTAGATTCTTTAGAGAGTTATAGATTCCCAAAGGCTCTATTTGCTTAATGGATGCTCTAGATAAAATCAAATATTGGTGAGAGAATAATATATACACAAGACTACCTTCACAACTAAGTGGGACACCTATGTATACATGAAGATGCCCTTTGGACTATCTAATGTAGGAGAAACCTTCCAGAGATAAATTGATGTAGCTTTCTAATGGCTCATTAATGAGATGATGTTACATGGGGTCAAGGACACCAAGGAGTAGTCACAATTCAAAGTGTTGTGTAGGCATCCAATGCCTAATAATGATGTAAGTTGAAATTTTTTTTAGAGTGACAATTATATTTCTTATTTCCTACAACATGAAGCATAATTTTGATCAAAGAACCAAAGTAGACTACAACATCAGTTTGGAGATCATATTATCTAGTTGAGGACAAATAATTTGACTAAGGGCTTTGTGACATTGGAGAGTATATTTAATGAGGATGAATAGTTAAATAAATACAAGGTAATTATCTCCACCAAAGAAGAACATTATGAGAAGGTTTAAATATTCAAAGATACGTTGCTCAAGTTAGGGAAGGTAAATACCAATGAATAGAGAGCTACCTTCATAAAATTATGTCAAGAGTTTGTAGATGTATTTTCATGGTTTTACCATGAATTTAAAGAGTTTGACCCTAAGTTGTCAAAAAATACCATAGAGCTAGAGGATAATGCCAAACTAATGAAGCAAAAATAAATACCAGTCAACCCCAAAGTTGAGATACTCATAAGAAAGGAGTTAACAAAACTTAAAGAATACAAGATCATCTTCCCCATTAAACATTCCTCTTAGGTGGAAATGGTTTTGCCTTTAATGAAGAATAATGGGGAGATACATTTATGTGTGGACTTTATATATCTCAGCAAGGTGTCTTTGAGACATCATTATCCCATAACATCTATGGATTAGATTATTTAGAGAGTTGTAGATTCCCAAAGCCTCTATTTTCTTAATGGATGCTCTAGATATAATAAAATATTGGTGAGAGAAGAATATATACACAATAATACCTTCACAACTAAGTGGGACACCTATGTATACATGAAGATTCCGTTTGTACTATCTAATGTAGGAGAAACCTTCAAAAGGGAAATTGATGTAGCTTTCTAATGTCTCATTAATGAGATGATGTTGGATGGGGTCAAGGACACCAAGGAGTAGTCACAATTCAAAGTGGTGTGTAGGCATCCAATGCCTAATAATGATGTAAGTTGGAATTTTTTTTCAGAGTGACAATTATATTTCTTATTTCCTACAACATGAAGCATAATTTTGACCAAAGAACCAAAGTAGACTACAAAATTAGTTTGGAGATCATATTATCTAGTTGAGGACAAATAAGTTGACTAAGGGCTTTTTAACATTGGAGAGTATATTTAATGAGGATGAATAGTTAATTAAATACAAGGTAAGTATCTCCACCAAAGAAGAACATGATGAGAAGGTTTATATATTCAAAGATAAGTTGCTCATGTTAGGGAAGGTAAATACCAAAGAATAGAGAGCTAACTTCATAACATTATGTCAATATTTTTTAGATATATTTGCATGTTAATATAATGACTTCAAAGTGTTTGACCCTAAGTTTTCCTAAAATGCCATAGAGCTAGAAGATAATGCCAAACTGATGAAGCAAAAATAAATACCACTTAACCACAAATTTGAGATACTCATGAGAAAGGATATAAAAAAACTTAATGAATCCAAGATCACCTTCCCATTTAAACATTCCTCTTGGGTGGAAATGTTTTTGCCTTTAATGAAGAAGAATGGGGAGATACATTTATGTGTGGACTTTATATATCTCAACAAGGTTTCTTAGAGACATCATTATCCCATAACATCTATGGATCAAATTCTTTAGAGAGTTGTAGAGTCCCAAAGGCTCTATTTGCTTAATGGATGTTATAGATATAATAAAATATTGGTGAGAGAAGAATATATACACAACACTACCTTCACAACAAAGTGGGACACCTATCTATACATGAAGATGCCCTTTGGACTATCTAATGTAGGAAAAACTTTCCAAAGAGAAATCGATGTAGCTTTTTAATGGCTCATTAATGAGATGATGTTGGATGGGGTCAAGGACACCAAGGAGTAGTCACAATTCAAATTGGTGTGTAGGCATCCAATGCCTAATAAAGTTGCAAGTTGTAATTGTTTTGAGAGTGACAATCATATTTCTTATTTCCTACAACATGAAGCATAATTTTAATCAAAGAACCAAATTAGACTACAACATCAGTTTGGAGATCATATTATCTAGATGATGATAAATAAGTTGACTAAGGGATTTGTGACATTAGAGAGTATATTTAATGAGGATGAACAGATAAATAAATACAAGGTAAGTCGCTCCACAAAAGAAGAACATTATGAGAAGGTTTATATATTCAAAGATAAATTGCTCAAGTTAGCTAAGGTAAATACCAAAGAATAGAGAGCTACCTTCATAAAATTATGTCAAAGTTTGTAGATGTATTTTCATGGTAATACCATGAGTTTAAAGTGTTTGACCCTAAGATGATCCAAAATACCGTAGAGCTAGAGGATAATTCCAAACTGATGAAGCAAAAATAAATCCCAGTCAACCCCAAAGTTGAGATACTCATGAGAAAGGAGTTAAACAAAACTTAATGAATCTAAGATCATCCTCCCCATTAAACATTCCTTAGGGGTGGAAATGGTTTTGCCTTTAATGAAGAAGAATGGGGAGATACATTTATGTGTGGACTTTATATATCTCAGCAAGGTGTCTTTGAGACATAATTATCCCATAGCATCTATGGATCAAATTCTTTAGAGAGTTGTAGATTCCCAAAGGCTCTATTTGCTTAATGGATGCTCTAGATATAAAAAAATATTGGTGAGAGAAGAATATATACACAAGAATGCCTTCACAACTAAGTGGGACACCTATGTATACATGAAGATGCCCTTTGGACTATCTAATGTAAGAGAAACCTTCTAAAGGGAAATTGATGTAGCTTTCTAATGGCTCATTAATGAGATGATGTTACATGGGGTGAAGGACACCAAGGAGTAGTCACAATTCAAAGTGGCGTGTAGGCATCCAATCCCTAATGGTGATGTAAGTTGGAATTTTTTGAGAGTGACAATTATATTTCTTATTTCCTACAACATGAAGCATAATTTTGATCAAAGAACCAAAGTAGACTATAGTATCAGTTTGGAGATCATATTATCTAGTTGAGTACAAATAAGTTGACTAAGCACTTTGTGACATTGAAGAGTATATTTAATGAGGATGAATAGATAAATAAATACAAGGTAAGTATCTCCACCAAAGAAGAACATTATGAGAAGGTTTATATATTCAAAGATAAGTTACTCAGCTTAGGGAAGGTAAATACCAAAGAATAGAGAGCTACAATCATAACACTATGTCAAGAGTTTGTAGATGTATTTACATTGTAATACCATGAATTTAAAGTGTTTTACCCTAAGTTTTCCTAAAATAACATAGAGCTAGAGGATTATGCCAAACTAATGAAGCAAAAATAAATACCAGTCAACCCCAAAGTTGAGATACTCATGAGAAAGGAGTTAAAAAAACTTAATGAATCCATCTTCCCCATTAAACATTCCTCATAGGTGGAAATGGTTTTGCCTTTAATGAAGAATAATGGGGAGATACATTTATGTGTGGACTTTATATATCTTAGCAAGGTGTCTTTGAGACATCATTATCCCATAACATCTATGGATTAGATTATTTAGAGAGTTGTAGATTCCCAAAGCCTCTATTTTCTTAATGGATGCTCTAGATATAATAAAATATTGGTGAGAGAAGAATATATACACAATAATACCTTCACAACTAAGTGGGACACCTATGTATACATGAAGATTCCGTTTGTACTATCTAATGTAGGAGAAACCTTCAAAAGGGAAATTGATGTAGCTTTCTAATGTCTCATTAATGAGATGATGTTGGATGGGGTCAAGGACACCAAGGAGTAGTCACAATTCAAAGTGGTGTGTAGGCATCCAATGCCTAATAATGATGTAAGTTGGAATTTTTTTTCAGAGTGACAATTATATTTCTTATTTCCTACAACATGAAGCATAATTTTGACCAAAGAACCAAAGTAGACTACAAAATTAGTTTGGAGATCATATTATCTAGTTGAGGACAAATAAGTTGAATAAGGGTTTTTTGACATTGGAGAGTATATTTAATGAGGAATAATAGTTAAATAAATACAAATTAAGTATATCTACCAAAGAAAAACATTATGAGAAGGTTTATATATTCAAAGATACGTTGCTCAATTTAGGGAAGGTAAATACCAAAGAATAGAGAGCTACCTTCATAACATTATGTCAAGAGTTTGTTTATGTATTTTCATGGTAATACGATGACTTTAAAGTGTTTGACCCTAAGTTTTCCCAAAATACCATATAGCTAGAGGATAATTCCAAACTAATGAAGGAAAAATAAATACCAGTCAACCCCAAAGTTGAAATACTCGTGAGAAAGGAGTTAACAAAACTTAATGAATCAAAGATCATCTTCCCCATTAAACATTCCTCATGGGTGGAAATATTTTTGAAATTAATGAAGAAGAATCAGGAGATATATTTTTGTGTGGACTTTCTATATCTCAGCAAGGTGTCTTTGAGACACCATTATCCCATATCATCTATGGATCAATTTCTTTAAAGAGTTGTAGATTCCCAAAGGCTCTATTTTCTTAATGGATGCTCTAGATATAATCAAATATTGGTGAGAGAAGAATATATACACAATAATACCTTCATAACTAAGTCGGACACCTATCTATACATGAAGATGCCCTTTGGACTATCTAATGTAGGATAGACCTTCCAAAGGGAAATTGATGTAGCTTTCTAATGGCTCATTAATGAGATGATGTTGGATGGGGTCAAGGACACCAAGGAGTAGTCACAATTCAAAGTGGTGTGTATGCATCCAATCCCTAATAACGATGTAATTTGTATTTTTTTTGAGAGTGAAAATTATTTTTCTTATTTCCTACAACATGAAGCATAATTTTGATCAAAGAACCAAAGTACACTACAACATCAGTTTGGAGATCATATTATCTAGTTGAGGACAAATAAGTTGACTAAGGTATTTGTGACATTATAGAGTATATTTAATGAGGATTAATATTTAAATAAATACAAGGTAACTATCTCCAATAAAGAATTACATTATGAGAAGTTTTATATACTCAAAGACAAGTTGTTCAAGTTAATGAAGGTAAATAGTAAAGAACAGAGAGCTACCTTCATAACATTATGTCAAGAGATTGTAGATGTATTTGCATGGAAATACCATGACTTTAAAGTGTTTGACTGTATGTTTTACCAAAATACCATAGAGCTAGAGGAATGCCAAACTGATGAAGGAAAAATAAATACTAGTCAACCCCAAAGTTGAGATACTCATGATAAAGGATTTAACAAAACTTAATCCAAGATCATCTTCCCCATTAAACATTCCTCATGGGTGGAAATGGTTTTTTATTTAATGAAGAAGAATGGGGAGATACATTTATGTGTGGACTTTATATATCTCTACAAGGTGTCTTTGAGACATCATTTTCCCATAGCATCTATGGATCAGATTCTTTAGAGAGTTGTAGATTCCCAAAGGCTCTATTTGCTTGATGTATGCTCTAGATATAATCAAATATTGGTGAGAGAAGAATTTATACACAATAATACCTTCACAACTAAGTGGGACACCTATGTATACATGAAGATGCCCTTTGGACTATCAAATGTAGGAGAAACCTTCCAAAGGGAAATCGATAGCTTTCTAATGGCTCATTAATGAGATGATGTTGGATGGGGTCAAGGACACCATGTAGTAGTCACAATTCAAAGTGGTGTGTAGGCATCCAATCCCTAATAATAATGTAAGTTGGAATTTTTTTGAGAGTGATATTTATATTTCTTATTTCCTACAACATGAAGCATAATTTTGATCAAAGAACCAAAGTAGACTACAACATCAGTCTGGAGATCGTATTATCTAGTTAAGGAAAAATAATTTGACTAAGGGCTTTGTGATATTTGAGAGTATATTTAATTAGGATGAATATTTAAATAAATACAAGGTAAGTATCTCCACCAAAGAAGAACATTATGAGAAGGTTTATATATTCAAAGATATGTTGCTCAAGTTAGGGAAGGTTAATACCAAAGAATAGAGAGCTACCTTCATAACATTATGTCCAGAGTTTGTAGATGTATTTTCATGGTAATACCATGAATTTAAAGTTTTTGACCCTAATTTGTCCCAAAATACCATAGAGCTAGAGGATAATGCCAAAATTATGAAGCAAAAATAAATACCAATCAACCCCAAAGTTGAGATACTCATGAGAAAGGAGTTAAAAAAACTTATTGAATCCAAGATCATCTTCCCCATTAAACATTCCTCATGGGTGGAAATGGTTTTGAATTTAATGAAGAAGAATGGGGAGATTCATTTATTGTGTACTTTATATATCTCAGCAAGGTGTCTTTAGGACATCATTATCCCATAACATCTATAGATCATATTCTTTTGAGAGTTGTAGATTCCCAAAGGCTCTATTTGCTTAATGGATCCTCTAGATATAATAAAATATTGTTGAGAGAATAATATATACACAAGACTACCTTCACAACTATGTGGGACACCTATGTATACATGAAGATGCCCTTTGGACTATCTAATGTCGGAGAAACCTTCCAAAGGGAAATCGATGTATCTTTCTAATGGATCATTAATGATATGATGTTCATCTACCTTGATGACATCACTATATTTTAAAATGATCTTAAAGATCACATGACATGTTTGAGGTTAGTATTTGATAGGTCTAGGTAGTTTGGGGTCTCCTTAAATACTAAAAATACATATTTTCAATCTATAAAGGTAGACTTCTAAGACATGTTATGTCAAAATATGGCCTCTTCATTAACCATGAGAGGATAGAGTCAATCCTTTCCTTTACTCTACCCAAGAACAAAAAAGGATTATAAATATTTTTGGGCAAAATTAATTTTATTAGGAGATTCATTCTAGGATTTTCAGAATTGGTGAGACAACTAACTCACATGCTCAAGATTCACAAGGAGTTCTCATGGAATAAAGAAGAAAAAAAAAGTTTTGAGACCATAAATCAAGTCATGTTCCAATATCACACCCTCCTTGACCCTAATTTTATGAAATAATTCTTCATGTATGGCTTCTCCACAACTAATATTATTTTTGTTATGTTCATGGAACAAAATGATGAAGGATTATAGAATCTCATTACTTTATTCAATAAATAATTGGAAGGGTATGAGGATAGATATACCTTAATTTATAAAAATTACCTTAATATCATGAGGGTCATAAAAAAATTTAGACACATGGTGTCTAATAACAAGGTCTTAGTGATGGTAGTTCACCCTAGTATAAAGGATTCATACGCAATAGGGACTTAGGTGAGAAGAGGGATGGTTGAGTGACCAAGTGAATAGAATATGATATATAATTTAAGGTTAAAAAATTTATAATAGGTATGGGATTTGTGAAAATATTTAAATATATTTTAAATAAGATAAAGAGATGGTATTGGCAGTCCATGATAATAAACAAGCAGTTGTAAGCATGACCCCTCTTAGCTAGATCTAAGATGTGGTGAAGTTGTTTCAAATAAGATTTTATTATGGGATTAAATAAAAAAAATTAAGGAAATTTATAATATATTCCATCTATAAAATCTTGGTCAATGGATTACTATTCAAGAAACACATTGGTGGCATGTTCCTAGAGTGTGTTGAGACTAGCCAGATTGACAAGTTATTAGAGCAGTTTCATGATGGGCCTATAAGTGGACACTTTGCATCAAAAATAATATAATAAAAGATAATAATATTAGGATAATTTTTTCCCACCTTATTTAAGGACTCACATACTTGGTTTAGAAGATGTTCTAAGTGTGTTATGGTTGTCGATAAATAGAGACTAGTTGCCTTGACTCTAAAACCCATGTAAGTTGAATAACCCTTAATGAATTAAGGATTAGATTTCATAGGAATAATCCATACCTCCTATATTAATTTTCATAATTGGGTTATAATATCCACTTATTACTTTACCAATTGGTTGGAGGTAATTGCACTCAAAAAATCAAATGAGAACTGAGTTTTGGAGTTCTATGATAGTCTTGTGACTAGGTTTGGGGTCCCCTCTACCATTATGTCAGATAATTATTTGGCCTTTAAAAGTGATAAATTTTTTGAGTGGGCACTTAATCATGTCATATATCTAAAATATTCATCTAAATACTACCCATAGGGCAATGGCCTAATAGATTCCACCAATAAAATTTTGATTAGGGTCATTAAGAGGACAATGGAGGACAGTTAAAGAGAATGGTACACAAAGTTGAAAATTACCTTATGGGAAGATATAATCAATCCTAAGAGGTATAATATTCACTATTATTACCTCTTTATTTATTTTAAATATGTAAAATTTCCCATATCACTTGAGCTAATAGCCTTGGAGCTTGCACACCAACTTGAGCTCATGGAAGATGATGTAATGAAAATAAGAATGAATGATATGAGAGTGTTATAAGAGATAAGGGATAGTTATATGCATGTTATGTGGTCCATATTACACCATTTAAAAATATAATTTGAAAATATAGCTTCATCTAAGACATTTCAATAAGGATACATTGTTCTTAAGTGGGATGAATACCATGCCAAGCTAGGTAAACATTCAAAGTTTGATAGTCTTTGAAGTGGACCTTATATCATTACTAGTTTCAAGGAGAGAAATGATTTATAGCTATACAAGTTGATTTTTTAGGAAATCCTAATACCTATCAATGGGATGTTTCTCAAGTAATTTTATTAGGAATACCAAGTCCTCTTATCAACATAGTAGCTAGTATTAATTGCTTTCTTCTATGTACTTATACACATGCTTGATAGTTGTTATTTTGTCCTAGTTATTTTTTGGTGTGTGTATATATATTTTCTTGTCTCTTTTTGGTGTATTTTTGTCTCATTTATTCTTAAGGTATATAAGGTATTAGGTAGATTATATATGCAATCAAAGGTCCATTAAATAGTCATGAGGGATAAACTAAGAGGTTTTAAGTTCCCTTAACTAGAAGCCTAGTCAAGCCAATTGAGTCACAAGAAATTTTAGCCACTTTATCATCTCAAACCTAGCATGGTTCAACCTAAATAATTATAATCCTGATCCACCATTAACTCACATGGCTATCATGCATCTTGCTAAAATTAGGGTAGTTCAAAATAAGTCATTAGGTATCTTTTCATATACATTAGCTTCATTATCTTATCATGTTATGAGATACTTGATGATGCCCCTCACCTTGTGTTTCAAATTTTATTGAGTTTTTTAATAATTTTTGAACATGTAGGAAGGTCCTTGGTTAGTTTTGAGGTGTTCTCAATATTTAAAGGTGCCATGGTGGAGGTGGGTTGATAATATAGCTAACGAGTCATCATAAATATATTTGATGTACACAAATAATGTGAGGTATGATTCATTTCCAATATTTTTAAAACATTATGAAGGTTTATTGGTTCTAAATTGGAGTCCTTAATAGGTAATAAATTATTTTCATATGTGTTGATATGTTATTCAATTATTATCCTTCCTTAAGGTCATGTGTGTGTTCTAAAAGTGATAATTTTGACCATAATGAGACTCCATTTATCTCTAATAGACCAATAAAACACTATCCATACTTTAAATAAATTTCATGTACCCAATTAGGCCATAAATAAGGCATTTTATGCAATATTAATCCCTATTCCCATAAATTCCAATGCTTAATTAAAAATAATGGGGCTCACATGTGCCAAAATATTCCATTTCAACTTTTCTAATTTGTATCATGGACTTTAATACATCAAATAACTTTTATTTTACCTCCTCTTACCCATTAACAATGGCTTACGATTTGAAATATGAGAAAATGTAAAGAACTTGTAGGTTTTAGGAGTTTTTTGAGTGGTACAGATCTATATAGTTTGAATTGACTTAGGTGTAGATAACAATATAAAAGAGGAAGTTAATAATGGAATGTGTGTAAGAAATAATATTGTTTTAGTGCATGAGGATCTCAAAACCAATCCACCTTCCCATCGAGGTCATTGGCAGGCTTGGATAACACTTTAGGTTTATGCTCATATCGTATGAAGGAGAGAAAAAGAAAACCCAAGCTCTTAGCCAAATAAATTAAAATTGGGAACCTTTCATTAATGGGAATTGGTTTCAATATTGTTTCCTTGAGATCTATGAACGTTCATTAAGAAATTAATGGGTTTAGTCACCATTTACATCTACACAAGGCAAAAGGAGCACAATAGTTTTGTCAAATTTCTAGTCTATTTGACTAAATTGATGGTTATTCTTTATTCCTTAAATATTTAAGGAAATTATGATGACTTCCTCAACATTTGTTCCACATTTGTGAGACTATAGAGATAAGAAACATTTAAATTGGTAAATTCTATATTTTATAGGCAAGGTTGAGTGGTGAAATGGAATGTTTAGTGCTTTCACCTGAAGGTTGACAGTGTTGAAGGATCAATAGAGTGTCTCCAACTTTCATATGTCTCTTTGATTTAAGTTTATATTAATGTATATCCCTTACTCTCTTAGGGTGTCTTGAAATAAATGACTCCATACATATATAGAGTTTATTATGTAAGAAGATAGTGGACTATTCAATGATGTCTTAAAAGCTCTCAAACACAATATGAGCATGGAGTGGAGTATTGTAATCATGTTAAATCACAATTAAATCCTTTTTTGTAGGTTCATAACCACCATGATAACACCACAAACCTTAAAACCACTAGTATGCCTTCAAATATATTGATAGTCAATTTATCAGAAGATAAGGTTTACTAGCAAATATTAAGGTTCTTTAGAGAGTCCTAGGTTCCATTTTATAATAATGTGTGCCTTTTCCTTGCCTCTAAAGTGTTATGTTTGGGTAGATATATGTATGAAGGTATTAAATATTCTTTTGGGATATCTTGTTTTTGTCCCAAAAATTCATTTCAAGTCACAAAAGAGCCTCTACCATTTCATGATTCCTCCACTACCATTACACTATAGTTAAGACCCTACACTCCATGTTCAAATCCCATACTACCACGCTATCATTCCCCACAAGACATCGATCCCTATTTCCAAGAATAAATAATGAAAATCAGGCCTAGATACCCCTTTGGACTCTCAATAAACATATGGTCATGAAGAGATAGAAATATATGGATATATACCCTACTGAGAAAATAGGTGACCATGTACATGAAACCATTTTGGCCTATTGAACAAAAGCCTTCAAGATCACTATGTATGGACAACCCCTAAGAATATGAAGTGATATAATAAAGAGGGTGGATACCTTAGAGAATTTAATGGTAATGTTAAAAGTTCATAAATGTTTCAAATAGCTTCAAAACACTCTCTTTGCATATGAGCCTATTTCACAAACCCCTGTAGATAGTCAATGTGTGCAAGTTAAAGCCTCTAACACTATTGGTGTGTATTGAGATTTACATCCTACCTAGGGTAAAGACAATATATATACATAAATGGGTAATATTAAATTTTTATGACAGTGATAAAACATTATGGCCAACCCACCAAAGGCAAAAGACATTAATCATAGACCAGAGGGTTACAGAGGCCTAACTGGGCATAAAACCTAATCTAGAGAGAAGAAAGTGTACAGATAAAAGGGATGGTGAGAGAATGATACTTAAAGGTGTAAATAAACTTGACTCACATTATAAAAATTATAATTCCATGGGTATTATATTATAAAGGGACAAGGTCTTATTCATAACCCCTCATCTATCAAGCACTCAGACTTACAGGTAGACCTATAGCCAATCATGGGAAAGTTATTGTTTAAAGCCCCTATAGGTGTGACCAAGAATTTATATTTGGTTAAAATGGTAAATATTAATTTATTAAGGTTTCCATTCTTTCCTCTAGGTTAGGAAATTAGTGTATATACCCATAGTTTTATCTCAGACTTAGTCTAGTATGTTGATAGTTAATTTTGAGACTAGGTGGGTGACTTGATGGTTTAAAGAGATCACATGAATTATAGACTTCACAAGGAGTTATGAGGAAATAAAATTTCATATTTAATGTATTTATACACCATTTATGGTAAGAAACATTTAGGATTTTAGTTACATACCCTTGAGGGTAAGCTAAAGAAGACTAACCTCAAACATAGTCTTAAACCCTACCACCATTTTGGGACATATCCAAGTATTTATAACAATATTGATGACCATGATAAGTATGGAAGATTATTTTTATTTCTTTATAGATTATTTTCAAGTTAAGGTAAATAATAAAAGGTTTAATATGATCTTTAGACCCTACTCAAGTCAAAAAGCTCTAGGCATCTAACTCAAAGTGCACTTTTAAACATTCATACCCTTCACCATAAAGTGTCCCGAGCTCAAGGATCCTAGGAAAATTAAAGTATCCATGTGGACTAAAAATACATGAAATAATTAAATCCATTAAGGGGTTTAATTTATTGAATGGTCCCTAAGAAGCTAACCTACTAGAATTAGTTGATAAAAAGCCTAAGAGTCATCTTTCAACACTCCTATCTATACACATGTTATGAATGGGATACCAAGATATTGAGGGAAGATAAAGGGATAATTTATATAATATTTAATTTCAATTAGTTTTATTTTGGGCATTTTTACTAAATGAACCATCATTATGATGGTGGACATCCTAAACACTAGTTAGTACATGATGTAATATTTTTACCCCAAAATACATCTAAATGGATTTGTTTGTTTTTGAAATGGTCATTGAGGTCCCCTTATGTCTCTCGAGCATCATAATAACCCATTTGTTTTTACATATGTGGATTAGGTTGTACATATCAGGCTAAGAAGTCTAATTTGGGCCTAAAAGTAAGGAATTCAAAAGTATTTGTATGAATCATGAGATTTATGATATAGAATGGGTCCTAAAGCTTCTAAGTAATCTTTCAATAATCACCTATAGGATCCTACATGACTAATTATTCAATTAGATAGACTAGGTTGTTTAGATGAAAGAATATATGTATGTGATAGAAGGCAAATAGCTTAATCAAGCTAACACTAATACTCTATGGAACCTCAAAGATGATATTCATGTTGAAAACTATTGAAAGGTACCTTCAAACCCTAGGGTTAGGGCCAAGATTTAGGAAACATGTATTTATACATGTTGGTCTAGCACCTATATCAAGTTAATTCCACTAAGAAGTGAAACAGAGGGAAAATTTGAGGTGGTCAAAAATAAAGGTGGTCATCAGGGTGTTTGGGAACCTTTTGATCATATTGAGTTATAAGAAAGCTACTATAGTTATTCATTCTAACTATAGACACTTAGAAGTTGTCTAAAACAAAAAATCTCACTTGAAGGACATTTTCACATGCTCATAACTATATGGTACCTCTGCATATGAGGCTAATCACTTTAATAGAGGTGAAGGTATGTGTCTACATGCATTTATTAGAATTGGTTTAGAGTTTTAGGTCCTAACCTATATAAACCATTGTTAAGAGTCTTAGACACTCTTAAACCCTCTAAAACCCTAATAAGAACTTAAGTAGATAAATTTGATGAAAATTTCATTAAAATAGGTAAGAACCACTTGAAAAAACACCTGAATCAAGTTGTCAACTCAAATGAGGCCATGTTCATGGTACTTAGTTGTGTGGATGTTATACAGATACCTCTATAAACTATAATTTTAAGGATTTTAAGAAATAATTAGGGTGAAAGACTTAACCGTGAGTTATAAATCATTAAAAGTGTTGGATTGAGCCCTATTTCACCTCTCTAAAGATGGAAATTTTCACTTACCTACCTATAAGTGCCTCTATTAATCTCTTCTAATCATCTAGTCTATGAGGCTAGTCTAAACGACCTAGTCATCCAAGGAGTATGAATTTGTAGGTGAAATATGTTTAAAGGCTATAGGTACTAGTCAAGGGGTAGTTCAAGGGTGACTCAATCCTTTTTAGATAGCCTAAAGGTCTGGTTCAACTATCTTAGTCATATAATTAGTGGATGGACAAAAGAATTAGTGATTAGCTATTGAGGCCTACTTAATCAATAAGAAGAAGGTACTAGTGGATGTTTAAATGCATCATGAAGTTAATGAGCCACATTTGGTGATATGTAACTACCATTTAAAGTGAGAAGACCCCAATTTGAGGAGCATCATGGAGGATTTTGGTGGTTTCTTCATCAAAGTCAACTTGTAGGCATAGGTAGTCACTTAATGCTCATGAAAAAGGGCTCCACTAAGCCATTTTTAATGTTAGTATATGATGGAAAGAGATGTATTTTACTAAAGGTTGCATACATGTTCCCTTCATAGGTCAAACATTACCTAAATTAGACATCAATGCATCAAATGGCTAATTCAAGACACTTATTCACTCAAGCAATGCATGAGGAGAGTAATGGAGATTGTTATAACTACTACAAGACCAACTTCATCTCTTCATGGCCTCTCCTATGTAATATATGTATTCAAACATTGATATCTTTGGTATCATCCCTCAGTTGGGTGTAATAAAGCTCTACCAAAATTATACCTTGCACCTTGAATTAATAGAAACTAATAGTTGCATACTTTTGTATGAGTTTTAGTGTGTGTTATGATTATTGACTTGAATAATGTGTGAGGTTCATCTTATTTTTTATGTCCTCTCTTTCACCTATTGTCATACTATCATTATATGTAGGTTGTATTAAGTGTTTATAAGTACTAGTGGAATTAAAGTGTTGATCAGATAATAATGTCTTATATATACCTATATTCATGCCTAGGATTGTGTTAATATGTCTGGTTAGTTGCCTATTTTAATTGGTTTCATAAGTGTGTTTAAGGAGTAATAAAGAGAGGATAATTAAGTATTGGTGTATCACCACTCTTAATATAGGCTTTCCTTCTAAGTTTTCATCTTAACCATTTTCATCCAAATAGAAATAGGTCTTATAAGAAAAGTTCAGATTGATATATTAGGTGAGATAACCCCATAAGTTAGGGGATTATCCTAGACTATAGGTAGCCAATAACCTTTAGGCCAATCCCATGTTAGTCTTAGTTTGGATGGAATTGAATAGTCTCCTTCAAGAGGGTGAAACTTGGGTTGCTAGCAATAACATCAACCATGTGTTTATACTTGGCCATAAAACCAAATCAACTTCCCCCTTGGTGATGATATCCCAGTAGGTAGAACTTGGATAGATAAATGTTTAATGATTTGTATGTGTAAAATGATTTGGTAGTGTGTGAAAAAGAGAAAAAAAGTGAAACTAAAATGGTAATTTTAAAAATAACCTATTTAAGCTATGTGAGTTACTCTAAAAATGTAAATAGCTATAAAGAAAAGGTGAATTAATTACTATCAAACAAATGTTAATTCCTTGATTGATAATAATATAGAGTGAATTTAGATGACAATATATATATATATATATATATATAGTATAAAATAGACTCAACTAGGTCATTGTTGTTTTACAAAAGAAAGGTCTATAATAACATGATCAATTAATTTAACTATATCTTCTATATAAATGATAGACTATAGAACTGATTTGATTAGGTCAACCCAGTTAGTTATAGGGTTACAATTTTATAGATTGCAAAATTATGAAAAATAGTACTGAAGAAAGAACTAAACATGAAAGAGAGAGAGAAAGGAAGGAACCTTGGTGGGATTAAATATGTTTTATCTTACAAATATTTATGTTGTTGTGCTTAAATGTTATTTAAAAATTCTACCAACTAGGTCAACTAGTTCGACCAAGTTTGTAAAACCCTATTTGTTGAAGAAGAGATAACAAATAGAGCAAACCTATTCAGCTATGTTTGTAGACATGCATGTTAAAAAAATAAAATAATAGAAAGATTCAACTAGTTTAATTATGTATGATAATCTAGAACTCAAGAAGATTAACGAGTTAAACTATTTGATCTAGTAACTTATAATTGGCAAAGACCTATACAAATAAAATAATGTCATTTTTAAGTAACTGTGTGTTAAACCTATATATAAAAAGTTAGAACTATACTAAGTGGTTTGATATAGTACTATATATATATATATAAATATGATATGATGATAAAAGTGATGGAATGAAATAAAACATGTAAGGGTTAGATTCATGTGAATTTCACCATAATGTATGCAAAGGGAAATGTATCAATCCTATCTTAGAGAAGATAAATCTTACTTATACTTCTAATTGTTAATACATTATATATTTGACATCATGACCAAGATGGATCGTCTAGACCTATCCAAAGGATATCTTACCATAATAAAATCACTAGGGAGGGTTTAAAAGCCTCCAATCAAGTAAAACTATGCAATAAATCTAACTAGGTCTTATGTTTTCATATTCATGAAAGTAAGTGATAAGTAAATCAAAATCTAATCTAGTGTTCACCAGATCTTGTGGCACAAAGTTGGGGTTAGTAAACATAAAATTAAACATGCATAAGAGAATCCTAATTTATATATATATATATATATATATATATATATATATATATATATATATGTAAAACCTTAATTCATGGAGAGAGAAATATATTTGAAATAAATTACTTATATAATTTCTATCTACTAGAAGAGAGTAGCAAAGTTAGAGATATTTACCTTGAAGACAAACCTATCGACACTCAATCTCTACCTTGGCCAAAGGGATTCACAAGAGGTTATTTTGGTTTGGAAGGATCACTAAGAAAGAACAAATTATCCACTAATTTTCCACAATAAAATATTCTTCTCCAAGTATGGACCCTAAGCTATAACACCTCAAGTAGAATGGCAGAAGATCAGATTATAAAGAAGCATAAATGAATAATCAACTCTTGTTGTCTCTCTAATAATGGTGACATGAATGTGTTTATATAGATGAATCTAACCCTAAACCTTTTTGAATTTTTAGCCAATAGGGTCAACATAATTGACTCTATATCTTTATTGACAAAAATAAATTTGGTCTTGGTCTAGGTCAGCCAGTTTTATCAATTAGAGTATAGAGTCAATGGGGCTAACAATGCATTGTAAACCATAAAAAAGGGTTTTATGCTAGGGAAGGGCTAATGGAGGAGTAAAATTAATAGAGGATGGTGCAAATAGGAGGAAAATCTTAATGAAATGTTTTTAGGAGAAGTTGGATTGATATAAAATGGTAGTATAAGGAAATTAATCTTACAAAGCACCAATGGTTTATCATCCCTTTCTCAATGCACCCCTTAAGGCATGCAATTAGAGAGATTGAGAATCCATAGGTTCTTGTAAGAGATAAAACATCAATAATTTATAAAGTTTTAAAATATTATGTGTATACAAAAATATGTCAAAGGATAATTCATCATAGACTAACTCATGACAACCTCTTTACTAGCTACAAACCACCTTCAAGATACTCTCCTTGATGAATAAATTATTCATATTGAAGGTATTAACCAATAAATTTATTGTAATGATTATTTTTTAAAACTCACTATTCATATAGAATTAAATAAACTATAAGAAACTAATTATAATCCTTATACCACTAAATCTAAAGTAGTCATCAAATAATTACTGGAAGTTACAATTGAATTACTTGAATATACCTAGACACTTCACTTTGATGGTTCCAAATTCCTTCAAGGATTTTGGGTAGGATGTATCTTAACCAATCCACAAGGTAAAATTATACCTTTAAAATTTAAATTAGCTTTTGATGTCACCAATAACATGGTTGAATATGAAGCTCTAAAACTAGGCATGCAAGCTGAAATTCATTTAGACACCCCATATTTACATGCTTTATGAGATTCATAATTTATATTCCATAAATTTAGTGGATATTATTAATGAAAAAATGAAAACTTAATCATATTTCATCAAATTTCTACTACACTTTCTAAATAATTTGATTCTTTTACCATCGAACCAATTGTAAGATATTAAAATGCTATAGCTAATTCTCTCACTTCATCACCATATTTATTTCAACCTCACTATGTACTTTATGATTCTTAATTTATTATTCAAATAATAAAAAACACCTTATTCTTTACAAAATAAAAATGATTCTCTAATTTGTCACATTGAGGTTGTTACTCTTCAACAAAGCCCATTGTACAAAAATATAATTCAATTTATTGAACATCAAACTTACCCTCTAGACATAAATTATTATGAAAATACTTGAATTCACAAACAAAATTTCAAGTATGTACTTCAATAAAAAGAACTTTATTATAATGCATAAGGAACCCTATTACATTGTGTAATGCAAGAACAAGTTCCTTCTCTCCTAAAAAAAAACATTTGGGGGAATTCATGGTGGTCATTGTAGTGGTCATGATATAACCTAATTTTTTTTTAATATGGATTAATTTTGGCCTACTCTTGAAAATATGCTATCATTTTTTCTAAGATGTGTAATCCTTGTCAACTCCATGATGATCTAATTCACTATCCTCTAATCAAACTCCAAACAATAGAGTTTCCTTGGCCATTATCTATGTGGAGATTAGATCTAATTGGTAAATTACCTATATTACAAGATGGTCATGTATTCATTATAACTTCCACTGAATATTTTATGAAATTGGTAGAAGATATGCCTCTTGTTAATGTCATTAGTATTACCATTTTCAAATTTATTCTCAATCAAATCATTTTTCATTTTGGAGTTCCCCATACCATCATTTTTTATAATGGTAGTACTTAAAAAACAAAGATATGAAATAATTATGTGAAAAATTCAAAATTTCATAGAAATTATCAACTCCTTATCATCCTTAATGTAATGGCTAAGTAGAATAAACTATCAGAAATTTGAACAAAATATTATGAAATACTATTAGATAATCTTGATGATTGGCGCCTCCATCTCTATCCTAAACTTTTGACTTAATGCAATAGCATATGCACTACTACTAGGGAAACACCATTTTTACTAGTATATGGATTTGAATTAGTCTCACCATTAGAATTTGAACTTCCATATTTTCATATATCTCTTCATGGTGTAATTCCTAATGAATAATTATGTGAAACATGTCTCCATGCTTTAGATTTCCTTGATGAGTGATGTATGGTTGATTTACAACATAATCACTAATATAAGGCTTGCAATGATAAATAACATAATAAAAAGGTCAAAGTAAAAACTTTAAATCTTGGTGATTTACTCCTAAAGATGGATTATACATGACAAAGAAGGAAAATATGCTCAAAATTGTAGGGTCCTTAGTAAAAGACATTCTTGGTCCTACTACCTATAAATTACAAACTATTGAAGGACACATCTTCAAAGAACCTACTAATACTCAATTTTTAAATAAATCTTTTGCTTAAATATTTAATTTTTTTATATACCATAAATACTAACTACTACATTGTTAACCTTTGGCATGTCTAGGGATATATGTGGCTGACTTGTGGCTTACATACCTCTTGTATATTCTTATTACATTTCCCTAAGTTCTTAGTTCAATCAGCCTATGGAATAACCATGGCTAAGTAGAATATCTATAGGAGGTAGTGGTTAATATTTGATCATCATATTATGTATTCTTCTCTTATTGCATTATTGTGGATGTTTCCCCCTCAAAGTGGCTCTATTATATTATCTAGTATTCTACTTTACTATCAATTATTACTATGTGATATTTTATCTTTATTTATTATGTGTAATATATAATTATTCTATGTGAAAATTTAGGTAATTTCATTACAAGTGGTATTAGAGCTTTGATTTGGGTAAGTTTTCTACAACATTTTTTTTGCATCTAGCAAGCTATGACTTCTACAAGTAGAAGGAGAAAAAATAATAGCTTGTAATATGGAAATAATTGATTTTTTCTATCATCATAATATTATTTAAAACACTTTTTTGAAAAAAATATTTAAATTAAAAAATGTCTAGAAAAAAATTCCATTTACATATTTTTAATCATTGGATTCATCTAAGTGAGATGATCACAATGGTATATTGTATTTGTACACATTTTTGGTGAGAAAACTTTCACCCTAGTGTACAAAAGCAATCATTAGATTCATATTGGTGAGGCAATCATAATGGTGCCATCTATTGATATAATTTTTTTTGGGGGGAAACCCTCCCAGGGTTTGTGCATGGAGGGTCATACTAATCGAGGAAAAAAGGATGGCAAGACACTCCTAAGACTCCTTTGAGGGATGAAATAGAATTCATAACTTCAAATTCATTGATTTCTCAACTTTAGGCTACCATAAATGGATTGATGTGGCATGATGACTTTGCTATAGTTTAAACTAATGTTTTAGGGATACACAAAGAGATTAATGGGGTGCACACTCAAGTGCATCAGATCACTATGTAATTGGATGTTGTTTCATGTCAGTTATAGGCCAATAACACTCCACTTCATCATTCGGGTCCTCTTCCTCTCAACATTAATATCTCTAATCTTGGTGTGAAACTAATATTTCTATAAGTGGACATGTGTAAGTTTATTGGTATAAATCCTCTCACTTGGATTACCCAAATTGAGAATTTATTTGATCTACTCCAAACTCCTAGTTCTTAAAAGGTGATAGCATTGTCTTTATATCTAGAACCTAAGTAGTTCATTTGATATTGCTAGTTGTGCACTCAAAATAAAAATAATGGTACTCCTATTATATGGTCTATTTTCACTAATGAGTTGTTAGATCATTATCAGAATAATGTCTTTGAGAACTAATTCATCTAGTTAGCCAAAGTATTCCAAATAAGAACTATGCAAGATTATTTTCATCAATTTCAAAATATATCCTTATGGTTAGAAAAGATCACTGAGGCAAATTTGACTTATATTTTTCTTGGTGAACTCAAAGATAGAATCCAATTAGAGGTTTAGATTTTTAATCCATCATTTGTATTAGAAGTTATCTCAAGGGCATGCATGGTATAAGAAAAATATATTGTCAAACAAAAAAATTTCACTATTGGTTATGATCACACCTTTCTAGCACCATCATTTCTTCAACCCACCAAATTGTCACCTTAGAAAATTGAGGAGAATTAATATAAAGGGTTATGCTAGGGGTAAAATAGGAAATGGAGCAAAGGGTATTGTTGTGCTAAAACTAAGTTGTTTTACATTGAAGTGCCAATGAGGATTTGAATGATGAGTAGGTAATTGGTGAGGATGCAGAAGAACCTAAGGAGGAATCTAAAGACTCTTAGTCTACTATTTCTTATCATGCCATTTTAGGTATTACTACTCCCCAAACTATTAAGGTGATGGGTTTACTTAATAAATATAAGGTTACTATATTGATTGATTCTAGGAGCACACACAACTTCATCAATACTAAGTTGGCTACTCATTTGAATTATTTCATTTATCCCTCTCTAGAATTTTAGGTCATGACTGCAGATGGTAGTACTATCAACTATTTATGAAAATTCCATATGATTAAGTTATCCATCAAATAATACATGTTATATTATTGTATGTTTTAAATTCCCATGGGTAGATCCAATATTGTTCCAGGAGTATAGTGGCTCACCACTTTCAACACTATTGAGATGAATTTCCAAGAATTATTCATGCTCATTCATTCTAAGGGAAGGACATTTTAGATAAGGGGATTAAGGTATAAATCTATATAACTTGTTAGCTCCCATAAAATGACCAAAATTATTTAAAAGGGTACTGAAGGATTTGTGGCTCACTTGTTTTCCATTAAAGTCCATCAAACTCAGCCATCTAAACCTCCTAATCTATAATAATTGATTGACATGATGAAAGAAATTCCACCCACCTATATATATGATCATGCCATCAAACTTATTCCTAGTAGTACACCACCCAACATTAGGCCATATAGGTATATTTATGCCTAGAAAAGTGAAATTGAAAATATGGTATAAGAGATGTTGGATGCAAAAATTATTTTCCATAACCAAAGTGAATATTATTCACTAGTTTTCATGGTGAGATAGAAAGATGACACTTGGAGGATGTTCCCCAACTATAGAGAGATCAACAAGTACACTATGGAAGATAATTTTCCTATTCCTATCATCAATGATTTTCTAGATGAATTGAATGGTGCTCTTTATTTTACCAAGTTAGATCTACATTCTGGGTATCATCAAACCTAGATCCATGATGAAGACATAACAAAAACAATTTTTAGAAATCATGAGCGCCAATATGAGTTTATTGTTATTCCTTTTGGTCTAACAAATTCACCATCCACCTTTTAGAGTTTGATGAATATGTTTTTTAGGCCATTTTTGAGAATATTTATTTTGGTGTTTTTTGATGATATCCCCATTTATAGAAAATTTTGGGAAGACCATTTGCATCATGTAAAATAGATAGTTTTAGATCTCATGAGGTTGAGTATTTGGGTCATATGGTTTCACATGAAGGAGAGAAAGTGGATCCTAAAAAAATCCAAGCAATGGTGGGTTGGCTAGTTCCTAAGACACTCAAAAAACTAAGGGGATTTATGGGAATAATTGGTTACTATCATAGGTTTGTCAAAAATATGGTAGAATTTTAGCTTCATTCACTTATATTTTAAAGAAAGACTCATTCTAGTGGACTAATATAGCTATCAGGGTATTTGAACAATTAAAATTGGCTATGTGCATCACTCCAATGTTGGCCACTCCTAATTTTTCTAAGACTTTTGTTGTTGAATGTGATGCATCTAGATATGGTATAGGTGCTGTGCTCATGAAAAAAGGAAAAAAAATTAAATTTAAAATTTCCTAAATAAAGGGTAAAAATTAGCTCAATCCCATCTATGAAAGTGAAATGATGGCCATTCTACATGCAGGCAAACAATGGAGACCTTATTTGATGGGTCATCACTTCTAGGTAAAGACTGATCATGATAGTCTCAAATATTTTTGGGACCAATGGTTTTCATTAGAATAATAATAAAAATGGGTAACTAAGATGTTAGGCTATGATTTTTAAATAGTATAAAAGAAAGGTAAGAAAAATGTGGTGGTAGATGAACTATCTAGGAAGGGTGAGTCAATTGAGGCATTGTTATGTACCATGACCATTTGGTAGGTAGATTAGTTAGAGGAAGCAAGATCAGAATGGGAAAATGATAGTGATACCCATGATTTGATTCAAAATATTCAATAAGGTTTGAGTGGATTTGAAAAAGTTAACATGGAAGGCTAATGAATTATGATATAAAGACATATTATACCTATGTAAGAATTATCTTCTCAAACAAAAAATCCTTTAGGAACTTCATGCAACTCCACTTGGGGGTCATTTAGGATTTTTGAAAACCTATCATAGAATCAAGTAGGATTTTTTTTTAAAGGACTCAAGGGGGATGTATAGAAATATGTAGCTGAATGTATGATCTATCAACAAAATAAAGGTGAAACCATCAAAACCCCAAGTCTTTTTCAGCCTTTACCCATCCCTATCTAGTGTTGGGAAGAGGTGTATATGGATTTAATTATAGGGTTATTGAGATTGGATGGTCAAAATGGTATCATGGTTATTATGGGTCATCTTAGTAAGTATGCTCATTTTTGTTCTTTATCATAGCCCTTTGTTGTTAGTATAGTAGCTTATACTTTTCTCAATATAGTTCAAAAACTACATGGTATTCCTAAGGTCATTATCAATGATATAGAACCCATTTTCAATAGTAATTTTTGGATTAAATTATTTTCATGTTTGGGAACCAAGTTGGCTCATAACTCATTCTATCATCCTCAATCAGATGGACAAACTAAGCTAGTCAATAAATATCTGGAAGGGTATCTCCATTATTTTATTTTTAATAAATAGGATAAATGGGTTCATTGGTTATCACTTGTTGAATGGTGGTATAATACTTTTATTCATAGTTCTTCCAAAATATTTCCCCTTATGGCCTTGTATGGATACCACCCTCCATCCATCACTTCAACTTTGAAGGTCCATCCTAAGGTTCATGTAGTTGAGGAACATATTCACCATAAATAATAGGTCTTTTCAAGTTTGCATGAAAATTTAGCCTTGGACTAGAATTGAAATAACAAGTATATCAACATAGGAGTGAGAGAAATTTTGGCATTAGTGATTGGGTCTTTGTTTGATTTTAGCCATATAAGTAGATGTCCTTGAAGTAATAGAAAAAAGATAACAAGTTGTCCCCTAATTATTATGGGCATTATCAGTTCTTGTAAAAAATTGGTAGTGTGGCCTACAAGTTAGAGTTTATTTCATCAACTCACATACATCTAGTAATTCATGTATCATGCCTGAATAAAGTCATTGGGAATAGAGTTACTACTTAAAATACGTTACCAAATTGGATGAGTAAGGGACATTTATTCTTGATCTTGAGGTGATCCTTCAAATGTGTACTAAGCAGCTATGATCTAGAGTGATTAAGGACTACCTGATCAAATGGAAGAATTTGCCATGTGAAGATGCCACTTGGGAGGATGAATCCTTTGTGAAATAACATCCATAGTTTATTTAACATTTAGTAAAATGTTTTTTAAGGGTAAGGGTATGCTATACCCTTAACCTTTGGCATGTTTAGGGATATGTGTGGCCAAATTGTGGCTTACATATCTATTTTATATCCTTGTTACATTTCTCTATGTTCTTAGTTAGGTTAGCCTATGGAATAGCCATGGATAAGTAGACTATATATATGAGGTAGTGGTTAGTATTTTATCATCATATTAAGGATCCTTCTCTCATTGCATTATTGTGGAGGTTGGCCCCTTGAAGTGGCTCTACTATATTATCTAGTGTTCTGCTATGTCGTTAGTTATTGCTATGTGATATTTTATATTTTCTTATTTTTTGTTATATATAGTTATTATATGTGAACATATAAGTAATTTCATTACAATAACACTTTTTTTAGGTTTCCTCCAAATATATCTAATTCTTAGCAATACATTATATTCAATAGCCTTAGCCCCTATTATTGGTCCTTTGGTCTAGTTTTATTACTTTCATTTAATTTATGAGTTACATTTTAATATTATAGATAATACTCAACCATCCTCATAAATACATTTTATTTCATAGTATAGTCTTAAAATTTTCTCTTTGATCATGAATTTGTCATTTAAAAATTTATTCTCATTCTTTATTTCCTTTTTCTTTTGTGATTTGAAGTATAAGACCTTGGATAGGACCAAGCCTTCCTCAAAATAACATTTTCATATTTTTACCAACTTTGGTTTATATTTTATGAGTTGAAGTTAAAGACCTTAGTTAGGACTAGCATTTCCTCATAAAATCTATAAATTTTTCAAAACTACCTTTAAACTGTAGTGTTTTTCTTAGAAATTAAAGTAATGGTTACACATTGTGATCTCATACTTTCAACATTAGTTTTATTTCTTTTTATGGTAACACCTTTAACAAAAAATATTTATGAATTTTTATATACACTTATATTATTTCTTATGATATGGATTCATACTTATATATCATTGTACCCTTTTCACATTGTGACATTTTTTTATGATTTGAGGCTACTCAATTGTTTCACATTCATTCTCCTTGTCTCCCCAATTTTTATTCCACTTTGGGCACACCAAGGTCAAATTCAAGATAAAAATATTAATTAACATGAAATTAAAAGACTCATATATACCATGTTATCTTAGTTCTTTTATTTATCTGTAAAGTCTAATTATTCTAGTGATAGTCATTTTTAACACCCATGATTGGTTATTCAAAATCTGTATGGATGAAAAAAAAACCCATAAAAAGTTAAAATCTAAATAATTTAAAATAAAAGGAAATGATTAAAATTCAATTACAAATCAAAATTCAAAATCACACCAAAAGATGTTATTATTAAGCACACATTCTATTATATCCAACACACCCCACCTTGTAAGAGGGGACCCATTTTTTTTTTAAAAAAAAGGATTTATTCATCATCTAGGCTATGCATGTGTATCTATAGAAATTTGATGTTTTATATTTTGAATAACTTTTTGGATAATTTATTTTCCATTGGAAGGACTTATTGAAACTAATCTATTAATAAAATTTTGGAATTTTTGACATGTATGACCGGTATTTAGGTTTATTTATTCGGGTTATTTTATTTGGAGTTACTTATTTAGATTTTTTTATTTGTCATTTTAAACATTTTTATCTTTAAAAACTATTTAGTTAGGAACTTTATTTCAAATTTTGTTCTAGTCAACAAATTTTCTTTGGATCATTTTGTTTTGCACTTCTTATGTGGCAACTTTAATTTTGAAACCTTGGTCTTCATAAGGTTTTCATTTTTTAGGAAATTCTCTTTGAAAACATTCATTCAAAAGGTTTTGGTTACGAAATTTATCCTCAATAACTTCCTCTTGAAAAATAATCTCCCTAAAGAAAAATTGGTATTTGGTAACTATTCCTTTAGCAATATTTATTTGGAGCCTTTCATTTGGGAACTTTCCCTTTGATGAATTTTGGATAAATCTTCCTAAGTGAATCTCCCCAAAGAACATTTTTATCTTTGGATTATTTTATATAGAATCTTGGGCTCACCATATCATATCATTTGGCCAAAAGTCAAAGTTTGATCCCCATGACTAAACCATACAGTGTCAAGTTTCAAAATTATAAGTAACACCATGGAATCCCAAATGAGTAAGAATCCTACATTATGTGCCCACTAGGCCTAGGTGGTCAATTTCAAATTGAATGAAGGTGAAGAGATTATAGGCATTGGTGATTAATAACACACAAATTGAAATGAATATAAAAATTTATAGCATCAATCCCCTATTCGATTTTATCTCATTTAAGTTTCAGGAGTTTTATTACACATAGTCTTATATAATTTCAAAATCCCTAGTTACAACTAAAAAAATGAAATTTACATTACAAAATTTTAGACCACCATTTTCAAGAGCTTGAATCACACCAACGTCGACTAAAAAAAATGGAATCTTCATCCAAGGCATATAAGGGAGCTCCAACACCATATAGGTTCTCCATTAAGGACTAAAATGAATACTTAGACATAGTCTTCAATGCAATAATATTTGATAGTCTCCATGCCAATTACTCAACTCTATGGGAGGTTATATGGAATGTTCATCCATTCACATGTGAGGAAGATGTCTTAGTATAAGAGATATAATTTGTATTTGACTCACTACTATTAAAATTCTAGGCACTCCACTTCATAATCGTCAATCTAGAAGTCATGGCATACATCAACTTGCTATGAGACTTATTTTTTGAAGGGAGAATTGCAGATGGTGGCTATTTACATTATGTCACCAACAAGATAATCATTGTATAGATATCAAGTAATGATTTCATAAGGATTTATGTTTTCCCATTCTAGATGCTACATTTAACTTAAAAAATGTGGTTACTTGGAAGAAAACCAATAATGTAGAACAAATAGTAGGGAAATGCCTTATCTTAGGCAAGATTTTTGTAGTCAAAGAAATTTCCAAAACCCTCATTCCCATCACCCAATTTAGGATGGGAATTCATATTGGCATAGCACTATTAAATTTATTATATGACCACCCAAGCATTCATTTACTCCATGTATAATGGGTACCCCTATTAGACCTCCTCATCAATTTAGAGTGCACCTATGCACTAGAGGAGGTTTTCAATATCCACTTGTATGAACAAATATTATATAAGGATATGAGTCCCAAAGGTGGAAAATTATACATGGTGTATCTTTTAGATGTAGTTATGGTGATAGTTTATAGACATAATGGGACTTTGTGGAATCCTAAACCTGACTATATCAAGAATAGAATTTGAAATTTCTATTCTTTTGTTTAAATTTATGCATATGTGAGGAATGTTGTTAGAATTTCAAAGACATTGTATCCTCAAGTTTGTATGTCAATTTATGACCATCTCCTAGCCATGATTTCAAAGAGAATCACCCATAAACTTATATATTTGGGTTATTATTGTCTATACCTAGATTATATAGTTATCATGGTTGTTGATCATAAGGTAGACCTCTTCATCACCCCAAATTTGTCCTAGATAAAGTTATCAAGCAAGATATTGCCTTCCAAGTATAGAATCATATAGATGAGGAATTGACAAAGAGTAAGAAGGAACTTTACATGGCTCCATATCACCATTGAGAGGATGTGATATACAATACAAAATAAATTTTAGAGAGGTTACTAATGTAAGGAGGGATTATGCCTTGGCCACTCTTCCTAGAGGGATTGGGACACCCACAAGAGAGTGAAAAAAAGGTTCACAATATTTGAATCTCAAATAATCATGAGTCTTTCAACCATGATTTAGTGTTCCTTAATGCAAAATATGATGAAGAAGTGAAGGAAATGACTGAGACTATTATCCTAAGTGATGATTTATTGAGGGTAATTCAAGTAGATCCCTCTCTTACACTTGGTCAAGGAAAATTTAGGATCCCACCACCAGAGGGATGGAAATCATATAACTTCTAGAGTGGTAGAGATTTACAAGACTAACAAACCAAAGATAAGATGCTTAATATACACCTACTATGGTAACAACTCAATACCAAGAGTAAGTGGTAGGGGAAACATCAACTATTAGAGAGGAAGAGAAAGAGAAAAGATTAGGGAAGGCATTATTTATTTCTCAACTAAATGAATAATAGACTCTTCCAATTTAAACCTCCACTATTGAATTGAGGAAATATAAATAGGAACTAGTATAAAAACTAATGTAGGAGAAGGATAACAATATTGGGGAGTAACTTGAGATCATATGTTTGGACTCCTCTAATGAGGAAAAGATGACACCTACTATGGTGGCTTCAGTAGCCATAACATCTAGTATGAATTTTCCCTCTCCTACCCAACAAGTGACTTATCCTCAAGTTGAGAGGATGAAAATTTTATATGAAAGAAAATCTAGGGAAGATAGGCCACATACTCTATCCACATAGGTAACAAGTGGAGAGGAACAAGTTTTAGTTGAAGGTGATCCAAGTTATGTAGTTGATGAAGAAGAGATATATAAAGCCAAGGTCCATATCTTGTAAGGATTAAAATTAAAGGAGGCCCTTAGTTATGACCAATCAAATAAGAGTGCTCTATTCACTACTTCCCTAGGAATTTCTCTTCCTATGTCATTACCCATTATTTCATTTATGACATTACCAGTTGTATCTATTTTTACTCTTGTATAAACTAGGCTTGTTTTTATTATGTCAACCATTATGCCAACCATTGATCCAACCTCTGCTCCTTAAATTTCCACCTGTTTTTCCATATCCACCAACCAACACATCACCCAAGTGGTAACCTCTTCTACTCAACTAATTTCACCACTTCCCTAATCAAGAATAGTACAAACCACAATAGTGGTGGGAATAAAGAGAGCCCCCAAGAAGAAACATATCTATGTTGTGAATCCCATACCACACTTAATGAACATAGACTGGTCCAAGAAAATTTGACCCTCAATGCCTAAAAAATCCACTAAGCATGAACCTAAACCTAAAAAGGATACATAAATAGAAGCCTACGCCTTAGATCCATTAAAATTGTCTCTTCCAGATTGGGCCAAAGTGTTAGGAGCATCAAATTTTAAGAGGTAAAAGTTGAAGATCACTAATTTTTTCACTATTATCTCTCTCTTTGAAAAATTAATATCCTTAGTGAAAATGGTAAGGAAGAAGAAGATAGAAGATAGCAGCAGCAAAGGTTTAATTCTGGAGGAAAGGGAAGAGATTTACTCTCTTTCAAAAAGATAGTTTAGAAAGAAGGATCAGTCCCCCTACATTGAGGACCTTAAGTACTACATGGAGACCCACATTAAAGAAATAATGAACATTTATGAAGGAACAGATCAGGTCAGAAAAGAATTAAAAGAAGAGTTGGAGACTCTTGGAGAGAAATAATAGGTAATCCACTTTCCCTCCAGTATAGAGCAAGATATACAAAGTGTGGTATTAAGGTTATAAAACATTTTGGATATCATTTATTATTTGAGAGTCTAATTGGATACACATGTGACTAAAATAATTTTTTTTTTCAAACTTCTCAAATAAGATGAAAACAAATTGATTTTTTTAGTTTTGTATACTCTTAGTAAGGCATTTAGCCACTTAAATCGAATGACCCATTTGAAGGTGGCCATTGCATTGAATTTAGATATCATAAAGCTAAGGAGGCTTATGATTAGATTAATGTTTCCTATACTTTAGTTAATAATCTCACAAAATAAGAGAAGCATGTAGTACAAATTTTGGATGAGCTAGAATTAACAAGATCAAGAGATGGCATTAGAAAGCTAGTAGCCTAGGCTATTTTTGGCCAAATGATACAACAAGATTCAGACAAATTCAAGAAAAGTCTACAAGGATTGAAATTAGAGGATATTAATTAAAATATTTTTTTGGTGAGGAATAAGTAATCTAAAGTGGAGGTCTTTTGAGTAAACATCTGAGCTACTAAGATAGAGCAAAAATGGCTAGTAGAATACATACACAAGGTATCCTAAGCTCCTCTCCTAGATATGAGCTTAATACAAGCACAAAATGTCAAATCATACAAATATTATTAATATCTAGATGTCAAGAATAAATTATACTCAAAACCACCTATTAGTTCCTTAGCTCAAACTCTTACTAATATGCCAACTACAACACAACCATCAACTTTAGTCCCTCTCAGTGCAACAAGTGCATCAAATCTACCCACAAACTTATCTCCAATTATAATTTCAGTTAAATATATGATTTAATCCATAGATAAAACTCTATTTATCACAAATGATTTAATAAAAAGTTCAAATCTAACTACCAACTTAGTGCTAGCTATAACATCAATTCCAACAAGAACCTTGAAAAGTCTCAAGCAAGAGCCAAGTTAGTGTTAGTCAACGGTTATTTTTATTTAATTTTATACTTAGTGATTATTCATGGATATTTAAGTCTTGTTACAAAAAATTTATAATTAAACAAATTATTATGATAGCATGCACACATTTTATGTTTGATGTACTCTATAATTTATAATAGGTAGTTTTTTATTGAACTATAACTTATGTTCTAGTTATTTTTATGTAATATAAAGTTTTATTATACTTGGAAGATGAGGATACCCCTTCCCCAAGTCCTTTAAATACATTTAAACCCCTATTTTTAAAGGGTTGACATTTTTTTAGCAATATAATAGAATTTATCACGAGATTGATTGTCATAAAACTATGTTTATTCTTTCTTCCTCCCTTTTTGTGTTAATGAAATTTAGTTTCTTTATTTGTATCAACTCAATAATTCTGAAGTGTGTTAATCATATGAATGACTTTGATTGTTTAAATTAATTAATATTGATCTTAGATGTGCATAAGTAATTGAGGGTTGGCAAATTTCATTGGTTTAAGAAATTAGTATAGATTGAGTTGATAATTCAAGGTGTGTAGCAGTATTTCCTTTGGTATAGTCATCTAGACATGAGGTATATATAATTTAGACAACTTTATGGTTTGATTTTTAACATCTTAGATAGGGGTGTGCAATAACATCCCTAAGGATAGAAATCTTTAGTTGATATTAGTAATCTTCCTATACTAACTTTATTAAACTATTAATCATTCTTGTTCATGAGTGTGCAATAGCTGCAAGTGACAAATACTAGTTTTGGAGATACTTATCCAACAAATAAAGAGTCTTAGAAGTGACCTTTAAATAATATAGAGCCTTATTTTATTCTTTACCCTTATTTCCCTTTTTGAGTTTATTTAAGATCTACCTATCATAGATTAACTCTCCATGCATCCAACTCACTTAGTGTTTAACTTTATATTAAGTTTCACACATCCATCCAAAAACCTAGTTAAATAACCTACAAGCTCAATCCACTATCCCATCACCTAGTTTTTTAACCGTACACCTTAACTCATGCCCTAGAGTGGAACCTCATTCCATATATATCAGAAAATGTTAGAGGATACCCCATTTAACCTTCTGTGGTGTGCATAAAACCCACATCAATAGATAAATAAAGTTACCACTATAAGGAAGGTACACTTGTGTGTTTTCTCAATATTAGATGCTAACCACTATGTAGAGTTTTATTTTAGACACGTAGGAGAGTAACAAGGTCTCTATCCCTAACTAGACTTTTGTATCAACTCTTTTAAATTATAGAACGCCTAGACCAATACCAATCATTCCTAAAGTACACCAATCTAAGATGCCTATCCCTGTAAAAAGCATACCAATTATTAATCCTCTTATGGCTAAACTTTGGTTAGTAATATCTACTATTTCCATCCCTGGAGACCAAAATGAGCTACCAAGTAATCTAGAGAAGTATTTACCTACCTTATCCACCTCAAATGTGAGGATGGCAGAAGAACATATCAAAAAATTAAAGGCTTCTCCAAGATTAATGAATTTAACCCACAAGGATGTTGCATGTAGGTTGTTCCCATTTACTTTTTATTATTTTTCTTATGATTGGTATCTCAATCTATAAGTGTAGACACTAAAAAATTACATAGTTTTAGATGTCAAAATACCTGAAACCTCTGCTGGAACCTAAAGTTAATTGAACACCTAGTTGGCTTAGCCTATTTATTAATTTACTAACTTAAATCTTTAAATCACTCCTTTTTAATCCATTTTCCTCTAGACTTCAAACACAAATTTTCATCCTAACCATCGATAGTTAGCCTGACCATTAATGGTCAAGTCTCTAGGCCTACTTTAAATATTTAAAGTATTACCAATTATAAGAGATAAGCATGCCACATTTATAAACTTCCATTTTGTGATGAAAACCATATTTAAATCATCTTTATCATCTATCCAATTAGTAACTTCCTCCTACATATTTAGTAAATTCATCCTATAAAAAGAGAGTAGGAGAAGAAAGGAAATGAGAAATCAAGCAATTCACATTCAAGATATCTTGCATACAGGTATCTAGTGTCCCTCCAACAATAAAGTGGCATAAATGAAGACCCAAACTTGTATCAAAATCACTTTCAAAGGCCAAAGTACTATTACTCTAGCCAAATTGCTTTAGCCTTTCACCACCAAGTTACAGGTATCTATTTCTTGTTTTCTTTGATTTATATTCCATTTCTAACCTCCATGCCCTATTAGACCCATCAATATCTTATTTTACATTCTCCTAATCCAAAACAGAACTCTATTTGCCTAGTTACCCAACCTATAATCATTTTTTTTATCATTTTTAGAATCACACAAGAAACCACAAATTGTTAGCTCAACCACCGATGGTCACCTCAACCATTGTCAGTTACCTAACCATTGATGGTTAGCCCAACTGATGATGGTTCACCCAACCATAAAAGGTCACTATGCTAGAAAATAATAAAAAATTATTTTCACCCCCTTTAACCCCAACTAGAACCTATTTTCTATGTTCTTGCCTATTCATAGAAATGTTTTTAATTTTTTGAACCTAACCCAAACTATCTTAGTACAAATATTGACCTACTTTTAATATACTTAGTTTTTTTGTTTAATAATTAATTTACTTTCATCTCATCTTACACGCATTTACTTTCTAATTTTTTTATGTAAATTTCCTTTCTTTTCATTTATATTAACTTAATTTTTAAAAATAGTGGATTGATAACCTCTTATCAAGCATACGCTTTTTAGATATATCTCACACTAGGAAGTCCACTCAACCATCCATCTAACAACCCATTTTATAGTCTTTCTTATCCATAGGTTATTCCTTAAAATCTAAAGAGGAGTTCCCACCATCATCGAGATCATGTATGCACTTTACCAGGTATTCTTCTACATGCCCTATTACTAATTTTGTTACTTGCTTCCAAACTAAAAAATGAGTGAAAATTAATTTAAAAAAAATTTAGCATATTTAGTGGGACATGACATCCATTTTTCCTCCTTTATTGTATGATCATCAAATGAAATCTAAAATTTATTTTAGACTTAAAATCAATCTTTTACATAAATTGATTACTTGCTTGTTTATTTCATCTAAGAACATAAAGTCATAGCAATTAATCATATATTCACTCTTGTTATCACACACCATACCAAATAACATAACTAATTAACACATCAAAACATACCTAAGACAAGGCTAACTAAGATTTCATCACCTACTGGTAAACCTTACCCTTTCTTGACAACCCTACTTGGAGGTCATTACCAAGGGGAAAAGCAACTGAACTTTTTGGTTGAGTATAAACACTAAGATTTGGTATATTTTGACTAAGTACCTGACACCCTTATCACTACAGTGTGTGAAGTGAAGGGGTAGGCTCCAATATCAAGCCATGCACTAAATATCAATATATATTTATATGTTAAACATCTAAACATAACTTGAAACCAACCTTATATTTCCTCTTTAGTACCTGATCTATAAACTAATTTATTCTTCACACTTTCTAAGGCATAAGCCAAAAGCAATTTTTAAATAACCCTAGATTTTTAAATGCACTTCAGTTTATGTTTGATTTCCTTACATTATTTTCTTTTGCTTGTTCTTTGTTTAAGGTGTGAGTTTCATCATTTTATATCCTATTTACTCTCATGGTCTTTAGTAGACAATAGTTGAGGAATCAAAACAACCAATAACCACCTTCTTCTTCCTCCTCAATGGAGTATACCTATAATGCTAAGGGTTCCCCTAATTTTTATCCCCTTTCTACTAGGCCCTCAATTTTTATTTAAGGTGATATGGATTTCATTTCCTTCCTTGATAACAACCCCATGGTTCTTCAACATTACCTAAACACCTTATCTAACTGTGCCCCTTTCACTTTAGTTCTTCCTATGGATCCACTTTATGGTATGCCACCCCATATTTTAGTGGGTGCTACCTCAACCCAACCCATGCTCACTAAATCCTCTTCTTATTCCAAAATCCCACATACTTCCACTCCCTAAACTTCATCTAACATCCCAACCAGTAACCAAATACCTACTACCCAAACCAATACCTCTAGCCTTAGATCAACTTTTCCCCTTGTTACATATACTCCTTCTACCATAGGAGTATATTCTACCAATTTTTCCATTATTCCCCTTAGTTTGACCAACCCATCAACTTCTACCCCGATTCATAGTTTGGTACTTTCAATACCTCAAACACTCCCATATATTAGCACTAGAGTTACCACCCATCAACAATCGACTAGAACATTCATACCTCTAACCAAATATACATCCATACCACCATCCACCAACCTAAACATGCCTCTAAACCAACCCCTATTATCCCCCCAACAAGCACACATGACATATTACCCATATGTCTCTAACCCACAAGGATACATAACACCTTCTACCCAACCATTTGTGTCAATCAACCCATATGTAGCCTTTTCTCAACCTCTTATGACCACTTACTAATATGTAGCTTCTTCAACGTCTTCTACCACTTATCCATACATTTCTACCACCCAATCTCAACAAATTTTACCACATAATTATGTAACTCCTCAATCTCAAATGGATTTGGTCTAGATGTTAATGAATAAAATGACCAATCTGGAATCATCTATCTTCAGGTCTCATAACCTTTTATCCTATTATCAAATCTATAATGAATGCATAAATTCATTCATTCTTATCCATGCTTATCCACCTCAATGATACTTACCTAATTTTTCAAAATTCCAAGCCAAGGAGGACCCCCAAAAACATTTCAGAGCATTTCATCAATCTTATTATTTGATCACATGTGACAATGCTCTTCTCCTTTGTACCTTCCCTATGTATTTATCAAAACTAGCCATTGAATGGTATTGTGCCCTTACCAAAAACTCCATATTTTCATTATCCCAACTTTCCAAAATATTTTTAGAGTATTTCTTAGAAAAAAATCTAAAAAGGTTTCTATTATCGACCTTTATTTTATTAGGCAATTTGATGATTAATTAATTGCTGACTTTGTAGCTAGATGGAGAGGTCTCATCAACCAACTTTATTTCTCCTTACCCCAAACTAAGTTGATTGAGATCTTCTCTCAAGATTGTGACAAACATATTTCCATAACTCATCAAGTTTAAACTTTAAGAACTTTTGATGAGGCATTCACCATAACAAGTAAACTTGAGAACCAAGCTATTGACGAAGGGAAATTGAAACTATGGAAAAGGAATTACAGATTTAAATCCAATGATCCTCCCTCCAAAAAAACTACTAACCAATAAAAAGTGAAATCATATGCAAACTCAATTTTCTTAAAGACTACCCCACCAACAACTATCACCCAACCTCATTAGACTAATTCTTCTAACCCTACCTACCAATAAAATAAAAATCAAAACTGAGCTCCTCCAAAGTAGTACACTCCCATAGGGGAGTCTTATGCTTCAATTTTGGAAAAATTACTCAATTATAACCTCATCAAACTTCCACCTATTAAACTACCCCAACAATTTGATGCTTCTCACCCTATGCCTAGTTGGTATAATGAAAATGACCATTGTGCCTTTCACCGACTTATTATACATGACATTAATAGATGTAATACCTTCCAGAGTCTAGTCTAAATCTTAATTTATAGTGGAGAACTTGCATTTGATAATCCCAATAGACCTCCTAATCAATCACTTGGCATCTTCCACAATCCTTTTCCTAATCATGCTCCTTCTACCCATCACCATGATAACCAACTAGAATCATCTCACTTAAATGAGGCACATGTATTAAATGTTATTATTAGTGATTCAATTGTTGAATAACTCATGGAAGTAGTGAACTCACCTCCTATTCCTTGGGATAACCAAATAAAGGAATTAGTTGCCTCTCTTTTCTCACTTGATGAGACCTTATCTATATCTACCTCTCCTTTGATGAAAACACAAAAGGAGACAATATTTTCTTTAACTATGTCTTCTTCTTCCACTCCACCTATTTAAGTGGTATAACTAACCTCCATTCCTTTAAACACCTAAACAAAGGAATCAACCATGTCTATTCCTACAGTTGAGGAAACTACACCTACTTACCCCATCATATAACCATCTATTCCATCTTTAGAAACCATCCAAAAAGAGAAAGTTACCTCATCCACCCAACCACCAACTTTGAAACATCCCATAAATAATAAAGATGGAAGAACCATTCCCTCTTCTCCACCTCGGGGCTTAATTTTTTAAACCAATGATGAAGGAACCAAACCCATATACAAGCCCTTTTCTAGACTATTCTAAAGTTTGTAATTCACTTCTCAACCCAACTTTCATAGACCCTCTTTTTAGCATCATCTAGAGATCCCTTACCAAAACTAATTTGAATCCACAATCTCATTTGAATCTACCCTCAAACCCATTATTATATCTTCATCAAACACCTCTTCCTTCAAAACTATAGGTGAACCATCCCAACTACCTCCCTCAAACATTTCCAAATCTCCTCATGCTTCCCATACCAAACATATCAAGAATCTAGGAATTCTTATCACACCTAGTCAAACTTACCCCATTTTAAAGTTGGATTTAACACCATATAGTCCACCAGAGAAACCCCCAACCAAACCAATCAAGAAGGGAGATTTTTCCAAAGCTCAAACTCAAACTAAACCCATACCACCTCCTTCCCACTTTTATTCTATCTTAAGACCCCATCCTTCTACCATCCAAATTACCTATTCTTCCTCTAGTAAGCCATCCCCCTCTCCTTTACCTAAACCTATACCCACTAAGTCATCCAGTTCTCCTTCATTCTTAACTAGCTTATTTTCCTCTAATTTCCCACCTATATCCAACTCCTCAACATCCAAATATTCAACCTCCAAATAATTTACCCTAAAGTCAACCATAACTAAGCAATCCCAACCACCAACCAAAACTATTTTGCCACCTATAACTTCTCAAGTGAAAACTACTTCTAGGAAGGCTCCCATCCCTAAACCTATAAACCCATAACCTCCAACACCTTTTCATGAATCCTATTCAACCATCTTATAAAGGTTGGTATAAATTTCTTCCATTAGCTTACCACCTATCAAACCATTCTACCCCTCCAATACTAAACCCTCCTGGTTCAATGATAATTTGATCTTTGTATACCATAGGGCATTGAGACATGACATGGAGAACTAAAAATCTCTCCAAACACTTGTTCATAGCCTATATGACAAATATGATCTATTATTAGATGAAACTCTTTTACCTCCATTACCAATGCTACAAAACCTAGCAAATCCCCTTATCCACAATATTCATATGGTTACCTAATTTTGGGCCCAATAGAAGGATAAGGGAAAAGATAAAATGTTCATTCCATGGACATACCCTTTAGCTCCTCAACCCTTTTACCAAACCCAAATACCTACAGCTTCACCTATCCCACCACCAAAATACAAAGTATAAAATTTGGGGGCCTCTCCCTCTAACCCTTCTAAATCCATCCTATGTATTGTGTTGAAACACCTTTATCAAACATAGGTAAAGATGAGCCTTTATGAATTAATCAACACCTCACCTCACCATCATCAAGAACTAATTTGGCTCTAAAATCTATGGAGGTTCAACCAGATGACCCTCAACCTCTTGTACCCTTTATGGGATCCCTCTAACTTTCTACCTTCATCATCTTTCAAGATTATGAAATACCTCCTATTCATCTTAAGGACTCTGATCCTGCCCTCTTTATTACTGCATACATCAATCACACCTAAATCAAAAGGGTAATGATTAATGGAGGACCTAGCATCAACATTATATCCTCCCATTCTTATGACCAACTTTAGTTACCCAAGAACGTCATGTCAAAAAACACAATGGTTTTTTTGCTCCTTTAATGATACCATGGCCACAGCCTTCAGGACAGTTTTCCTTCATATTCACTTGGGCCTCACACCATTATAGAATTATTTTACATTAGAGAGGGTGAGTTCTAATACAATGTGTTACTTAGACACTCTTGGATTTATGACATGAGTTGTGTCCCTTCCACCTTGCATCAATGCATCAAATTTGAGCATGAAGGTCAAGTTATTACCATCAAAGCTAACCCTAGTAATTTTGTCTCTTGTAATATGACATATTAGCCTAATGATGTTCTTATTCCTCATTCATCCACCTCATCATCAACTACTAATAAAACTACCTTACCACTAACCAAAACCCATAGCATTACCACCCATAACTATGATGAAAATTCCACTAGCTCATCAATCCTTTATTCCTAGATTCTTGTAGAGGACACCTTGTAATCCACATTTCAATGTCTCTTATTTAGGGAGTATCATCTTTTATCCTTAGATACTTTCCCTAATCCCTAAGAGTATGGGAACCTTAAACATGACCCTTCCTATAATCCTAACATCAACACCATCATATTTTTTAGGCTCCCCAATAATCACACAAATTTCATCTATGGGGGACTTGATCAACCACTTCTCACTCCTGCCACTACCTTATCCATCTGACCATTCATCTCTGACTTAGCTTATCTTAACAAACTAGCCTTTACCAAATATTACCCTTATAGGTGTTATTATAATGGATTTAGTCTTGTCCCTTATGAACAACCACCTCACAAGTTACCCATAATCAAAACCTAAAAACCTCATGAGTTATTTAGTCTTGTGTTTATACCACTAGAAAAACCCACCTCCTCAAAACCCATCACCACCATTAATGAGGATGTTTCATCTTATCAACCCCATCTCCATCAAAATCTAAGGACCTCAATATCATCCCATCAGAATTTTTTTATCAATAAGGTTAGTTAGGGCCCATGACCAATAAAAAGGGTGGCTGAATAAGTCCCTTCCTCATATTCATCCTAAAATGATAGAGCAAGATTGTCCTACAATAAACACAATTTAACATCAGGATGATGATTCTATTCTCACCTACCTTGGTGTAAATTATGCTTATATTCATAAATCCCTTCCTCCTAAGAACCAAACCATGCTAAATTTATCCACCATCGATGTCAATTTAGGTACTCAAGTTAACCCTTGTACCATCAAAATTGGCCAATCATTAAATTTCATGAAATAAAAAAGATTACCCTTATTTCCTTTATGATCGTAGAATATCATTTTCTTGGTCTTATTAAGATATTCCTAGAATTGACCCTTTTATTTCCCTCCACAACATTATCACCCATCTTGAGTTTAAGTCAATGCAGTAAAAGCTTCATAGGATACATCCTTGCATTACCCTTTTTGTCAAAGAAGAACTTGAATGTATCTTATTTATGGACTTCATTAAGGCCATAAACTATCCATAATGGGTTTATAAAATCATTCCCATTACCAAAACCATAGGTGGACTTCACCTCTACGTTGACTTTCATGACCTCAACCTCACTTGCCAAAAGGATGACTTTATTTTATCGAATATCAACCAACTTGTTGATCTTATAGATGGCCATGAAATGTTATCTCTCATGGATGGTTTCTTAGGATATATTAAAATTTTAATTTCCCCCAAAGATCAACATAAAACTTCCTTTATCACTCCATGTGGGACCTTCTACTATAGCATCATGCCCTTTAATCTAAAAAATGTTGAAGAAACCTATCAGTGTGTTATGACCTACAATTTTCATGATCTCATCCATAAAATTTTAGAGGACTATGTTGATGATATCCTTGGGAAATACAAACACCACAAATATCACATCACCATTATCACAATCACATTCGACCAATCAGTCAATTATCATGCTAGGATCAACCCTAAGATATGCATTTTTAGGGTCTTATCTACAAAACTTCTTAGATTTATCATCTCCATTCAAGGAATCAAAATATACCCCACTAAAGTTAGATCAATATTGGAGATGCCTCCTCTTATCAACCTTAATTAAATCCATATCATGTAGGGGAAGCTCCAGTCCATCCATCACTTCATCTCCCAGCTATTAGATAAATGTCAACCTTTTCACCATCTCCTCAAGAAAAACACCTCTTTTAAGTGGACCAAGGACTATCAACAATACTTTTATTTAATCAAGGAGTACCTTCTCTCTCCACCCATTCATATTCCTCCTAAAGAGGACCAACCCTTCTACATTTATATATCAACCATAAACCATTCCTTAGGGGAAATGCTCACTCATTATGATGAACATAACAAAGAGAAAGTTGTCTACTAAATTTGTTGCACACTTATAGAGTATAAGACTCGATATACCCATCCCAAGAAACTTTTCCTCACCTTAATATTTGAGGATTCTAAACAGCATCACTACCTTTTTCACATAAAACCTATGTCATTACTAATACTGACCCACCCAAATACATGTACTCTAAACCATACCAAAACTAACATATGGCCAAGTGGTTCATCCTCCTAGCTAAGTTTGATCATGGATTCCTTTAGCAGAAGTCCATTAAGGGGAAAATCATCACTGATCAATTTGATGAAGCTCCTCTACCATAAAACCATCTCCTCTTATTTCTCTTGATGAGTCCATTACAACTCTTTCTTAAGAAGAACCCACTTACCAAATGACCATTTTTTTATGGCTTCAAATACCAACATGGTAGGGGTACTAGAGTTATATTCATTACCTTAAATGGAAAACATCTTATAATTTATTTTAATCTTTATTTTGAATATACCAACAATGTGGTCAAGTATGAAGCCCTGGTCATAGGTATCTAAAATGCTCTAGCTTTGGGACTCAGAACAATCAATATTTTTGGCAATTCCCAACCTATGATCAATCAAGTCAATAGATCTTATCAATGTAAAATTGATGTCATATTGAAGTAAAAATAACTCATATATTTACTCATAGCATCATTTGGTCATTACCTTATCTAATCAGTTCCTCGATCTACCAATAAGTTTGTAGATACAATAGCTTCCCTTACTTCCCAAATTCCATCTCAACCTATCGAATCCAAACTATTTATCACCATAAATTGATTTATCACACCTTAATAATTTATTTATGAGCTTCCAACCGTTTTTAGTGTCAAAGAATCTCCTTTCAACCTTTTTTATGACCAAACTTTTAACTACCTTAACCTTGACATCATTCTACCTAACCTTTCTAAGAATGCCCAAATAAATTTTGTTTAGAGTACCTCTCATTACACCATAATCATGGGAATAATTTACAAACATGGCTTTGATAGGCTCCTTCTCTATTGCCTTCACAATCATGAAGCTTCCCATGCTATCAAAGAAACACATGATGGAATATGTGGGGGGAATTTTAGGGCCCTAGCTATTGCTAAATGGATCCTTTACCTGGGTTATTATTAGCCCACCCTCAATCAATATTTTTGTGATTATGTAAATAAGTGCATAAAATTTCAACATCATGCACCATCCCATGGCCATCGAGTATCCAATGACTATTTTACCTTCTCATAATGGGGTCTTGATCTTATTGGGTAAATTAATCATCATTCTTCACAATGACACCAATCCATCATTACCGCTATCAAATATTTCACCATATGGGTAGAATCCATCCCCCTTATCTCAACCAAAGCCAAAAATAATGTTTATTTCATCACTCACCACATCATTTATCACTTTTGTGTTCCTCATAAAATCATTACTTATAATGGAAAATCCTTTAAAAATAAGAAAATCTAAGGTCTCTACAATGCATTTGGCATTAATTTAATCTTTTACTTGCCTTACCATGCACAATAAAATGGATAGGTATAAGCCTCTAACAAAATTCTTAACAAAATTTTGACCAAAGTAGTAAGTGCATTAGGTAGGGATTGGCATTTGTAGATTCCCTTCACTTTATAGGATTATCATAATAGCATTTGAAACCCTACAGATGCTACCCCTTTCTCTCTCATTTTTAGAGTAGAGGCAGGCTTGCCCCTCAAATTCTAGATTCCTTCTCTTCGTATATATTTGCATGACATCATTTTTTAGAGTGATTATTATCAAGAATGCCTCACACATTTGGAACTCCTTGATGAACATCACCTCACAACACTTAATCATATTCGTGTCTATCAAGAATGAATCAAGCGTGCTTACAAAAAACATATAAGAGATAAAGAATTCAATATCAAAGACCTTGTCCTTAAGGAAAATAAACATGTAACTAATATGGAGAAAAGCAAAAAAGGCAAGTTTGCATTCAATTGGCTGGACCTTACATCATAACCCATAAGTATGGATCAAAATATTATCATTTATCTTCTTTCGAGGGTAAACAAGAACTTGATCCTCTAAATGCTTCACATTTGTGTCCTTTCTATTGTTAAAATAAGGATCAAACTCACCTTTGTGTCTAACTTAAGCTTGTACATTGATTTAAAAGATTTTCACTTCTCTTCACCTATCAATCCTTGATTCTTTTAGGGATAATGGATTAAAACATATGACCATGTGATTATCCATCATAGTTATAGTTTAATCCTAAGCATGGATACCATAGATTTACCCATGGCATGCTTCTCATGGATAATTTTCATCTCTAATCAGATGGAATCCCATGATTAGTTGTCTTACAAACCACCTTCCCATATCCATTATTAAAATTTTGTGCTAAAAAGACTTAACCCCATATAGGTAGACCTATAAGCCTAAATAGACTTTTCCATATCTAAAACTAGAACTCAAAATCAAATTGGCCCAAAATATCACTTGGGTCCATATCTCTACTACCCAATAAGTAAATTGCTTAAAGATAGACTACTCCCTTAAAGGATAGCTACCAAATAATTAAATTACTTAAAGATAGACTACTCCCCTGAAGGATAGCTATGAAAATCCATCTTTAGACCACTCCCGTGAAGGATGACTAAAACAAAGTTTTTTTAAAAATAAATATTTGAAGCTTCCCACATCAATCAGCGTCACTAACCTACAAAAGTAATAAAATCACAACCAACAAGCCATAATTGGGTTTCACATATGGCATTAGTAGACTTCTCACATTGATCAATCGACCCACTATATTAAGGTATAAACTTCTTTATTATGGTTATTTGGTCACCTATAGAAGAGGAAAGCTAACCCACATTAGGTTACCACATCGCCTATTTCTCCTTAACCCATCTACCTATCACCTACTTTCCCTTTTTAAAACTCTATAAAAATAAAGGGACTTTGAGCTTACTTGACACAAAATGATCAAGATACCTTATTTTTCAATCAGATCATGCTCCTGTAAAGCATTCAAATAGATTATTTCCATTGAGTCAATCTAAATTCAATTTCATTAGGCCCTTATCAATGAATATATAATACCTTTTTATTAGCCTCCATTCATTATTTCATGTGGAAATATGTCTCATGATTCTCCTCTCTTTTCTACATTTTGTATGTCATCAACACCTACTTTATGTGCTTTCATTATACCCATATCATACAAAGTCAACACACCATTTTCGTCAAAACACTATGAACTATACCCATCTATGTATTTAAACATTTAGCATATCATAAATCACCTCATCAAAATAAATAATCAAAACCATCCTATCTACCCCCATGAATAAGCAATTCATCCCTCATATATACACAAAACATCACCTAATATCATCCACATACAAAAACCACATCATAATCATGAAATAACCATGTCATATCTATAAACATTGTCATCATTCCATCAACATCTCTACATCAAATAATCTATCACAAACATGAAGTCACCATGATTATATATACCTAAAAACATCTATCTCTTATCCATAAATCATATCATGAATAAAATCATTATACCACCACACTCAATATCCATCTTTGATCATATATATATATATATATATATATCATAGTTATATATTGCGTAAAGCATATACATCCATGAACAAAATCACACATAACATAATTAAATCAATCATCTACATATCTAAAATCATACATCTTTAAATTAATGTCATCATTAAAACATCATGATCATAAATTCACCCATGAAACCCATCATTATAATACATCATAGCCATCACATGAGCAAAATGTCAACAAAAAAAATCAATCTACATATCAAGAGTCATCATCACCTCATCATCATAATCATAAAACATCTATAAACATATAGTCCATGTCATCATGTCATCAATATGAACAAATGTCATTAATACATAATCAATACACATCATAAACATCTATAAACATCATAACATAATAAAATCATATCATCAATATATTCAAATGTTAACATGTCATCAACATAATCATCACATACATATATAAGGAAATACATGAAATAATGTATCTATCTTTCTCACTCATATACATCTCACATCATCAGTTGGTAGGCTAAAATCAAAACAATATCCATCTATGTTAAAAAAATTGGGCCCCTGGGGCACCATTCCTACTCACTCCATCAACACATGTACCTACACTACCAACTGGTGGTGGTCCCCCTGATACTCCTTCCTAACCCACTATGGAGGCCCACTATCTTGGAGTAGCTATAGATGGATGACCTAATAGGCTAACCCTATACTCCCCATATCTCATCTCTAATAGAAACTATTCTAGTACTATCACCTCATAATATCTTAGCTCCTCAATAGTGGCTAAGTATCGTATCCTTAGAACTATGTCAAGTGGTCTTCCTTCTACTATTATGGCCACTTTTGCCCTCTATCTTAATGAATCTCTCTCTTGAGTCACTAACCCAAGAGAGATCATCACTTGAACATGCTCACTATTTAAAGTCATAACCTACCCCTGTAAGGTGATAATATATGTTTATAAAGTGGCCACCTATCCCTATAATCTAGTGATTTAGGCTTGTGTTACTGCCAGTGCTACCTATGCCTATCCATCTGATCCACCACCCTATACTGGTACCCTAGCAAGATCCATATCCATAGGCTACTGACCACCATCACCCTATTAAAAGTTAGATACTACATATTTGGTCTAGCACCAAGCCACATACCCATCTCGAATGCCAACATCATCTATGGGAGATCTCACTAGTAGATTCTCCTTATCTAATACAACATCCTATGGCTACATATCATAGAGTAAGAACTCAAAATCATCCCTCATGTATTGAGGGAGATCTAGTGGGATCACCTACACCATTCCAAACTATCTATGTACTCAATCAAACAAGATAAGCTTTATCTCACCATCCCACCTGTCATAGATCCAATACCAGCTCTATAGTGATAATGTGTGGTAGATGTACCCTACCTATCTTGGCCAAATCACATAGGGCCTCTACACTACATCACCTACCACTAAACCATCCAAAGCATCATTGAACCACTCTATATCTTTTACAGCACCACTAACTCCTATCAGTGTATAATTCCCTCTACATCTCATGAAGCTAACCCTGTAGTTAGTTGGGACATACCCATCCCAAGGAAGCCCTAATGGTCTCAACACTCATGTGTGCTCATATACCCAATAATGGAGCATGAACCCAATACTGATCTTATACTACTTATTTGCTTGAAAGGCCTAAAGATCCCTATAGATCTAGACAAATAATAAGGAGTCCTAATTGAACATGGTCCTACCCAATAACATCTCCACTATTACTCCTAATAACAAACATGGGAATCAACCATTGCTCAAATCTAGCAATGCAAATCACGACACCCCAATCATCATCATAATCAATAAGCATTTATCTCCTAGGGCCTTTTGGTATAATGTCTCATAATAAACCCTACTTGCATGATATATAGCCTAAACCTAATCTACTCTATATATCAAGTCCATGGAATAATCTCTCATTGCTCTGTACATGAAACATTGGCTCCCCTATATGGGTAACCATGTGATACACTAAATGTCATCTAAGAGAATCATCATCTCCCCCATTGGTAGCAAGAAAGTGTTCATGGATGGGTCCCATCTCTTGATGATATCCATGAATATAGCTGCATCATGTAGTAGGTACTAATAGTGTCTCATATCCCCTAGGCCCACCTCCTCCATATGCCTCCACTTAGCATCTATCATCCCATTTTGAACCTTAGCAAAGATCTTAGGGAATTGGTCCCTCATCTAGATCTGGTCATGGGATTGTAATAAAACAACATTAGCATGCCTATTTAGTTGTCAAATTCAAGTTCACTATCAATCTACACTCATATTTTTCAATATATATTAAATCTAACCCCCTACATCTACTCTCTTACCTCTAGCAATCAATAAAACCTCTACTTCTATACCTAACACATGAATACTCTCTTTTAAAACACTTAAAAATCTTTTATTTACTCTACCCATCAACCCTTCAACCTATCTAACTTGAATTTGACCTTTTACACATTACCCCTATCAATAATTATTCAAATATTTAACCACTTCATGAAAATATTAATTACACACTTTCATAACTTCTTACCTATCTTTTTACAAACTTTGTAACACCTTTTTACACTGCTTGTACCTTCTTCCCACTTTGTACATCTCATAAATTTACCACTTTAAGATATTTTCAACTTATCAAACATTTTATATCCATATGATATCACCTGAATTTAAAAAACTTTTATAACTTTAGTAAACCCTACTATTTACCATTTTCCAAACTTGAAAACTTTCCAAACCCTTCACATAACTTTACCAATTTGAATGCAATGTCCCCAATCTCCCCTTTTAACACCGCTTTCATTCAACCATCGATGGTTCCTTAAACTGTCAATAGTCCTTAAGGACCCTTTTTTCCCTATGTTTGACCATTAATGATTGGGTTGAATTATCAATGGTCACTGTGTGTGACCATCGATGGCATGACTCTCAAACCTCAAACCTTTCAAACTTCCTCAATGCATTCCAATTTCAATATTTCCTTCCATAAACTTATCCTAAAACCAAATTCCAACTCCACACATAGTACATCTATCACTTCCCCTTACTTTACCCAAATTCCACACAACCCTAACCTAGGGCATCATTTTCCAAGACTAGTTTAAAACCTTACCCCAATCCCTATCATTCATAAACATTCATCCACCACTTCCACATCTAATAAATTATACTATCCTATAAAATTTAAGATATAACCTACCTCATTCTATTATTTTTGATGTGGTCAAATCTCTCATCCCACCACCTAACCACATCTTTGTCCACCATCCATTTGGTCCACCTTCAAGCATACTATCAACCAATTGAAAACTTCCAACTCAATAAGCTCAATATACAAGCAAAAAATATCACAAAATACATAGAGAATGAAATTTTAAATGTAAAAAATAAAAAATGAAGTTACATTTTACTTTTATCTTCTTATATTTTTAGGTTTTTTTTAATCATCGACAGTCAGGGTGACCATCAATGGTCAGCCCTTGAGAAAATCTTGACCATTGATTATCAATTCCCCCACCTTTTTAAAATCTTTTAACTATACCCCACCTAGGTGTTGACATGGGGATATCACTTAATGCCCCCTAAAATATAATTGGACCCATTGTAAATTACCTTCCCTAACCAATCCATCTAACCATGCCCACCTTGATGTTGGCCTTTTTTGACCCAAAATTTTACATCTTTTGTGATGACCTTGCCTTGATCACTTTGACTAAACCACCTAACCTTACCAAATTTAAATTTTGAACTTCACACTACCTCATGCATGACCATAATATATATTTTTTTTATGGGAACACTTCCTACCCTAGATGCCTATGTGCAACACTAACCCTATCTATATGACTTGATAGGCATGACTCAATAAACTATGACCAATGCTATGGATCAGTTACCCTATCATATATCTCCCTAAAACCTAACTTTATTTATATCAACAATAACAACTTTAGTATGTACATGATCTTGATTATCACACTTAGTCACATTTTGTGCACATGTTTGCATTTCAAATGCCCAACCCATTTCGTGTTACCCATCTCATGTCTCACCCTTTACCATTTATCAAACCCTAACACAAATTTTATTTTGCCTCATAGACTCTTGATTTGAGTGGAAATACCTCCTCCCATACTTGAGGGAACTAGACCTTGACCAAAAATCTATTTTTGTTTTGTAGCTTGTTAATTCAAGGCTATATAATACGAAGGTGTAAAATGTGGACACTCAAAAATTGCATAGTTTTAGATGTAAAAACACTTGGAACCCTTGCCTAACCCTAAAACTAATTGACCACATAGTTGACTTAGCTTATTTATTAATTTATGAACTTAAATTTTTGAATCACTCCTTTTTAACCCATTTTCCTCTAGACCTCGACCATTGATGGTCAGCCTAACCATTGATGGATTGCCTAATCATCGATGGTTAGGTATTCAAGCCTAATTTAAATATTTAAAGCATTACCAATTGTATGAGATAAACATGGCACATTTAGCAACTTTTATTTTGTGATGCAAACTAGATTTAAAGCATTGTAATTAGCAACTTTCTCCTCTAGCCAACTAGTAACTTCCTCCTACACATTTAGTAACTTCATCCTATAAAAGGAGAGAAGCAGGGGAAAAAAGGGAATTAGAAATTGAGAAATATACATCTAAGCTATCTTGTATACAAGTATCTAGTGTCCCTTCAGAAAGAAATAAGCATCAATGGAGACATGAACTTGTATCAAAATCACTTTCAAAAGCCAAAGTACTATCACTCTATCCAAATTGATTTAGCCTTTTACCACTAAGTTAAAAGTATCTCTTGGTTATTTTATTTTATTTATATTCCATTTACATCCTCCTTACCCTATCAGACCCATCAATATCTTATTTTGAATTCCCCTAATCCATAACAGACCTCTATTTTCCTAGTTTCCTAACTTACAATCTTATTTTCTGATCATTTATAGAATCACATAAGAAATCATCTATTGTTAGCTCAATCACTAATGGTCACCTTAGCCATCGATGGTTACCCAACTACTGATAGTTATCCCAACTATCAATGGTTCACCCAACCATCGATGGTCATTATGATATAAAATAATATCAAGTAATTTTCACCCCCTTTAACCCTAGCTAAACCCTATTTTCTATGTTCCTACTTTTTCACAGAGACTTTTCTAATTTTATGATTTTAACATGAGTATTAACCCACTTTTGCTATATTTAGTGTTTTTTCTAAACAAAAAATTTAATTTCATTTCATCTTACATGCATTTAATTTCTAGTTATTGAATACAAATTTCCTTTATTTTCATTTATATCAACTTAACTATTATAAATAGTGGATTTACAACCTCCTAGCAAGCATATCTTTATTATATCTAACTCACACTAGGCAGTCCACTCAGCCATCAATCTAACAACCCCTCTTATGGTGTCTTTCCTATTTATAGGTTATTCCTTCCAAGATAAAGAGGATTTACCATCATCATATAGACCACACACACACTTTACCATGTATTCTTCTACACACCCTATTACTAGTTTCATTACTTTCTTCCAAATTAATAAATGAGCATGAGTTAATCTAAAACATTTTGGCATGCCTAGTGGGACCTAGAAACCCTTTTTACTCCTTTATTGTATGCTCATCAAATGAAATCTAAAATTTATTTTGGGCTTAAAATAAATATTTTGCATACATTGATTGCATGCTTGTTTTATTTCATCTAGTAACTTAAAGGCATAGTAATTAATCATAACTTTCACTCTTGTTATCAAAAACCATACAACATTACTTAACTATTTAACACATAAAAACATACCTAAGACAAGGTCTAACTACTATTTCATCACTTATCGGTAAACCTTAACCTTTCCTAATAATCCTACTGGGAGGTAATTATCAAGGGGAGAACCAACTCATCTCTTTGGTTGAGTATAAACTCTAAGATTCAGTATATTTTTGCTAAGCATCCAACACCCTTATCATTAAGGTGTGTTAAGTGAGGGGTAAGATAAATATCAAGCCATGTACTAAAGATTAATATAGATTTCTTTCTTGAGTACCTAAACATAACCTAAAACCAACCATAGATTTCCTCTTTAGTATTGATCTACAAACCAATTTCCTCTTCACACTTTTTAAGGCATAATCCAAAAGCAATTTAAAAATAACCCTAGGTTGTTAAACACACTTCATTTTATGTTTGATTTCCATGAGTTCTTTTCTTTTAATTTCTCTTTGTTAGAGGTGTGAGTTTCATCATTTTATTTCTTATTTCCTCTCATGGTCTTTACTAGACAAAAATTGAGGAATCAAAATAACCAAAAACCACCTTCTTCCTCCTCCTCCATGGAGTATACCTCTGATGTTAAGGGTTCCCCTCATTTTTGTCCCCTCCTACCAAGCCACCAATTATTGTTGAGGTTTATTTAGATTTCACCACCTTCCTTGATAACAACCTCATGGCTCTTCAACATTACCTAAACACCTTATCTAACCTTGCCCCTTTTGCTTTGGTTCATCCTACAGATCCACCTTATGGTATGCCTCCCCATCTTTTGGTGGGTGCCACCTCAACCCAACCCATTCTCACTCAAGCCTCTTATTCTTCTAATATACCACCTACTACCACTCCCTAAACTCCATCCAACCTCCCAACTAGTAACCAAACACCTACTACTATAACTAAAACCTCTAACCTTAGATCAACTTTGCCCCTTTTTACCTATACTACATCTATCATAGGATTATCCTCTACCCCTATTTATACTATTCCCCTTAGTTTAACCAACCAACCAACTTCTACCCCACTTCGAATTTTAGTACTTTCCATAACTCAAAACCTCCCAACTATTAGCACTCGAGTTATCACCCATCAACAACTAACTATCACTTTCATACCTCCTACCCAATATACATCCATACCACCATCCATAAACCCAAGCATACCTCTAAACCAACCCATATTAACCCTATAACAATCACCCATGACATCTTACCCATATGTGTCTAACCTAGAAGGATACATAACACCTTTTACTTAACTATTTGTGCTAATCAACCCTTATGTGGCACTATCCTAACCTCTTATGACCACTTACCAATATGTAACTTCTTCAACATATTTTTCCACTTATCCATACATTATTCCCACCCAACCTCAACAAAGCTTACTACCTAGTTATGAATCTTCTCAACCTCAAATGGATTCAGTCTAGATGTAAATTAACAAAATGACCAACCTAGAATCATCTATCTTTGGGTCTCATAACCTTTTATCCTATGATAAAATATATAATGAAACCATCAATCCATCTATTCTTATACATGTTTATCATCCTCAATGGAAATTACCTAAGTTTTCCAAATTCTAACGTAAGGAGGACCCCTAAAAACATTTGAGAGCATTTCATCACTCTTGTTATTTGATCGCATATGATGATGTTATCCTCATTCATCCTTCCCCATGTATTTATCAAGACTAACCCTTGATTTTTATAGTGCCCTTACCAAACACTACATCTTTTCATTCTCCCAACTTGCCCAAATCATTTTAGAGCATTTCTCAATAAATACATCTAAAAAGGTTTCTATTACCGACCTCTATTCTATCAGGAAATTTGATGATGAATAAATTACCAACTTCATAGCTAGATGAAGAGGTCTCATCAGCCAAGTTTCTTTCTCCATACCCCAACCTGAGTTGATTGAGCTCTTCTCTTAGGTTTGTGCCAAACATATTACCCCCACTCTTCAATTTTAAACTTTAAAAACTTTTGATGAGGCATTCACCATGGCACATAAACTTGAGAATTGAGCCATTAATGAAATGGAAATTGAAACTATGAAACAAGAATTCTATCTTTAAATCCAATGATCCTCCCTCTACCAAAACTACTAACCAATCCAAAGTGAAAGCATCTACAAAATTAGTTATTCTAAAGACTACCCCACTACCAACTATCACCCAACCTCATCAAACTAATTATTCAAAAACTACCTACCAACAAAACTAAAACCAAAACCTAGCTTCTCCAAAGAAATACACTCTCATAACAGAATCTTATGCTTTAGTTTTAGATAAATTACTCAAATCTAACCTCATCCAAATTCCACCCATTAAACAACCCAAATAATTTGATGCTTCTCACCATGTGCCTAGTTGGTACAAGGAAAATGACCATTGTGCCTTTCACTGAGTTATTGGACATGACATCAATAGATGCAATACTTTCAAGAGTCTAGTCCAAAGCTTAATCAAAAGTGGAGAGCTTGCATTTTATAATCCCAATGCACTTTATAATTAATCCATTAACATCTTTTGCAAACCTTTTCCTAATCATGTTCCTTCTACCCATCACCATGACAACCAACCAAAATCATCTCACTTAAATGAGGCACATACGATTAACATTGTTATTAGTGAGCCCATTGTTGAGGAAACCACTACCTCAACTACTTCTTCCTCCATTTCACTCATAGAAGTAGTGGGCTGACCTCCTATTCCTTGGGATACCAAAACAAAGGAATCAACTTCCCCTCTCTTTTCACTTGATGAGACCTTAGCTATATCTACCTCTTCTTTGATGGAAACACAAAAGGAGACAACCTTTGATTTAACTATTTCTTCTTCTTCCACTTCACCCATTGAAGTGGTAAAATCACCCTCCATTTCTTTGAACATCCAAATAAAGGAAGAAAACATGTCCATTCCTTCACTTGAGGATACTAAACCTACCTTCTACATCATATAAATATCCATTCCCTATTTGAAAACCATCCCACAAGATAAGGTTACCTCATCCACCCAACCACCAACTTTGTAACCTCCCATCAAGAACAAGGATGGAGGAGCCATTCCCTCTTCTCCACCTAGGGGATTAATTTTTAAACCAATGACCAAGGAACCAAACCCATATACAATCCCTTTTATATACAAGTCCAAATTTTGGAATTCAATTCTCAATGTAACATTCATAGAGCCATATTTTGTCATCATTGGGATCTCCCTTACCAAAACAAATCAAAATCTGAAACCTCACTTGAATCTACCCTCAAACCTATAATTACATATTTGTGAAACACCTCTTCCATTGAAAACATAGGTGAACCATCCCAATTACCTCCATCAAAAATTGACAAATCTCCTAATGCTTCCCTTACCAAACCTATCAAGAAGCTAGGAATTCTTACCACACCAAGTCAAACTCACCCCTCTTTAAAGTTGGATTTTACACCATCTAGTCAACCAAAGAAACCCCCAACCAAACCAAACAAGAAGGGATATTTTCCCAAACCTTAACCTCAAACTTAACCCATACCACCTCCTTCCCACTTTCCTTAATTCTTAGGACCCCATCCTTATACCATCACAATTACCTATTCTTCCTCTAGTAAGCCATCCCCCCTTCCTTTACCTAAACTGACACCCACTAGGTCATCTAGTTCTCTTTCATTCTTAACTAACATATCCACTTCTACTTTCCCACCTATATCCAAACCCTCAACATCTAAATATTCAACCTTTAAACATTTACCCTAAATTCAACAATAACTAATCAATCCAAACCACCAACTAAAACCATTTCACCTCCTATAACTTCTAAGGTAAAAACTACTTCTAGGAAGTCTCCCATCCCTAAACCTATAAACCCATCACCTATAAAACTTGTGCATGAATCTTATTCACCCATCCTAAAAAGGTTGTTGGAAACTTCCTCCATTAGCTTACCACCTGTCAAACCGTTCTACCCCTCCAATACCAAACCCTTCTAGTTCAATGATAATTTGATTTGTACATACCATAGGAACCAGGACATGACACAAAGAACTACAAAGATCTCCATGAACTTATTTATAGCCTATATGATGAGGATGGACTATTATTAGAAGAACCTCTTTTACCTTGATTACCAATACTACCATCAACCCAAACTACCCAACCTTTACCTACTCCCCCACTCTCATCCAATAGTGAGGGGGAGGAACTGAAGTAACTACCAAACCTAGAAAATCCCCCACCCATATTATTCATATGGTTACCTGATCTTGGGCCTAATAAAAGGGTACTGGAAATACCAAAGTGTCCATCCCATGGACATACCCTTCAACCCCTCAGTCCTTTGACTAATCCCAAATACCTACACCTTCACCTATCCCACCACCAAAACCCAAAGTATCAATTTTGGGGGCCTCTCTCTCCAACCCTTCTAAAACCATCTAGTGTATCATGTTAAAATGACTTCATCAGACACTGGTAAAGATGTTCCTTTATGAATTAATCAACACCTCACCTCACTATTTTTAGGATATGTAATCTATAGATGTTCAACTAGATGACCCTCAACCTCTTGCACCCTTTATGAGAGCCCTCCAACTTTTTGTCTTCATCACCTTTTAAATTTTTGAAATACCTCCTATTCATCCTAAGGATTCCATTCATCCCCTCTTTATTAATACATACATCAATCACACCCACATCAAAAGGGTAATTATTGATGGAGGAGATAACATCAACATTATCTCCTCCCATGCTTATGACCAACTTTAGCTACCTAAGAACATCATGTTAAAAATCACAATGGTTCTTTGCTCCTTTAATGATACCATGTCCAAAACCTTGGGGATAGTTATCCTACATATCCACTTGGGACCCCACACTATTCCAAAACTATTTTATGTTATATATGGTGAGTTCTAATATAGCGAGTTACTTGAATGCCCTTAGATCCATGCCATGAGTTTTGTCCCTTCCAGCTTGCATTGATATGTTAAATTTGAGCATGAAGGTCAAGTTGTTACCATCAGAGATGACCCTAGTCCTTTTGCCTCTTGAAATATTACATATCAGCCTAAAAATGTCATTATTCCTACCTCATCCACCTCATGATTAACTACTAACAACACTACCTTACCACCAAACAAAACCCATAAAATTCTCACCCATAATCATGATGAATCTTCCACTAGCTCATCAATCCCTTCTTCCCAAATTATTGTATAGGATGTCTTGGAATCCTTGCTCCAACATCTCTTACTTGGGGAGTGTCATATTTTATCTTTGGATACTTTCCCTACTTCCCAAGAGTATGGGAGCCTTAAAGATGACCCTTCTTATGATCCTAACATCAGCACCATCATCCCTTTTGGGATCCATAAGAATCAAATAAATTTCATCTATGGGGGACTTGATCAGCCACTTCTCACTCCTGCCACTACCTTATCCATCTAACAATTCACCTTCAACTTATCTTATCTCAACAAATTAGCCTTTACCAAATCTTACCTTTATAGGTGTGTTTGGAAGGGGTTTAGTCTTGGCCTTTATAAATAAGAACTACATGAGTTACTCATAATCAAAACCCAAAAACCTCATGAGTTATTTGGGCTTGGGTTCATATCACCAAAAGAACCCACCTCACCAAAACCCATCACCACCATCGACGAGGATGTTCCATCTTCACCAACCCCATCTCCCTCAAAGTTTTAGGACCTTGATATCATCCCATCCAACATTTTTTATTGATACCATTAGTTTTGGCCCCTTGACCTATCAAAAACATGGCCAAACTAAGACCCTTCCTCTCATTCATCTTGAAATGATAGAGTGACATTCTCCTACCATCAACATGATCCAACATTAGGATGATGATTCTATTATTACCTACCTTGGTACAATGGATTATTATATTCATAAGTCCCTTCCTCCTAAAAACCAAACCATGATGAATGAATCCACCATCATTGTCAACTTAGATACTCAGGATAACCCCCATATCATAAAAATTGGCCAATCATTAAATTCTATGGAGCAACAAGATTACCTTTCTTTCCTTTATGATTAAATCATAGAATTTTCTTGGTCCTATTGGGATATGCCCAAAATCTACCTTTATATTTCCCTCCACAACATTGTCACCCATCTTGAGATTAAGCTAGTGTACCAAAAGCTTCATAGGATACATCCTCACATTGCCCTTCTTGTAAAAGAATAAATTCAATGTCTCTTATCCATGGACTTCATTTAACCCATCAGTTATATACAATGGGTTTCTAACATTTTTCCCATTACCAAAACCATAGGGAGACTTCACCTTTGCATTAACATTTGTGACCTCAACTTTACTTGCCTATAATATGACTTTCTTTTAACAAACATTGACCAACTTATTGATCTTACAGCTGGCCATGAAATACTATCTCTCATGGATAGTTTCTAAAGATATAATTATATTTTAATTTCCCCCAAAGATCAATGTAAAACTTCCTTTATCACCCCATGGAGGACCTTCTACTACAGGGTCTTACCCTTTGGTCTAAAAAATATTAGATCAACCTATCAATGTGCCATGACATACATTTTTCATGACCTCATCCATAAAATTATAGAGGATTATGTGTATTATATCCTTGGGAATCTAAACACCGTAAATATCACCTTGTCATTCTCGTAATCATCTTCAACTAACTAATCCATTATCATGTCCGGCTCAAACCTAAGAAATGCATTTTTGTGGTCTTATCTGGAAAAATTCTTAGCTTTATCATCTCCCTTTAAGGAATTAAAATAGACCCCACCAAAGTTAGATTAATCTTGGATATGCCTTCTCCTATCAACCTTAAGCAACTCTATATCCTACAAATGAAGTTCCGATCCATCCATCACTTCATCTTCTAGCTATCAAATAAGTCTAAACATTTTCACCTTATCCTCAAGAAAGACACCTCTTTTAAGTGGACCAAGGACTGTTAACAAGCCTTTGATTCAATAAAGGAATACCTTCTCTCTTTACCCACTCCTATTCCTCATAAAGAGGACCAACCCTTCTAATTTTATATATCCACTAAGGACCATTCCTTAGGGGCAATGCTCTCTCATCATGATGAACAAAATAAAGAGCAAGCCATCTACTACATTAGCCACACACTTATAGAGTATGAGACTTGATATACCCATCTCAATAAATTTTTCCTTGCCTTCATCTTTGTCACCTCCAAACTCCATCACTACCTTATTAATCATAAAACCTATGTCATTACTAATACCAATCCACTCAAATACATGCACTCTAAACCATACCAAAACTAATTTATGGCTAAGTTACTCATGTTCTTGGCTAATTTTTATCTTGAGTTCCTTTAGTAGAATTCCATTAAGGGTTAATTCATCACCGATCAATTGGGAAAAGATCCCATACTAGACAACCAACCACCTCCTCTTACTTTTCTCAATAAGTCCATTTTAACTCTTTCTCAGGAAGAACCCACTTACCAAATGACCATGTTTTTCAATGTCTCTAAATGCCAATATGGTGGGGGGGATAGAGTTATTCTCATTCCACTAAATGGTGAACCTCTTTTACTTTCCTTAAAAATTATTTTTAATATACCATTAATGTGGCTGAGTATGAAGCCCTTGTCATAAGTATCCAAACTACTCTAGCTTTAAGAGTCAAAACAATCAATATCTTTGGTGATTCCCAACTTGTGATCAACCAAGTCAATGGATCTTATCAATGTAAAAATGATGTCCTATTGAATTACAAACAACTTGTAGACATACTCTTAGCATCATTTGATCATTACCTTATCCAGTCAATTCTTTGATCTACCAACAAATTCTTAAATACATGGATTCCCTTACTTCCCAAATCCTATCTCAACCTATTGAATCCAAACTATTTGTAACCATCCATCAATTTATCACACCTTCATATCTCATTTCTAACCTTCCCATCATTTTTAGTGTGGAAGAATCTCCTTCTAGCCTTTGGTATGACCAAACTTGTAACTACCTTAACCTCAGCATCATTCCACCCAACTTTTCCAAGAATGCCCAAAGAGATTTTGTTCATAGTACCTCTCGTTACACCATACTTGGGGGAATAATTTATAAACATGGATTTAATGATATCCTTCTCCATTTCCTTCATAGTCATGAAGCTTCCCACACTATCAAGGAAACACATGATAGAATCTATGGGGGACATCTTAATGTCCTAGTAATTGCTAAATGTATCCTTCACTTGGGCTATTATTGGCCCACCCTCAATCAAGATTGTTATGATTATGTAAATAAGTACATCAAATTTCAACATCATGCTAATTTACATCATTTATTAGCCCATAGCCTTTGAGTTTCCAAGGATTATTGGCCATTCATGTAATGGGGTATCAATCTTATTAGGTAAATCAATCCTCATTATTCACAATGACACCAATCCATCATTACCACTACCAAATATTTCAAAAAATGGGTAGAAGCCATCTCCCTTATCTCAACCAAAGCCAAAAATATTTTTGATTTCATCACTCACCACATCATCTACTACTTTTATGTTCCCCATAAAATCATCACTAATAATGATAAATCCTTTAAAAACAAGACAGTCAAAGGTCTCTGTAATGTATTTGGTATTAAGTTAAGATTTTCATCCCCTTACCATCCAAAAGAAAATGGATAGGTAGAAGCCTCTAAAAAAATTCTCAATAAAATGTTGACCAAAGTAGTAAGTGATTTAGGTAGGGATTGACATTTACACATTCCCTTCACTTTATAGGATTATAGTACTAGCATTCAAACCTCTATGAGTGTTACCCCTTTCTCTCTAGTTTTTGGAGTAGAGGTAGTCTAGACCCTCAAATTCTAGATTCCTTCTCTTCACATATCTTTGCATGACATCATTTTTTAGAGAGATTATCATCAAGAATGCATCACACATCTAGAACTCCTTGACAAACATCACTTCATAATATTTAATCATATTTGTGTCTATCAGAAATTAATTATGCACTATTATAACAAACATCTAAGTGAGAATTCAATATCAGATACCTCATCCTTAATATAAACTAACATGTAACTAATATGAAGAAAATAAAAAAAGGCAAGTTTGCTTTCAATTAGCTTGGACCCTACATCATAACCCAGAAGTATGGATCAAGATATTATCATTTGTCTTCTCTCGAGTGAAAACTAGAACCTATGCCTCTAAATGTTTTGAATTTACTTCCTTTTTATTTTGAAAATATAGATTGAACTCACCTTTATGTCTGGCTTAATCTCATCCCTTGATTTATGATATTTTAACATCTCTTCACTTATCAATCTATTTTTATTTTAGGGATAATTAATTACAATATGGGACCATATGATTATACATCATAGTTATAGCTTAATCCTAGTCATGGATACCACAACTCTACCTATGGCATGGTTCTCATGGATATTTTTCATCTCTAATTAGATGGAATCCCATGATTAGTTATCTTGAAAACTACCTTCCCATATCCATTATTAACCTTTTGTGATAAAAAGTCTTACCCCCATATAGGTAGACCTTTAATCCTAAATAGACTTACCCATGTCTAAAACTATCACTCAAAATCAAATTAGGCCCCCAAAATATCACTTGGTTTCATATCTTTAGCATTGTAGATTGCTTCCTTAAAGGATAACTACCCAAAAACTAAATTGCTTAATGATAGTTTTCTCCCTTGAAGGACATATATAAAAATTCATATTTAGACCACTCCATTGAATAATGGCTAAAGCAAAGTTTGTCAAAAAAATATTTGAAGCTTCCCACATAGATCAGCTTCACTAATCTATAAAAGCAACAAAATCTCAGGCAGTAAGCTACAATCTGATTTCACATATGTCATCAATAGATTTTCACATTGATAATTCTAGCCATTATATTAAGGCATGGACTTGTCTATTATGGTTCTTTGGCCACCTATATAAGAGGCAAGTTAACCCACATCAAGTTACCACATCACCTATTTTTCCTTAACCCATGTACCTATCACTTACTTTCCCCTCTTAAAACTCTCTAAAAATAAAGGGAATTTGAGCTTACTTGATATGAAATGATCAAGATACCTTCTTTTTCAATCAATCATGCTCATGCAAAGCATTCAAATGGCTTATTTTCATTAATTCAATCCAACTTCAGTTTCATAAGGCCCTTATCAATGAACACATCATGCCTTTTTCTTACCCTCCATTCATTAGTTCATGTTGACATATGTCTCATGATTCTCCTCTCTTTTCTATATTGCATGTTTCATAAACACCTACTTTTGTGATTTAATTATTACCATATCATAAACATTCAACACACCATTTTTATCACAACACTATGACCTATATCTCATCTATGCATTCAAACATCCAACATAACATAAATCACCTCATCAAAATAAATATTCAAAACCATCCTGTCTACCCTTATGAACAAGCCCATCATCCCTCATATATTCACAAAACATCACCTAATACCATCGACATAAGAAAACCACTTAAGCCATGTCATCATACCATTTACCATATACATTATAATAAATCCACATCATAATCACGGAATAATCATGTCATGTCTATAAACATTGTCATCATTCCATCAATATTTCTACATAGGATAATCTATCACAAGCATGAAGTCACCATGATCATGTATACCTAAAAATATCTATCTCATATCCATAAATTGTATCATGAATAAAATAATTCTACCACCACACTCAATATCCATCTTTGATCATATATATATATATATATATATATATCATATGCATATACATCCATGAACAAAATCACACATATCATAATTAAATAAATCATCTACATATCTAAAGTCATACATCCTTAAACTAATGTCATCATTACAACATAATGATCATAAATTTATCTGTGAAATTCATAAATATAATAAATCATAGCCATCACATGAGAAAAACATCAAAAACAAAAATCAATCTACACATCCAGAGTCATCATCACCTCATCATCATAATCATAAAACATCTTTAAACATCATAAACATCTATTCCATGTCATCATGTCATCAATATGAAAAAATGTGGCTAAGTACCATAACATCTTAGCTCCTCAATGGTGGCTAGGTACCATATCCTCAAAACTATTTTAGTTGGTCCTACTAATACTACATCCATTATTTCCCTCTATCTCAATGAATCTCTCCCTTGAGTCACTAACCCAAGAGAGATCCTCACCTGATCACACTCACTAGTCAAAGTCATAACTTGACCCTGTAAAGTTATAATCTATGCCTATAAATTAGCCACCTATCCTTGTAATCTAAATATTGGGTCTTGTGTTATTGCTAGTGTTGTTTATGCCTATCCATCTAGTCTACCAACCTTTATTGATACCCTATCAAAATCCACATCCATAGGTTATTAACCACCATTACCCCATCTAAACTCATTTATTACATATCTAGCCTAGTACCAAGCCACATACCCATCTCTAATGCTAGCATCATTTATGGGAGATCTCATTGGTATCTCCTCCTGGTCCAATATGATGTCCTATGGATACGAATCTAAGAGTAATAGCTCGATGTCCTCTATCCTATATCAATGGAAATCTAGTGGGATTCCCTATACCATTCTAAAACTATCTCCTTAATCAATCAAATGGGATAAGCTCTATCTTGTTGTCCCACCTTGCATAGATACAATTTTATCTCTACATTGATAATGTGTGGTATCTATACCCTACCCAACTTGGCTATCTCACATAAGGGCTCTATACTATATCATGTACCACCAAACCATCCAAATCATCTTTTAACCACTCTATATCTCTAGTACCAACACTAACCCCTATTAGCACATAATCCCCTCTCCATCTCATGAAGCCAACCCTATAGTCGATCAGAAAATACCTATCCCAAAGAAACCCCAATGGTCTCAACACTCATATGTGATCATATACCCAAGAATGGAACACAAACCCAATGTTGATCTTAAACTACCAATGTGCTCAGAAGGCCCAAAGCTCCTTGTAGATCTAAACCAGTAACATGGGGGCCCAATAAAACATGGTCCTACCTAGTAGCATCTCTATTAGTACTCATATTAGTAGACATGGGAATCAGTCATTGATTGAATATGCCAAAATGAAATAAGATACCCCCATCATCATAATATTCAATAAGCATCTATCCCTTAGGGCCCTCTAGTATAGTGGACCATAATAAACACTACATAGATGATATGTAGCTTAATCCTGATCTAATCTATATATTAGGTGTATGAAATAATCTCTCTCATCACTTTTTACATGATATATCAGTTCCCCCTAAATGGGTAGCTATTTGATACACTGAATGTCCTCTAAAATAATCATCATCTCCCCCATCAGTAGTAATAAAGTGTTAATAGATGGTTCCCATCTCTCAATGAGAGCCACAATAATAGCTACATCACATAGTAGGTGTTGGTAGTGTCTCATGGCCCCTATACCCACTTCTTCCATATGCCTCCACTCAACATATATCATCCCATCTCAAACCTCAGCAAAGATCCTAGGGACTTAGTCCCTCATCTTGATCTAGTCATAGGCCTACAATAAAACAACATTGGTATTCCTATTTACTTGTCAAAGTCAAGTTCACTATCAATCTACACTCATTTTTTTCAATATATTTTAAATATAACCCTCTACATCTAGCATCTTACCTCTAAAGATCAATAAAACCTCTAATTTTATACCCAACACACCAATACACTCTTTTAAAACACTTAAAAACTTCTATTCACTCTACCCATCAACCCCTCATCCTACCTAATTTGCATTTGACCTTTTAGACACCACCTCTATCAGTACATATTCAAATATTTAACGAATTCAAGCACATCTTAACTACACACTTTCACAACTTCTTACCTATCTTTTTAAAAACTTTGACACCTTTTTACACTGCTTATACCTTTTTCCCACTTTACACACCTTATAAATTTGGCACTTTAAAATATTATCAACTTATCAAAAAATTTAAAACCATATGACATCACCTAAATTTAACAAAATTTCAAAAATTTAGCAACCCCTAACATTTTCCATTTTCTAAACTTGAAAATTTTCCAAACCCTTCACAAAACTTTGTAAACTTTGAACATAATGTCCTGAAACTCCCCTTATAACACCATTTTCCTTCAATCTCCAATGGTTTCTTAAACCATTGATGGTCCCTATGGACCCTTTCTTTCCTTGGGTTCAGTTTTTGATGGTTAGGTCAAACCATTGATGATTACTATGTGTGATTGTCGGTTGCATGACCCTAAAACCCTAAACCTCTCAAACTTCCTCAACACATCCCAATTTTAACATTTACTTCCATAAAATTATCCTAAATCCAAATCCTAATTCCACACACCCTACACCTATCACTTTCCTCCCTTAATTTTCCCAAATTCCACACCAACCTAATCTAGGGCATTATTTTTTAAGACCAATTTAAAACCCTACCCCAATCCCAATCATTCAAAGACATTTATCCACCACTTCCATGTCCAATAATTTACACTATCCTATCAAATTTAACACATAACCTACGTCATTCTACAATCACTAACATGGTTAAATCCGTCATCCTACTGTATAGCCACATCTTCATCCACCATCCATCTTGTCCACCCTCAAGCATGTTATCAAAAAATCAAATACTGGTAACTCAGGAAACTCAATCCACAAGTGACAAATCTCAAAAAATACCTAAAGAACAAAATGAAAAATGTAAAATATTAAAAATGAATTTAGATTTTACTTTTATCTTCTTGGATTTTTAAGGTTTCCTTAACCATTGATGATTAGGGTGACTATCAATGATTGACCCTTGAGAAACCCCTAACCATCGATGGTCAGGGTCCCCCCACCTTTTTTAAAGCTTTTCCATACACCCCACTTAGGTGATAACATTGAAAGATCACCTAATTTACACAAAAATAGAATTAGACCCATTAGAAATTACATTCTTTGACCAACCCATTTAACCATCTCCACATTGACATTGGTCATTTTTGACCCAAACTTTCACATGTTTTTCAATGACCTTGTCTTGATCACTTTGATCACACCTCCCAACTTTGACAAGTTAATATTTTGAACTTTGCACCACCTTGTGCATGACTAGACCATTTGTGTTATTTCATAGGATCACTTCCTACCTTGGATACCTATGTGTAATGCTAAGTGATCTAGATGACTTGATAAGCATAACCTGATTAGCTGTGACTAATGTTTTGGTCAATTACCCTAATATACATCTCCCTAGAACTTGACCTTATTTGCATCAACATTTGCAACTTTAGTCTTTGTGAAATCTTGATTATTACATTTAGTCACATTTTATGCACATATTTGCATTTTAAATGCCTAACCCATTTTATGTCACCCATCTCATGTCTCACCTTTTACTATTTATCAAACCCAGACCCAAATTCACTTTCACCTCATCGACTCCTAGTTTGAGGGGGAATACCTCCTCCCATACTCAAGGCAAATAGACATTGACTAACAATCTATTTTTGTTTTGTAATTTGTTAATTAAAGGTTGCATAAAAATGTACACTTGAAAAATGCACAATTTTAGATGTTGAAACACCTAGAACCCCTACTTGACCCTAAATCTATTTGACCACCTAGTTGACTTAGCCTATTTATTAATTAACTAACTTAAATTTTTAAATCACTCCTTTTTAACCCATTTTTCTCTATACCTTGAGTGCTGATGGTCATCCTAACCATCAATGGTTATCTTGATCATTGATGGTTAAGTCTACAAGCCTGATTTAAAGCTTTAAATCATTACTAGTTATACAATATAATTATGGGACATTTAACAACTTCTATTTTACAATGTAAACTAGTTTTAAATAAACATAATTAGAAACTTTATCATCTATTTAATTAGTAACTTCCTCTTACACATTTATTAACTTCATCCTATAAAAGGAGAGAAGCAAGAAAAGAAAGGGAACCATAAATCAAGTAATCCACATCCAAGCTATATTGTATACAAGTATCTAGTGTCCCTTCAATAAGCAAGTAACATCAACAGAGACCTGAACCTTTATCAGAATCAATTTTGAAGGCAAAAGTACTATCACTTTTTCCAAATTGCTTCAACCTTCCACCACCAATTTATAGGTGTCTCTTATTTTCTTTGATTTATATTCCATTTATAAGCTCCCTACCCTATCAAATCCATTATTATCTTATTTTCCATTCCACTAATCCATAATAGGCCTTTATTCACCTAGTTACCCAACCTACAATCCTTTTTATGATCATTTATATAATCACATAAGAAATCACTAATAGTTAGCTCAACCATTGATGGTCAACCATTGACAGTTACCCAACCATCGATGGTTAGCCCAATCACCGATGGTTCACTTAGCCATCTAAGATCACTATGGCAAATAATAATAATAAGTACTTTAGAAAAAAATTTAAATCACTCATTTTAAACCCATTTTCCTCTAGACCTTGACTATCAATAGTCAGCCTAACTATTGATGGTTAGATTGATCATCGATTGTTAGGTATCCAAGCCTAATTTAAAGAGTTAAATCATTACTAGTTGTATGAGATAATGATGATACATTTAGCACCTTCTATTTTAAAATACAAACCATCTTTAAATCATCATAATTAGTAACTTTTTCCTCTATCCAATTATTAACTTCCTCCTACACATTTAGTAAATTCATCCCATAAAAAGAAAGATGTAGGAGAAGAAAGGTTACTAGAAATCAAACAATCCACATCTAAGCTATCTTACATATAGGTATCTGGTGTCCCTTTAACAAGTAAGTAACATCAAACTAGACCCAAAACTCTATCATAATCACTCTCAAAGGCCAAAGTATTGTCACTCTAGCCAAATTGCTTTAGCCTTCCACCACTAATGTATAGGTATCTCCTACTTGTTTTCTTTGATTTATATTCCATTTATAACATCCCTAACCTATTAGACCCATCAATATCTTATTTTCCATTTCTCTGATCCATAATAGACCTCTTCTTTCCTAATTACCCAACCTATAGTCCTTTCTCTAATCATTTATAAAATCACATAGGAAACCGCTAATGGTTAGCTCAACCACTGATGGTCACCTCAAATTTCAATGGTTACCCAACTAATAACCATAGTGATCATCGATGGCTGGTGAATGATTGATGGTTCACCCAGCCATCGATGATCACTATGGTATACAATAACAAGTTATTCTCACCCCTTTTAACCCTAACTAGACCCTATTTTTTGTGTTCTTTCCTATTCATAGAGACTTTTATAATTTTATAAACCTAACCCCAACTATCTTAACATGAGTATTGACTTGATTTTGCTATATTTAGTGTTTTTGTTTAAAAATAAATTTACTTTCATCTCATCTTACATGCATTTAATTTCTAGTTATTGAATGCAAATTTCTTTTTTTTTCATTTATATCAACTCAATTGTTATAAATATTGGATTGATGACCTCCTAACAAGGATATGTTTCTTGGATCTATCTTATGCTAGGCAATCCACTCAACCATCGATCTAAAAACCCCTTCTCTAGTGTCTTTCTTATTTTTAAATTATTCCTTTCAAGCCAAAGAGGAGTTCTCATCATCGTCTAGATATTGCACACACTTTACTAAGTATTATTATACACACTCTATTACTTGTTTTATTACTTGCTTCCAAATTAATAAATGAGTGAAAATTAATCTAAAATAATAGGAAAGCTCTATCACCTCATGGAATGAATGTCAAAATACATTTCTTGCATAATATGGGAAAGTGAATAATCCAATTATAGTATATCAACACTTCACTAACTTGAAAAGGGAACCCAATGAGTCAATATGGGCCTTAAAAATGAAATATTTTATAAGATATACACTCAGTTGAATTTCACATACAAAATGGAAGTATAATTAGCACTTGAATTGTATAATAATGCTTTAGATCCCATTATTTTAATGTTTTTATGAAGAATTTTCATGACTAATAGTTTAGCTTTAGATTATCAAGAAGCTATTAATATCAATAAGTAGCTCAATCTATATCTTAATACTCAAAATTTAGGATGCCAAATGTTCAATAATGGTTTCACATCTTTGAACACCATTCTACATGTTAATCAGAACTAGATGTACACTCTACCTCCCATGATGCATCAAGTAACAAATTAGAATTATAGTTTTATAAGTAATCAAGCACAAATTAATGGCCATCATTAGAACCAATATAATTAACACCAACATAACAATTGCTTAGGGTTCTGACTCTACCAAACTTGAATTGGATTTTATACAAATAATGGTCCAAAATTTGAGTAATGATTTCTTGAATATATGGAAAAGGATGGGTAGGCCCACCAATCTAAATTATATGTAGAATTATAGCTTTAAAAAAAATAGGCATTTTAATAGGCCCACCAATACTGCCAAGAAATTATAACCTAATAAGCTACCAAAAATCAATATCATGGAGACAAAATTATCTAATTGGTATAGGGTTCAAAACACACATAGCATGGGGAATTGGAATATGTAGTATTTTATAAAACATTTGAAATATTTTAGAGTAAAATTATTAGACAAGATCAAATGATGAATTCCCCATATCTCCCTTATTAATCTGGTGATTTAACTTCATCTATGGCCTTTGAAACTTATAAGTTTCCTTTCCACAATAAATATGATAATGTTCTAGAGGAAATCTTGATGAAGTGAAAACATTCCAATAGTTCAACATGAATAATTATAATCCAAGGAAAATATATAATTTCACCACTTATATGCCTCCTAATAGGATATTTATTCTCACCAATCTTAAATCTAATAATAATCCTCCTCCCTTAAAATGGAATGATCGGCCTTAGCATAGAGAAGAACAAAACAAGGGAGGATATAATATTATTGAGGATATGAAGAATATAAAAGCCAATATCACTCTTTATGAGCTAGTACAAATCATCAAGTAGAAGGAGATACTATAGAAGTGTATAAAAATAAAATATATTGCAAAACATTTCAAAATAGTTAACACAAATGTTATATATAAAATTAAGCCTGAGGTTCCCCGTTTCTTGGTAACTATTGACCAAATTTGACTTTTAAGTTAAATTGGGGAAACCCTAGTAAAAAATTGAATTTTTAGGTCTATAATAGGGTATAATATATTTTCATGAGGTGTTTTATAGGTTAACTAATGTCAATTAATGTTATATTAGCTTTGGTCAATTAGTTTTTATGTCCTTTTATTATTTTTGGGTCATTTGAGGGGTTAACATAGTGTATTTAATGCTTTGTATAGGTTTATTGGGAAATATACAAGTGCCAAAACATCATGTCATGTCACATGTGTCATTATAAGTCTTAGATAACTATAAATATTAAATATATGGTAGGTTGTTCAGAGAAAAGGTAGTTTTCTTGGCAAAAGAGGAGAAGATGACACTTGTATGACCTCCTTGGGAAGTGTACCACTTAAAAAAGGTGGAAATGTTACTCTTAATATTTTCTACACTCATTTCCATTTTTTTTTTTGATTTGGAGATTTATTTAATTTCTCAAAACCATTTTCCTTCCTTTTCACCTTTTTAGACACATAAAAGTGACTTGCAAGTTTGTGCTTGGTATGGCTAGTAAAAAGAGTTTCAATTATAATGCTTTTGGGAGGTTATTTTAAACTTAAAGGCTTTAATTTTCATATAAATAAGTTTTATAATTATCAAATTTACTTTATGAATCATCCATTTGAATTTGAATTTGTAAATCTACCTATCAATCTATGCTCTCTTTAGGTTTTGCTCTTGTTTGGGAGAATCTGTATAATATAGATATTGAAGTTACTTCAAAATGATTTTTAATTATTCATAATATTTTTATAAGTATTGGTTTCATGTTTTATGATGTTTTGATAAGAAATATAACTCACTTTATAGGAATATTCACCATATGCAATATCAAATAGGTTTCCTTATTGCAGAATGTGTGTTTCTTTTCAAAGAGCTCATATAAATGTGGTGTGATGTTATAATAGTATCAAGATCATATTAATCACTAAAATTTCATTTTTTATCTCACAAAACCATGTTTTGGATAACTTATAGTCTTGATTTTATACATAATCAAAATTTTGCTCATTTCCACTTCCAATCATAGGGAATCACATCTGTGGAACATATTTAGCATAGTTCATGGAATTAAAAATGGAGTTTCAAGATGTGGAACACATTATAATACCAGGGACACTAGTTATATATCTTCACCTATTAATAAGAAGAGACTATGGTAGTCATACATAGTAACTCATAAAATTCTACCATTAGCATGCTCATCTACAAGCATTTACAATAGGTTTCCACATTAAAATTAGGATAACTTGACTTGTTTCAAGTCTTAAAAAGATATAGAAAGTCTATATTCTCATTGGAAAGAGATACAAGGGTTATTGGAGGTTCATAAAACATGGATGTAGCTAATAACCCAACCTACTACCTAAACCTTAAAATGATCACCTACAAGTGGCATGAGCAAAGAGTTTAGAAGTCATATAGAGTAATTGAAACATATGATGAACCTTTTCCATTATCTTCATATACTTGAGAAGTATGTCAAATTAAATTGAAAGGTTATTTTTGATTGACAAGGTATAAAGTCACTCCCAAAAGAATGATTGTGGAACTCAGGAATCGGTTTCCCAAAAACTTAAAATAAAGGCCTAGCCCCTTTTTAGGATTCCCTAATATAGGTCTAAATTGAGTTATATAACCTCCTATTGTATTTATGATTAATATACCACATAACATTATCACCTTAAAAAATTGTAATCCTATTTAAGCTAGGGAGCATAGTTTTCAAGAATCTTCAATATGTCAATTAGTTCATTAGAAACATACAATGATATCTATAACAATCTAGGTTATATGATTTTTCATAAGCCATAAGTGGATTTTATGCTTGAAACTAAGTTGAAGTGTCTTATTTAAATAATAAATACAATTATTTCCATGGAAATCATTAAGAGGAGAATTTATATGATTTTCACTCACCAAGGGTGGACCAGTCTGTACAAATGGCCTAATCATAGTCACCTACAACCAACTTAAGTTTTAAGTTTAGGAAAGTGTTTCTTCCTTGTAAAATGTAGGTGTTATCATGTTTTATGGTTTGAATAATTATTGGAGTCTTATTAAAAGGTTTCCATTTTTGTCTTGAGAAATTAACATGATGGCCTTGAAGGCTAAGAAACACCTATAGTAAGCTAACTAAACAGGTTTCCATAGTCAAGATTGGGAAAGTACAAGTGGGTCAGTTCTAGGTGCATATGAGGGATATAAGTGAGTTACAATTATTAATTTCCAATGAAAACTTCCATTAATGTTATCATGACCTTTAAATGTCCTTGAATATGTGAAATGAGCCATTGAAAAACTTTTTGAGACCCATAACCAAGTGTTGATTGAGTCAAATAGTGAATGGAAAAAGAGTATGTCAAGGTGTGGAGATGGCATGAAATGAGAAAAATAATCCAAACCACCAATAATGTTTTTTAACATGGTATCATACCTAAAATATGCTTACAAGGTTTCCAAATCTATTTTATACCTATAAGCAACAGAGGGTAGAGGGGTAAAAATCTAAATAAGTTGATTTCCTTGAGGTAGATATGGCATGAAGATGGTTAAAAATAGATATAATAGGAATAAAATGATCATTTATGAATCTAAAAATATTTTTTACTTTGTTCTAAATACAAATCATTCATAATTACCTATACGCAGGCACCCTAAAATAAGTCAACACAGTCAGCGTTTGTAAACCCAATCTTATGATTTCAAGATCATAAAGGGTGCTTGGGAGATCAAGGTACTAAATGGAGGTTAGAGACATGATAAAATGAATATTCCAGCATAAAAAAAACATTATAAAAAGGATATATAACATGGAGATGGCTCAAATAAGTAGAGACATAGTCCATGGTCTTAAACCCTACACAGTCTACTTCTACAAGGAACAATCTTCAAATTTATGGTTTTGAAAGGTCAATTCATGCAAAATGTAGCTCAATTTTTTTTTAAATAATAATTTACACTTGGATATCCATATGTAATATCTATTTTTGGTGAAAAATATGGAAAGTACCCCTATTTTATCTTTAGATAGGGGGCACTTTCCCCTTGTACAAACCTACAAATCTTGGAAGGTAAGATGGAGATATGGAGAAAAAAGATGTGGAAGATTGGAAGAGGAGTTTAAAAAAATTTAAATCACTTAGATAATAATTAATACCCTCACAAGATCATGAAACTAAAAAAGGAAGTCTGAACCCTTATCTTTATTAGCAGACCTACTAGGTAGGTTTTGGCCTAAAGCCCAATTGGGGGGGCACTCTCACTTCTCTCATGAGTTAGACTCTCTAAATTTTTTGAATAGGTTTTTATGGTTAATATATATATTTTAAATCTTTCAATAGATAATGGAACCCATAAAATGTCACTTTGAGCCTCAATGAACAACCTAGCCCTATTAGGTACAATGAAGTCTATACCCAAATGAGTAGTCATTTCCATTTCTAGTATAAAGTAAGAATATAAAATGACTTGGAACATTATTTTGTGTCACTATTAGAGATATATAATATTTTTTAGATATAAAAAAAATCAAGGAATCCATTCTTGACTCAAATACAAACTCAGGCCTATAAAACCAAGGAAAATAATGATTTTGTGAAATTTGTTGGTATGTTGGATGTCAGATCTTTATGAATCAAGCTTAAGACTCAAAATAATCCAAAAACCATACTAAACACTTAAAAATACCATATTATAGAAATGGATCTGGATATGAAATAAAATGGCATGTTTTGACTATGAAACCTATTAAAAGTTGAAGGAGACTCACTCAATCTCCTTCAAATGCCAACTAATTGTATGGACTTGTACGGATGAGGGCATAAATAGGTTTTTTCTCACAATTTTATGTGTTTTTTAGGTTTTATGGAGTTTAAATAGATTAAAATAACATGGATATAAATATTGATACTTAATCTAACTACCAATGTGAGTTTCATGCCTTGAAAATATTACTGTCTCAAATAGGTCTTTTAACTCAGCTAGTCAAAACTGGCCTAATGAACAAGCTAGTGAGAGGGGTGAGAATATTCACTTGAATTAATTTTAAAGATTTAATAATGATTAAAATTAATTTATGGTCTTAAAACTTTTCATTCTTCCTCTCCCACTAGTTCTCATGGACAACTAATGTTAAAATTGGGGCCAAGTGTGCAGGGTGCATGGAGGAGCAGTTTTCTGGACAACATATGATGATGGATCACTTTCATAGGTTTTTAGAGGATTAATAATGAAACTAATTAATTTATAGGAATTTATGAGAGTCTCCCCTTAAATTTAAATCATTGGACCTACTCCCTATTACTAATAGGACATTGAAATAGGTATAATCATGAAGGTAATTTTTCTATGCAAAAAGATAAGTTTTGTGCCACTTTGCAAGACTTTGATGACTTGGATTGAAATTTTTACATCATGAACTTTAATTTTTATACCCATAACTTCTTATAATTCATGGATTACTTATTTTATCAACTTTACAAGTTTCCTTGTGACCCTTGCACTTCTCTTCTCTTATCTCTATCTCAAGCTCTATAACAGTTAGCCATTTTGACCATTGTATTCTAAGATCCACCTAAGTATGGTAAATAAATACTCATTTGTATACATTTTGATAAATAAAATTACTAATTTTTACCTCTTCTATGACTATTCAATAGTTTTCTTCACTTGAATGTTGAATTTTCTTAGTGAAGACTATGGATTCCTTAATAAGTTATCACATTCTCTCACCTATTTTTAGCTTATTCTTGTAGAGCATGTGATGTGTTCTATGAAATTTCAAAGTATAAGTTAGTTATTATCTTAATTTTTTCCCTCATATACCTATTTTATATTACTCTTATCTTTTCATATTCATCCATAACCCCACAATGTAACATTGATGCAAGAAGACATAGATTAGAGATTTTATGTTTAGTTGTCCTTGATTTCAAGTGTAATATACATATGGTTGGATGTAATAAATATATTTGGTGTAACACATATATTAGGTTATGTTTGTTTTATTTATATCTAATCCTTTTCACCCCCAAGTTAGTAGTAGTTGCAATCCTAAGTGGCACATCAAGGGAGTTAGCCCTATCTAGAGATTCACCTCATTCCTTAGGTTACCCATAAGCCTAAAGGTAATTACATTATGATACTTGGATGAGGATTGATTTTAATCTCTTAAAAGGGTGAAAATACAAGTGAAAATAGTTTTTTTCATGCCTGATGGGACTCTTGTTCCAAGAGATTGAGATACTTTTGGTGTTATCTCTCAACAATCAACCTTTAGAGCATCTTTTCAAGCATCAATGGCAACTTTGAAGACATGTCAGCTGGTCAAGTAGCATAGGTTATCCTTTGAATATTTATGATAACATGTTTTATTTATGTTCTTTCTCTCAATTAAGATCCATGGCTAAATTTGGTGTTGATTTATTGTTTACACAAGTTGGTGAGACATTTCAAGCTTGTGACATTCCCTATCAATATGAACAAGTCTTTGGTCAATCTTGTCATGACCCTTACCATCCAAAATATGACTTTCATCAGATTCAATATGATCATATCCAGCCCATACATAATCCTTACCAGTCCTATAGTTAACCTTCTCAATGTCTTGTTCCTAGTCAACCTAATCCTTTCTCCAATTAGCCCATTTCCACCTTCAAATAAGCACTTTTGGGTTATGAAAGGTATATGTTAGAGCTTGATACTCTAATGGGATGTGGTCAAGGGATTCCTAATAATTCCATCCATCAAGTGATAAATTCATTAGATTTATTTAAGAAATATTTGGTACTTGTTGAAAGAGCCTATTGGCAAAGGCTCGTGAGTGATATGCTAAATGTGAGTGGTTTGATTGCATCTTTAAAAAAGAATATAAAAATTCATGAGAGGTAGCCTTACCAAGTATATCAACCTTCATACCCACTTTCACAAGTTTCCTCTTAGGTATATATAACCCTTAATCATGAACCAAATCAAGTCTATCAAAGTAATATTTTTCCCAATCAATTGGAGGAGAGAGTTGAAAATAGGAATCTTGTGTTTGAGACAAATCTTGATAGATAAATTAAGTTGGCAAATATGCATATGTAGTAGTCCATGTCGGTAGAAAAGGAAGTGGAGTTAAAACCCTCATTTCACTCTCACTTTTCATCCTAACAAACTCAAAATTAGACTCATAATTCTAATGTCTTATGGTGGATTAAAATAGTGGAGTGAAAGGGAAAGAAGAAGGACAAAAGTCTTGATCAAGTGTGTGAAATTGAGAAGACATATAATCCAAAATCCTAAGCTGGATAAAAATAGTAGAGTCATGGGGAAATAAAGAATATGGAAGAATTTTTAGACTGTGAAGTGGAAAATGGATTTGATCTTTTGTGAGCCCCTCCCACCCTTCCTTTAGAAGCTTCTTGTGTTCCATAGCATCCCTCATACATTCCATGTGCTCATGATGATTCTTATGACCTTTAAGAAAATATTTTCCAAGAGAACTTAGCCAAGCAAATAGAGTAGCTAGAGATAAATATGAAGCTACTAATTCAAGGTGTGATGGAAGTTTTAGACCAAAGAGATGATCCTATGTATAAACACATCCCATTTCCCATCCCTTAAAAGCTTCCCAAAGAGCCCCCTACCTTGCATTATCAATATGATTTTGAACTCTATGTTCCACCCCCACCCGTTTTTTATCATCCCATTGCCCTTTCAATTGATGGACCTATGTTATGGGAACCAAAAGAGGAGTAGCTAGTTGGTAAGGAAAGAGAACTCTTGCTTAAATAAAGCTTACCTCCTTGGCAGCCTCATTGGGCTAGATCACATGGTTTCAAGATGCCTAGTCTTAGCATCACCATAAAGGAGGTTAAAGATCTTACATCCCTTGATAAAATATATTATATTATGATAGATAAATTTCAATTAGAAATCCATCAATAGGTCTTAGGTGATGAAGAGAAGGTAATTCTTGTGTTGAATCTCTTTGCTTTCTTGATGATGAAGAATGTTTTCTTTGTATTGAAGAACATATATTAAGAGAGAAAAATGAAGAGGAACAATCTCAATCATGGATGATAAAGAAGACATAATGAGTTTTTATGAGGATTAAACCATCATAAGGACTCCCTTTGATGAACAAAAGGGAAATTCGAAAGCTTTTACCTCCATATTTGAAGTGGAATGTGATATTAAGAAGGGAGAACACTTTCAAGCCATCCCTTAAGAAGTGGCAGTCTTGAAAGAGTCTCATGAGATTAAGATAGAGGAATTAGCACTTGAAGATGATATAATCAAAGATGAAGAAAAGTTGAGTTATTGTATATAGATTTTATATTGGGTTGATGAGGAAGGATGTATTCATTTTTCCAAAGAGGAAGAAATGATCATTAACTCTTTTATCACTTTATAAAATACCATGGCTAGGCAAGGACAAGTTATTAATTAGCTTTCAGATGACTTATTTTAAATCATCGAAGTAGGATATACTCCTCTTCAAGGAGGCTATGTGTTAGTCAAATATGGAGAAAGTAGTATTCGTACTCAAGTAAGTATAAAAAGGGAAATCAATCTTTCAAATTTATCCTTTCAAGAAGCACACACATTTGATGATGGCATGTTTGAATTCATCAAGATAGGATATGACCCTCTCAAGTAGTTTGGAGAAACACATCATCTATTGAAGGATGGAATAAACTCCTATTGGCCTCAATCTTCTAAGGAACATGAAACTACTCCTCTTGAAGCCATGCCTACTAAGGATATACAAGTTAATCATAAAATGAAGAGTAGGTAGTAGTATGAATTATGTGAACATTTTTAAAAAGAATATATCTTCATTATAGATCTATTTGAGGATGATCTACTTGAGATTAGATCAAGTGAAGTGTCAAGGAAGAGGTCTGATCCAAAAAGCATTCAATCTAAAGAGAAGCATGCTTGGCACTATGTTTCATCTCACCATGAGGATGATTCAAGAATTTTTCCTTTTGATCTTGTAAAGGAGGTATTTTTTATTTTTATTTATGCATAATAGTTTGTTTCCTATTCCCCTAAGTGCTTGGAGCACATGTGTGCGTCTTATGTGTTTGTTTTCTTTGTTGTGTGTGTCCTTTGCTTTGTGTGGTTGAGGTAGTCTTAGTGTCTTATATTGATCAAAGGTTTGTGGTCAATGGTCAAATGTTTTCTTGTTTGTCTCAATACTTAGATGAATCCTAAACCCAATGGACTAATAAGGCTACTAGTCTAGTTAGTATAACATGCATATTCCTCTATGAGTCACCAATTTGTTGTCCAATTTTGACTTTTAAGTCAAATTGGGACACCCCTAGTAAAAAAATGACTATTTATGTATATAATGGGGTATAATATATTATCATGAGGTGTTGTATAGGTTAATTGATGCCAACTAATGTTATATTAGCTTTGGTCAATTAGTTGTTATATCTATATATTATTTTTAGGTCATTTAAGGGGTCAAAATAGTACATTTTATGTTTTGTACAAGTTTCTTGGGAAATGTAAAAATTTAAAAACATGATTTCATATGCCATGTGTCATTATAAATTTTATATAATTAACACTACTAAAAATATGGTAGGTTTTTCAAAGAAAAGGTAGTTTTCTTGGCAAAATAAGAGAAAATGGCACTTGTATAACCTCTTTGGGAAGTGTACCACTTGTAAAAGGTGTAAATTTGAATCTTAATCTTACCTATACTAATATACACTTTTGGATTGATCTGGAGATGTATTTTCTTGATCAAAACCATTTTTCTTCCTTTTCACCTTTTTAGACACACAGAAGTGACTTGCAAGTTTGTACTTGGTATGGCTAGTAAAAAGAGTTTTAGGTAGAATTATATTGGGAGGATGTTATACACTCATAGAAATTAATTTTCATATAAATAAGTTTGATAATGATCAACTTCAATTTATGAATCATCTGTTTGAAGTTAATTATGAGAATCTACCTATCAATCTATGTTCCCTTCAGGTTTTGCTCTTGTTTGGGAGAGTCCATACAATATAGCTATTGAGGTTGATTATATATGATGTTTACTTATTCCTAAACTTTTTCCCATGCTTGGGTTAATGTTTTATGATGTTTGGATGAGAAATATAACTCAATTTGTAGGAGGGTTCACCATATGCAGTCTCAATTAGTTTTCCTTTTTATGGATTATGCGTTTCTTTTCAAAGGTTTCATAAGAATGTGGTGTGATTTTCTACTGATATAAATATCATATTAATCATTTAAATTTAATTTTAATTTTTTATCTCAAAACACTATGTTTTGGATAACTTGTAGTCTTGCTTTTATACATAGTTAGCTTTTTTCTCATTTCCACTTGCAATCACAGGGAATCACATGTGTGGATCATATTTAGCATGATTCATTGAATTTTAATTAGCTTTTAAATATGTGTAACACATTATCATACCAAGGAAACCATTTATATATCTTCGCCTATTAATAAGAAGATACTATGGGAGTCATACATAGTAACTCACATAATTTTGCCATTAACATGCTCATCTACAAGCATTTGTAAGAGGTTTCCACATTAAAATCAGGCTATCTTGACTTGTTTAAATCATTAAACATATGGAAAATATATATATTCACATTGGAAATATATACAAGGGTAATCATACGTTCATATACCATGGATGTAGCTCATAACCCTACCTATTACCTACACCTTAAAAGGATCACCTACAAGTGGCTTGACCCAAGAGTTTAGAAGTCATATAGAGGCTTTGAAACATATGATGAACCTTCTAAATTTCCTTCATTTACTTGAGAATAATTTAAATATCAATTTAAAGGTTAGTTTTGATTGACAAGGTGGAAATTCACTCCTGAAAGAATGACTATGGAACTCAAGGACCAGTTTCCCAGAAACACAAAATAGAGGTCTGGCTCCATTTTGGGACACCCTCACATACTGCATTGAGTTTGAAAACCTCATGTTTTATTTATGATTAATCTCACACATAATAGTATCACATTAAAAAATTATAACCCTAGTTAATTTAGGAAGCATAGTTTTCAATAACCTTCAATACGCTAATTAGTTCATTAAAATCATATAGTAATATCTACAATAGTCTAGGTTAAATGGTTTTTCATAAGACATAAGTGGATTTGATGATTGAAACTAAGTTGAAATGTATTATTGAAATAATAAATACAATTATTTCCATGGAAATTTCCAATAGGAGCATTGAATATGGTTTGTACTTACCAAGGGTAGACCAATCCGTATAAATGTCTTAGGCATAGTCACCTATAGCCAACCTAAGTTTCAAGTTTAGGAAAGTGTCTCTTCCTTGAAAAGTGTAGGTATTAGGACATGTTTTATTGTTCGAATAATTATTTTAGGATTATTCAAATGGTTTCATATGTTTCTTGAGAAACAAACATGATGGCCTCCAATGCTAGAAAATACCTATAGGAAGCTTACTAAGTAGGTTTCCATAGTCAAGATTGGGAAAGTCAAAGTGGGTCAGTTGTAGGTGCATATGAGGGATATAAGAGAGTTATAATTATGAATTACCTATGAAAACTTCTGTAAATTTTATAATTATCTTTACATGTCTTTGAATATGTGAAATGGGCCATTAAAAAACTCTGTGACACCCACAACCAAGTGTTGACTAAGTCAAATAGTGAATGGAAAAAGAGTATGTCATGGTGTGGAGATGGCATGAAACAAGAAAAATGATCCAAAACACCACTAAAATTAGTTAAATATATATTATGAGAGGTTATTTAACAAGGTATTAGACCTAAAATAGGCTTACAACAAGGTTTCCAAATCCATTTTATACTTACATCGAACAGAGGGCACAGAGGGGCAAAAATCCAAAGAATATTTCCTCAAGGTAGATATGGCATGAGGATGGTTATATATATATATATATATATATATATATATATATATATATATATATGTATATATATATATATATATATATATATATGTATATATATATATGTATATATATATATATATGTATATATACATACACACATACACACACACACACACACACACACACACACACACACACACACACACACACACACACACACACACACACACACACACACACACACACACACACATCAGGAATAAAAAGATACTTTAATATTATATAGATATTGTGTAATTTTTTTTAAAGATAAATCATTCATAATTACCTATAGACAGGCACCCTAAAACAAGTCAACATAGTTACGGTTTGTAAACCTAGTCTTGTGATTTCAAGAGCATAAAGGGTGCTTGGGAGATCAAGGTGTTAAATTGAAGTTAGATACATGATAATATTAATATTAAAACATAAATATACCTTTATACAATGGATATATAATAGGTAATGGGATAAAATAAGCAAATACACATTTTATGGTCTTCAACCTTGCATAGTCTGCTTCTAAAAGGAATAGTCTTGGAATTTGTGGTTTTAAAGGGTCAAATAATGAAAGTAAAAGATAAAGTTTTGAAACAATAATAATTTAAACTTGGATATACATATCCAATATCTATTTTTTTGAGAAAATAGGGTAATTTCCCCCTATTTTATCTCAAATATGGGGCACTTTCCCCTTGCAGAAACCTACAAATCTTGGAAGGTAGGATGGAGATATGGAGCCAAAAGGTGTGAAATATTGGAAGAGTGGTTTATAAATTTATAAATAAATTATAAAATCATAAAATAACCTCATAGGATCATGAAACCAAATAAGGAATTCTGAACCCCTAGCTTTACAAGCAGACCTACTATGCATGTTTTGGCCTAGAGCCCAATTGGGGGGGTCACTCTCACTTCTCTCATGAGTTAGAATATATAAAAAGTTTTAATAGGTTTTTATGGTTAATATATAGATTTTAAACCTTGAATAAGATAGTGGAACCCATAAAATATCACTTTGAGCCTCAATGAACAACCCAACCCTATTAGGCATGGTGAAGTCTATACCCAAATGGGTAATCATTTTCATTTATAGCATAACGTAAGAATATCAATAATTTTTAACATGTTTTTTGGCTGATATTAGAGGTATATAATATTTTAGAGGTATAACAAATATCAATGAATCCATTCTTAACTCAAAGACAAACTTAGGCCTATGAAAATAAGGGAAATAAGCTTGATAAGCAATTTTTAGAAGCTCACATATTTTTTGAGACTTTGCATGGTTATAAAATGATTTATGGGAAGATATAAAGGGTATTTATAAATTATTTTTTGTAATTTCTTGGCAGGTTGGACATTAGATGTTTATGAACCAAGCTTAAGACTCAAACCAAGCCTAAAACCCTACTAAACCCTTATAGAGACCAAGTTGGAGAAATGGAGTTGGATATGAAATGAAATGGAATATTTGGACTATGAAACATATTATAAGTTTAATAGGACTCACTCAATCTCCTTCCCATGCCAACTAGTTGTATAAACTTATACAGATGAGGGTAAAAATAGGATTTTTATCACTTTTTAATGTGTTTTACAGGTTGTATAGTTTTTATAGAGATTAAAATAACATGGATAGAAATATTGATACTTAATATAAATATACATGTGAGTTTAATTCCTTTAAAATTTTAGTAATTATCTCAAATAAGTCCTTAAACTCAACCAGTCAAAATTGGCCTAATGCACAAGCTAGTGAGAGGGGTGAAAAGCTTCACTTAAACTGATTTTAAAGCTTTCCTGATGCTTCAAAGGCCATGGAGTTTATTAAAACTTGTAATTAAAAATATACCATGTATTTTAATTTAAAAATTATGCTAAAATCTAGGCCAAGTGTGCATGGTGCATGGAGGAGTAGTCTTTTAGACAATAGATGCTGATGGCTCACTTTCAAAGGTTTATAAAGGATTAGAGATGAAACCAATGCATGTAAAGTAATTTAAAGGAGTATCCCCTTACACTAAAATAATTTTACCTACTCATTATTATATTATGTTCAAATAGGCCCATTCTTGAAGGCAGTTTTTCTATACAAAAAGATGAGTTTTGTGCCACTTTACAAGACTTTGATGACTTGGATGGACATTTGTACTTCATAACCTTACATGGTTTAACCCATATCCTATTATAATGTATTTATAATATATTTTATCATATTTATAGGTGTCTTTATGACCCTTTGACTTATCTTCTCACTCTCTCGAGCTCTATAAGAGTTAGCCATTTTGGTTATTGTATTTTATGTTCCACCCAAGTATGGTGAAGCCCTACTCATTTATATACATTTTGATTAATAAAATGACTAAATGTTAACTATTTAATTACTTTTAAATATTTTTATTCACTTTAATGTTGAATTTTCTTAGTGAAGACTATGGATTCCTGAGTAAGTTGTCATATTATCTCACATATTTGTAGCTTCTTCTTGTAGGGCATGTGATGTGTTCCAAGAAATGTCAAAGTATAAGTGAGTTAGTCTCTTAATTAGTACCCTCATAGTCCTATTTTCTATTCCTCTTATCTTTTCACATTCATCCATAACCCCAAAATTTAACATTGATGCAAGAAGACATAGATCGGAGAGTGTATGTTTAGTTTTCCTTGATTTTAAGTGTAATATACATATGGTTGGATGTCATCAATATATTTAGTGTATCACATATATTAGGTTATTTTTATTTCATTTATCTCTCTCCATTTTCACCCCCAAGTTATTATTATTTTTAATCTTAAGTGGTACATCAAGGGAACTAGCCCTATCTAGAGATTCACCTCATTCTTTAGGCTGCCCACAAGCCTAGAGGTGATTCCATTATGCCACTTGCATGAGGAGTGCTTTGCATATAATTCAAGGGTGAAAATACCAATGAAAATAGTAACCATTTGGTCATTTGGAAAGAACATACATAATTTTTTATTATATTCCAAAGCTTTAGCAATAATATTGTAAACATCTATTTGCCAGAAGCTTGGTTTGACCCCAAGTCCATCCAAGAGGACAATTTTTCAGCTGGATAATATAATAGTCCCTATTTTGGGAGAACTCAATGATGTAATAATCTAAGTTACATCAGAAACTTTAGTATATATTAATATCAACATATTGGTGGTATATATTTTAGAGGGATATGGGCTATTATTAAGTAGAGATTGGTCAAAGACATTAAATGGATATGTTTCCAAAAACTTATCTCTTATTTGGCTACTATGGAGAAGCATTTCCAACTAGATTAGGATAAATAAAGAGCTAATAATGAATCATGTTATTACATATTATGACACTACCAATGAATAATTAACTTATAAGTCTTTTATACATAGAATTTATACATTTATTATGAAGCATGAAATGCAGGAAGGAGTGCAAGGCCCTTCCCAATTATGGACCATCCATTTTGATAGGGTAAGATACAAGTAAGGATTAGGTTCTATTATCATATTGATTAATCCATAGGGAAATAAGTACTTAGTATCATGCATGATCTAGTTTTCATGCACCAATAATAGAGTAGAGTATGAAGCCCTAATTTTGGGATTACAATTTGCCCTCAAAAATAATGTCAAGAAATTATTGGTATATGGAGACTTTGAACTCATGATAAAATAGGTCACAAAAAAATTTCAATGAAAATTATAGTATTTAAATAAGTATAAGTATAGAGCCTGAGATATAATTGAATCATTTGAGGCTTTCAACATAGTGGGCATTCTAATAGAACAAAATCAATCTATCAATTTACTAGCCACCTCAACAACAAATTTGGCACCCCCACATGAGTTAGAAGTGAAAAAGTTATCCATAAATTAATACCTTGTCGCTTAGTACAAAATAGAGTTGAAAATTTTAAGCGTTTAATGATGATAAATAGATCATGTAGTTTTTTAAAAAATTAGGATAGTTCAAGTCTTGAAAAAATGATGAGGAAAGAAGACATAGGTTCCACAAAGAATTGGATGAGAAGGATGTCATACAACTAAAGTAAAATCATATCCCATTAGGTATGGTCATTTTGGAGAGGGAATTTGATGTATATCCTCAAGCATAGAAATAAAGGTAGCTCAAGGTTAATGAATCCAAATTTATCTCATAAAATATGGGTGATGACAAGAATGCACAACTCATTAATATCATCTTAAGCTACAATCAATAAAAAAGGAAAAAAGTCTAAGAATCGATTATGAGGTATAAAGATGTAATTGCATAGACTTATGATGAATTAAGAATATTCAATACTAAAATCATCACCCATATATTTATATTCAACCCTAATCATAAAACATTTAGGAAGAGGAAAAGGATGGCTGATCCTATCATGGAACTATTGATCCAAAAAGAATTAGAAAATCTATTGAATGTCAGATAGTCTTTCCTATTAGGCATTCAACTTGGGTGGTTAATCTAGTTCTAGTTAAGAAAGAGAATGGATAAAATATATTATGTGTCAACTTTAGAAACTTAAACAAATAATATGAGAAATATAACTATCCCCTACCATCATTAGATGAGGTGATAAAAATTGTGAGTGGTTTTAGAATGATGTCTTTCATAGACGGGTTTTCAAGATATAATCAAGTACTAGTAGTGTAGACACCTGAAAGCTACACCATGATAGTTTTTAGTGTTTTCTTGACCTATGGATCCTTAATTGACTCTTCATATAATGGACCACCTAGTTTACTAGAATTATGTCACAAACCCTCCAAAACACATCCCTTTATTAAGGACCTTTTCACCCATTTAGTCAACCATCACTAGTTAGGGTAACCATCAATGGTCACCCTAACCATTGATGGTTGGGGTCATAAGAATTTATTTAAGCTTTTAAAATATCTCCAACTTTGTTCAAGATAAGCATCCTCTAGAATGGAAATTTGATTTAAAACTAGATTTTAAAGACAAATGAAAATAGGCAACCTCATCCCCTCCCAACCTAGAAACTTTCCCTCAAGCTTATTACTTATAAATTTTGTGCTATAAATATAAATATCTTGGGAGAGTTATGGGTCTAAAAATTTTCATCCAAAATATCTTGTTCTCTTTGTGTAGGAATATAGGACTATAAAGATCTATCCACATGAATTTTAAAGGGGAGTATTTTTATACTATTAAACTTTATTTAGATTTCAACTATCATACACATGATACCATATAGGTATCTTTCCTTTATTTTTGGTGTTTTTACCCTTTATCATGATTTTCTATCTTGATTTGTTCACCTACACACCTATACATACCCTCAAAACCCCTACTTCACCCTTTTACTGATCAGACACATCCCCTTACTTTTCTTTTAGCCTTTCACCCATCCCCCCATAGGTAATCATAGGTGGTTACTATAACTATCACCAATTATAGCAACCATCATCAGTCACATAACTATCATTGATTATAACAACCGTCATTAGTCACCCTGACCATCATCAGTCACTATAAAAAAAATAGTTTATTATTTTATCCTTTCCCACACCCTACCAAACCTTCCTTTGGATTCTAACCTATCTACAGACCCTACCCAGACCCTCTGGACCTTGGTACATTTATGCATCATGCCATATCTTATATAAAACATGTACTTTATTTATTTTCTTTCATATTTATTTCCTTATCCTTTAAATGTAAGTATATTTCTTATATCATTTTCAACTAAACTGTCTTATAGGTGGATTGACAACCTCCTAGAGACCCTCATGCTTCTTGGATCTAGCATACATTAGATAATCCACTTAACCTACCATTTAACAAATTTTATTTTAGTCTTCTTATGATTTACAAAATATCCTCCCTAGCCAAAGAGGAGTTCCTACATTCATCTGGATCAATGCACACATTCTACCAGGTATTCAACTATAAACCCTAATACTCACTTTCTTTTATCTACTTTCAAAAATAAAAAATGAAAGAAATTAATTAAAGCAAGTAAAATCATAGGATAGGATGAAAACTACATTTACAACAAAGTGGAGAATATATACATATAATTGAATACCATTTGTGCTTATCAACATCAGAGATAATTTTCAAATATTGATTTATCACACATCCTAGTAATTGATTGTAAAATTCATAATTATATACATGGATGATCTCAATATTTTTTATAAAAATAGAGCTGATCATATTGACCATCTTTAGTCCATTTTTGAAAGGTGCAGGAAGTTTAGTATCTCATTGAACCCTAAGAAGAATATATTTGGTGTTAATGAAGGCAAGATACTAGGAGACATTATCACTAAATATGGGATAACCATTAATGTAGACATAATTAAAAGGATTTCAAAAATAATGTTCCCAAATAGAAAAAGGAGCTCAAGTCCTTTAGGAAGATTATTTCATGAAGAAATTCATATCAATATTTGTAGAGATTTTCATACCCCTAAATGCAATGATCAAATAAGATACAAAAGTGAAATAGACACATAAATATATGAAGTCTTTCCAAGACATAAAGAAGGATATTTTATAGGCCCTAGTGCTGGTAAGCCTAGATTTCACTAAAGACTTTTTCTTGTACTCATTAGCTTCAGAGCATACTATTGTTGCCATACTTACATAAAAGAGGGAATAAAGTGAACACCTTATCACTTTTATGAACACAACTTGAAATATGTGGATCTCAAATACTCCCTGATTGACAAGTAGATCTATGTTCTTGTAAAAGTAGTTAAGAAGTTTAGATATTACATCCTTCAAAAAAAGACTATCACCATTATAATATATCTTTATATCAAGCTCATGCTAAGATAGAATAAATTGGGAGAGTGTAGAGGCAAATGGATGGAAAAATTATAGTAGTTTGATATTTAAATTAAACCTTCCAATATTTTTAGAGGATAAGGCATTGTTTAGTTGATGATTAAAATAAACCCATGCATCATCATCAAGGAAGTCTACCAAACATAGGTTTCCCAAGAGGATTTGTATTTAGTTCTTACTCACTAGAACATGCCCCTAGGAACTCAAGAGAGGATAAAAGAGAGACTTAAAGATCAAAGATACTCACTATATGATAATAAGGGAAATCCTCTATAGGAATAACTATGAAGGAATCTATTTGAGATGTGTGTCATGTGAAGAAGCTTGGGAGATTTTGGAAAATTTTCATTAGAAGATTGGTTATGGAAATCCATTTGGTAATACAATAGATTATAAAATACTTATAATGGGATATTATTGGAAAATAGTCTTGAAATACACTCACTTCCATTTAAGTACATGTCATGAATGTTGGGTCTTAGAAAAAAAGTGCATACAATAATGCCCTTACATCTTGTGATTGAAGGCAAGTTGTTTTCCCAATGGGGCTTAGATTTCATTGGTTTCATAAACCCAAATTATTCATCTAGGCACAAATATGTGCTCACTACTACAGATTATTACACTAGTGAAATGAGGTAGTAGCCATCAAGAACTCAATATTCCAAGATGTGATCAATTTCCTTGAAGAACATATCACAACTAAGTTTGGCACACCTATTTCTTTGGTTTATGAAAATGGTCCATAATTTCAATCACCTAAGTTTATAGAATGGTCCCGTGATAATAAGATCACAATCAAAACATCCTCTAATCACTACCCATAAGGGAATGGATTGGTTGAATTGAACAATAATAACCTCAATGTATGTTATCAAAAAGTCTTTTATATATAAGTATAGAGAGTGCCATGTCTTGTTGAAATATGCACTCTAGGTAGATTTAACTCAATATAATAAGTCCATTAAATCCTCACCATATCTTTTGGTTTATGGGAAATAACTAGTGTTCCCAATCATGTTGAAGCTACCAACATATCAGTTTATGTAGGAATACATGGAACCAAGTGAGACGATAGATTCTATATTGCTAAACATAATTGAAATGGAGGATTTTAATAATAAACCATTACAAAACTTTAACAAACATTAAGACATGGTCAAAATATGGTTCTATAAGAGAGAGAAATATAAAGCATTTATGATTTCTAACCTGGCGATACTATAAGACAAATCCCATGAAAAAAAGGAATATATGACAAGTTCACCTTGCTATGGATAGGACCTTATCTGATATTCAAGGTATTGAGTAATAATGCTTTCCACTTGAAGGATATCCAAGGTAATGAATTGACATATCTAGTTAATGGATAGTTTTTGAGGCATTAATTCATGTCTAATCCATCTAAGAAGGTCTTTAGATAAAAACATATGTTATGGTAGAGGTAGAAGTAGGTTAGATTTAATTTATTAGTTAGCTTCCTAATTTAATTCATTTTCTTTCATTAGAATAGTTCATGCTTTATATATTGGCTGCTTTTGCTTATTTTAGTTTGTTTTGCTTAGTCTAGTGGTTTGTTCTAGGTAGTTTTCCTACTTTATAGAATAGTTTTTATTTGATTTCATTATAATCCAATTGATCACTCCCGATATAATCAAACAACATCCTATGTGTTTTGAATCCAACTCAAATCAGTAGGTGTTATATCTTGTAATTTAGAATTCTTAATCCAGGTAAATAATGAGAGAGTTAGCCATGACTCTATTACAAAGTAGATAGTTTTATAAAGTATGTAAAATTTGTTCCCATAATTATATGAAAATTTATAAATCTATCCATATCCCCTTGGGTCAAATGCACATTAAATGCTAACACCTATTTGAGGTAAGAACCATTGACATGGGTAAAGTTGATAGGGACATTTTGATTAACTGAATTTTACTAATACCAGCTCATAGTGGTCACTTTATTCCCTCTTTTGTTTATATATATATATAAAAGGAATAAAATAAAAAGGCATAATCCAAAGATCCAAAATAAAATCAAATATGATTAAAATTATTACATGATGAAATGAGGTCAATGTATCACTTATAATTAGAAAATATGAAGGAAGAGAGAAAATTTGAACAAAGCTATCTTTTTTAGGGCTATGGATGTCTTTATGGTTATAGAGCAATGCCAAAGCTCCCCAAATTTCTATGCACTTAATACCCAATGATAATGAAACCTATATCACACCGCATTTCTTTGCCTAAAACCCTTTAACAAGGTATAAATAATATCACTTTCCCACAAATAGGTCTAAGGTATGAGTGAAGTTAGTATGTTGCATTGAATTATTAATAATCTCTTTTATTTTTTATTTAATCATTTATTTTAGTATGGTTCATAGTTGATATTGGGATTGCAAAACTAGAGACTCTAGGTTCTTAAAAAATTGAGTGTTCACCCACATGAGTTACCATTTTTTGTATCTAACACACCCCACCTTGTAAGAGGGGACCCATTTTTCAAAATAAAATCTAAGGTTTATTCATCATTTGGACTATTCATGTGTATCTATATAAATTTGATGTTTTGGATTTTGAATCTCTTTTGGGATCACTTATCTTCCATGGGAAGGACTTATTGAAACTAATCTATTAATGAAAATTTTTGATGTTTTTTCATGTATGATAGGTATTTGTGTTATTTTACTCATATTTAATTATTCATATTCTTTTGTTTATCATTTTATACATTTTTGGTCTTTGACATTTTGGTCTTCAGAAACTATTCAGTCGGGAACTTTATTTTGAATTTTGTTCTAGTTGATAGCTTTTTTGTCAGCAATGTTTCTTCAGATCATTTTGTTTGGCACCTCTTATGTGGAAAATTTACTTTAGTAACTTTGGTCTTTAGAAGTTTTTTGTTCTTTGGGAACTTTCTCTTCGACAACTTTCATCTGGAAGGTTTTGGTTGGGAAATTTTCCCTTAGTAACTTCTTCTCGAATGATAATTTCCTTGAAGAACACTTGTTTTTTTGTAATTATTCCTTTGTCTACTTTCATTTAGATCCTTTCATTAGAAAAATTTCCCTTCGGTGACTTCTAAAAAAATATTCCCAAATAAGTATCCCTAAAGATGTCTTTTTCTCAAAATCTTAGGATCACCATATCATATCATTTATCCCAAAGGTAAAGTTTGACCCTCCTTGACTAAACCATATCTTGATAAGTGTCAGAAGAATAATTAACAATATGTCACCCCAAATGAGTAAGCATCCTAAGTGGCATGCCCAATAGGCCTAGGTGGTAATGTTTGAATTAAATGAAGGTGATGAGATTGTAAATGTTGGTGATTAATTGTGCATGAACTAGAAATAATACAAAAAGATATTACATAGAACCCCCAAATGATTTCACCTCATTTTATTTTCAATAACTCAAGTGGACATATCTTTCTACAATTTCAAAATCTCTGTCTACATATAAAACAACTTGAAATTCACATAACATAATTTTACACCACCATTTTTAAGAGCTTGAATCACACCAACATTGACTGATAGTAATGTCATATTCATCTAGGGTATACAAGGTAGATCCACCACCATATAAGTTCTCCATTAAAGACTCCACTAAATACTTAGACACGGTCTTCGATGAAATAGTGTTTGATGGTTTCCATGCTAATTAATTATCTCTATGGGAGGTCATAGAGAACGTTGATATGTTTGTATGTGAGAAGGACATCTCATTAGAAAATAAATAATTTGTAGATAACTTACTACCATTAAAATGCTAGGAAATCCACTATGCATCTTTTTAACCAAAATTTATGTCATGCATCGACTTACTAAAACATTTATTTTTTAAAGGGAGAATTACAAATGATGACTATATATACTATTTCACCAAAAACATAATCATTACATACATATCAGGTAATGTATTCATGAAGTATTTGTGTTTGCCTGAGACATTACATTTAACTTTCACATTTTGGTTACTTAGAATAAAAATAATAATGTAGAACAAGCAATAGGGAAATGGCTTCTCCTAGTGAGACTTTTACAATCAAGGAAATTTAGAAGAACCCTATCCCCATCACTCATTTCAAGATGGGAATTTGTATTGGCATGGCTCTATTAAATAAAATGTTTAGACACCTAAGCATTCATTTCCTCCATATATAGTGGGTACCCTTTTGAACCTACTCATCACTTTAGAGTGCATCTGTGCATTGGAGAGATTATCAATGCCTGCTTAAATTAATAAATATTATATATGGATAAGAGGCCTTAAGGTGGGAAATTCTACATGATGTCATATATTTTGGATACAGTCATGGGGACTATTTATAGACATAACAAAAAAAATTTAAATCCTAACCCTAACTATATCAATAATAGAATATGTGACTTTTATTCTTTTATTCACATATATGCATATGTGAGGAATATTTATAGAATTATAAAGGACCTATGTCCTCATATTTGGAAGGAAATTCATGGATATCCCCTAGCTAATATTTTAAATAGCATCACCAATATGCTTGTATATTTAGGTGATTATTGTCTATACCTAGATTATATAGTTATCATGGTTGTCAATCATAAGGTAGACCCTCTTCAGCTCCCCAAATTTATCCCATATAAAGTTGTCAATCAAGACATTTCCTTATAAATATGGAATGGTATAGATGAGGGCTTGACAAAGATTAATAAAATCACATTACATGGCTCCCATATCACTATTAAGAGGATGTAATATACATATAGAAGACATTTCAGAGAGGTTGGTAATGCAATAAGGGCTTATCCCTTAGCCACTCTACCCCACAAGGATTTAAACCCCCATGTGAGAGTGCATTAAAAGGTTCACAATATTGGCATCCTATATAAGTATGAAACTTTTAAACATGATTTCTTATTCTTTAATGCACAATATGATGAATAATTAAATAAAATGGTTGAGACTATTGGCATAAGTGAATATTTGTTGAGGGAAATTCAATTAGATCTATCCCTTACACTTGATCAAGATAAATTTAGGATCCCACCACTAGGGGGATGGAGATTATTTGAATTCTAGAATAACAGACCTTTTCAACACACATCATACCAAAGCCAAGATCCACAATATCCATCTACTATGGTGGCATCTCAACAACAAGATAAATTGGTAGGGGAAACATCAACTATCAGAGAGGAAGAGTGAGATAAAGCATTAGGGGGGACATTAGTTTTTGTTCAACCAAAGGAAGAGAAGCACCTCTATTTTAAACATCTACTATTGAACTAAGGATAGTAAAAGAGGAACTTGAATAAGAGTTAATGTAGGAGAAGGATAACACTATTAAGGAATAAGTGGAGATCATATTCCTAGACTACTTTGATGACGAAGAGATGGCACCTACTATTGTGGATTAAACATACATAATATCTAGTATGAATTTTACCTCTCCTACCCAAAAATTGATTGCTCCTCAAGTTGAGAGGACGAAAATTTATTATCAAATAAAATCTAGGGTAGATAGGCCATAGACTCTATCCACTGAGGTAATAAGCATAAAGTCACAACCTTCAGTTAAAGGTGATATAGGTCCTGAAGTGGATTAAGAAGAGATAAAACAATCCAAGGTCCTAAGCTTGAAATAATTGAAATAAAATGCACCCCTTAATGGTGACCAATCAGGTAAAGGTTCTCTATTCACTACTCCCCTAGGCCTTTCTCCTCTTCTATCATTACCAAATATTTCATATATGTTATTTTTAGTTATCTCTAATTTTAATCTTTTATGTACTAGCCTATTTTTATTATGTTGACCATTATACGAACCAATACTACAAACATTTATCTAACCTCTACTCTTTAAATTACCAACTCTACTTCCATAGCCACTAACCAACCCATCACCCAAGTGGAAATGCCTTCTACTTGACTAGGTTTACCACTTCGCTGATTAACAACAATATAAACGACAACAGTGGTATAAATAAAGAGATCCCCCAAGAAGAAACCCATTGACACTGTGCATCTAATTCCACAATTAGGGAACTTAGACTAGTCCAAAATAATTTAGAACTCAATGCATAAGCCATTCATTGAGCCTAAACCTAATCCTAAAAAGGATACATAAATAGAAGCCTATCCTTTAGATCCATTAAATCTAACTCTTCCAAATTGGGCCAAGGAGTTAGGAGAATTATCTTCTAAGAGGCTAAATTTGAAGATTACCAAGCTACCCACTATGATATTTCTCTTTGGTAAAGAAACAACCTTAGTTTAAAGGATAAGGAAGAAGAAGATAGAAGATAGCATTGGTAGAGGCTTAATTATAGAGGAAACAAAAGAGATTTACTCTCTTTTATTAAGGCATGATAGAAAGAAGGGTCAATCTCCCTGAAATTAAGACCTTAATTCATACATGGAGACCCACATTGAAGTATTAGTAGCCTTTCATGAGGAAATAGAGTAGGCCAAAAAAGAAATAGAAAAAGATCTAGAGACTCTTAGTGAATAACAATAGGTAATCCTTATTCCCTCCAACATATTGGAAGATGTATAGAGTGTGGCATCAAGGTTATACAATATTTTGGATACCATTTATTCTTTGAGATTATTATTGGCTCCATATGTGACTACAATAACCAAAAAAATCAAACTTCTTAAAGAAGATGAAAACAAATTGATTTTTTAGTTTTGTATACTCCTAATAAGCCATTCATCCACTTAAATATGATGACCCTTTTAGAGGTAGCCAATTCATTGAATTTATATATCATAAGGACTTAAGAGGCTTAGGATTGGGTAAGTTTTATCAATGATTTAGTTAATAATATAATTTAATAAGAGAAGCACATAGTAAAAATTTTGGATGAGCTAGAACTAAAGGAGAAAAAGATAGAAATGAGAAGTTGGTAGCTTGGGATGGCTTTTACTAGATGATACAACAATATTCAGACAACTTCAATAAATTATAAAATTACTAAAATTATAAGGTATTGAATTGAAGCTAATTTTAGTGAGGAATAATGAAACTAAAGTGGAGGTATTTTGTGTAGTCTTTTGAGGTACTAAGATAAAGCATGCAAGGCTAGTAGAATAGGTAGATAGGGTAACCAAACCTCCTCTCGTAGATATGAGATTAATATGGGAACAAAATTCCAAAGCATACAAAGTTATCAATATTTTTATGCCAAGAAGAAATCAACCTCAACACCACCTACTAGTTCCTTTGCTTAGACTTGGCCTAATATACTAGCTAAAACACCACCATCAACTTTAGTCCCTCATAGTTCAACAAGTGCATCAAATTTGCCTATTATCTTAGCTCTAGTTATAACTCTAGCTCAAGATATGATTTTATCCCTAGATACAATTCTAGTTATCATAACTACTAAAAGAATAAGTTCAGCTCCAATCACTAGCTCAGTGCTAACTATAACATTAGTTCTAATAATAACCTTGAAAATTTTCAAGTGGGAGCTAAGTCAACCTTAGTCAAAGGTTATTTTTGTATAATTTTTCATGTAGTGATTATTCATGGCTAGTTAAATCTTGTTATATCTATGTTGTAATTAAACAAATTATTTTTCCAAATGCACATGTTGCATGTTTGATGTAATATGTAAGTTATAACATGTATTTTTTGTATTGAACTATAACTTATGTTCTAGTTATTTTGATGTAATCTAAAGATTTTCTATACTTTGAGGATGAGGCCACCCCTTCCACAAGTGCTTTAAATAAATGTAAAACCCTCTTTTCAAAGGGTCAATGTTTTTTATTAATCTACAGGAAGATATCAAGATATTTCTTGTCATGCAGTTTTGTTTGTTCTTTCTTTTTCCCTTTGTATGTTAATGAAATTTAGTTAATTTATTTTTATCAATTCAATAATTTTGAAGCATGATAATTCTAAGAATGAATTTGGTTATTTTAATTAATTGATATTGATATTAGATGTGGAAAAATAATTTAAGATTGGTAAATTTCATTGGTTTAAGTAATTAGTATAGTTTGAATTGATAATCTGAGGTGTATAGGAGTATTTACTTTGGTACATTAATATAGGTGTGATATATAGCTACATTAAAAAAAATTCTAGTCTGAGTTGTAATGTCTCAAATAAGGGTGTGCAATAGTATCCCTAAGGATATCAACCTTTAGTTGATATTAGTAATCTTCTTGCACTCATTTTCCTAGACTACTAACCATGCTTTTTCATGAGTGTGAAATAGATGCAAGTGGTAAACATTGGTCTTGGATATACTTTTCCACCAAATAAAAATTCTTAGAAGTGACCTTTCAAGAACACAAAGTCTTCTTTTTTGATTTACCCTTTTTTCACTTTTTGATTTTATTTAAGGCCTACACACCATAGAGTAACTCTCCATCTATTAACTTAGTGTTTAATTTTATATTAGATTTCACACATCCATCCATAAACCTAGTTAAACAACTTACATGCTCAACATGTTATTCCATAACTTGGTTGTTTTAACCTTATACATGAAACTTGTGCCCTAGAGTAGAACCTCTTTCCATAGAGATCAAAAAAATTTATAGGCTACCTCATTTAACCTTCTGTGGTGTGCATAAAATGCACATCAATGCCTTATACTCTAGTCAAATATCAAACTCCATAGTTGGCCTCATGATAGAGTCAAGGTCCATTGGGGTGTGGTTGGCCAATAAACTAGGATAAAATATTTCAAAATTATTTATAGTGATACCTAATTTATCACATAAGTACCTAATATTCATAGTAGACTTATGACTCTACAAGGAGTATATACACATAATATTTTAAAACTTTATCATTTACTAATGTTTTCTATCTCATAAGAACCCATAGAGTCTCAATATCTCTAAGTCCATTCCTTAATGGGTGTATAGGGAAAGGGTTGGGAAAACCATTAGTGCTTCAAAATATTGTTTTCCCTTATTACCACTTGATATCTACACACCCATCTCATAAAAACATTTCCCTAAGATTTGCCTCCTATTTTTCACCATCTTCTAGTCATTTTCCACCTTCATTGGCCCTTCCCTAGCCTATAACCTTTTTGATGGTTTACATTACACTATTAGATCAATTTTCATTATACTCTAATTGATAAAAAATATTTAGGATCTAGGTCACCCTTTAGCTAACCTAGATTGAGACCTAATTTATTTTTATCCAATAATGATACAAGGTCGATTAGGTTAAACTTATCAGCCTAAACTTTTAGAAAGGACTAGGGTTAGATTTGCCTATATAAACACATCCATTTCATCATTTCTAATATAAGATAAGAAGAAGATACATATATTATGCATCTTATTATCCACCATTCTACTTGAGGAACATAGCTTAGGTTTTCATAATTTCTTTGGAGATATGAATCTTATCTTATGGATAAGTATTTTGAATGCATCGATAGGTTGTGTAGCCTTGATATAATTTATCCTTATCATCCTTGCATACAAAAACAACATCTTGAAAAGCATCTTGTCCAACGGAGAGATTTAAGCTTGGAAAGTTCATCTTCAAAGGTAAGTATTACAAACTTTTTTCCTTCTTTATAAGAGTAGATAGACATGCATTTGTACTTCTCTCCCATGAATTAGGATTTAATATACATTGACATGATAATGTCTATTATGAATGTTTACTTTTAGTGATTGTTACCCCCCACTTTGTGTCACAAGCTTTGGTAAACACCAGATTATATTTTTATTTACTTGTTATTAGTTTGGTGAATATGAAAACTTAGGACCTAGTTAGGGTTATTACATAGTTTTACATGACTAGAGGCTTTGGAACCCTCCCTAGTGATATTATTATGGTAAGATATCCCTTGGATAGGTCTAGAAGATCCATCTTAGTCATGACCTTAAATATATAATGAATACACAATTGAAAGTGTAATTAGGATTTGTCTTCTCTGAGCTAGGGTTGATTTATAGACCTACTAAATTTTCCATTGTATACATTCTAGTAAACCTGATGTGAATCTAACCCTTGCAAGTTTTATTTTACACCATCACTTTTATCATTTTATTATATTTTTTCATATTTAAAGTAATATATCAATCTAGTCTATATATTTCTAACTTTTTGTGTGTAGGTTTAACTCACAATCACTTAAAAATGACTTTGTTTTTGTTTGAATAAGTCTTCTTCAGCTACAAGTTACTAGATCAAATAGGTTGACACAGTACCCTTCTTCAGTTTTAGATTAGCATATACTATAAAATAGGTCAAATGTGTCCTCTAATTATTTTTTCCAGCATATAGTCAACAAACACTATGAAATAGGTCAAACACGTTCTTTGTTCTTCTTTATTATACAAGGTTTTGCAAAACTTGGTCAAACTAGTTGACCTAGTTTGCAAAATTTTAAAACAATAATTGAGGAAATTTAGCATAAAATTTTCAATCTTAACTATATTAAATCCCACCAAGTTTATTCTCTTTCATCTCTCTATAATTTTAGTACTTTCTTCAATTCTATTTTTTACAAGTTAGCAATCTTCAAAATTGTAACCTTACAGCTAACTAGGTCAACCTGGTTGACTTATTTTTGTAGTATGTCTTTTGTCTGAGATATATAGTCAAAATGTTTGAATATATTCTTAAAAACATTGCTTCTAAATAATAATAGTAACCCAATCAACTCTATTCTATATTATTTGCATACAGTGTCACCTGAACTGACTCTATACTTTTCTCAATTAAAGAATTAACAACTATTTGTTAGTAATTAATTCACATTTCATTTTTAATTTATTTGCATGCTTAGAATAAATCACAATCTAAATATGTGGTTTTTCAAATTAATATTCTAGTTACACTACTTTACTCTTTTGCACACACTACCAAATCACATAACATTCAAATTACATTTAAACGCTTGTCTTCCCAAGGCCTACCTACTTTTATTTCATCACCAATGGGGAAGCTGACTTAGTTTTTGGGCCAAGTATAAATATGTGGTTAATGGTATATATTGGAAAATCACCTAACACTCTTATTAATATAAGATTATGAAGTAAGGGGGTAGGCCCTAATACCAAGCTAGTACCATTTTCAACATAGATCCCTTTCATCTTATTTGTCTTGAAACCATCCATAGATTGCCTTTCTAGTTCCCTATTTCAGCCAACTCTCCTATCACATTTCAATCAAAAATTTCTAATAATCTAATAACACTTAGGATGACCACTTAGTTAGAATTTACTCTTTAGTTGAATATTTGATCCTTGATCATTATGTGTTGTATTACAAAAAAAATCATTAGCCAACATTGGTGTAAGGTTTTATGTTATGTGCCCTAATTGGATCACTCACATTGATCCAATTATTTATGTGTTTGTTTTCATTGTTGATTATCTTTTAAAAAAAATCTATTTAAAAAACTATCATTCTTATCAATACAGTCTTATATAGACTATATTTTTACTCTTGTCAGTAATACTTAATTGACCTATACAAATATGTCTTCATAAAGTGGTTATCCATCTAGTAGTACATAGTCAACTTATACCACTTTGTATGCTTAGTATCTTTTTTTATCCCCTTTCTGTAATATAGAGTCGACCTTCATGACTTAGTATTTTTCTCTACCTAGTAGGTTATAACACAATCAACCTGAATGACTTTGTATCCTCTTTTCTCACCTTTGTATTTACATCATATTTGTCCTTAACATCTCTCTCTCATCATGAAATTCCTATTTTAGGATCACAAAAAGTTGAATTCAATAGATATGATGAGTTTTACCAACCCCAATAGGTTTTCCCATAAATATATTTTGTATCCTACTCTAGATGAAAGTAATGTGCATGTGGCCACTCACACTACAAAATATGGGACCCCTCCTCATAAATATTCATTTTGTAACCCAATTTTCTACTTAAAAGATTATCCTTATTTATATTACACTCTAGAAATGCTTTTATTCATTAATGAATTTGCTCAACATTGAGGAAAAGACCGTTATACTATTTATCATCTTATGATAAGTGGTCAAATAGAAGAACCCCATTCACCTTCCCCCACATTTTCACATAGATTTGGGAGTCATAGCTTCTTTGCTTCTCAACCTCTTCCTTCTCTTTTGACCCCTTATCATAGCATAACCTCTTATTCCTTAATTTTATCAATCTCCATGCCAAGTATATCTACTAACATGGTAGATTCCAAATCTAGAGGGATTTTCCCAAGACCCACTCTTCTCAATCCCTTCACTATTTCATCATGTTATACCCATGGTAATCCTACCACTAATGCTTCTTCTTATAATCCTTCTACTAGTGCATATTTCACAACACAAGTAAATCATGCTACTAGTGCCTCATTTTCTAACAATTCCTCTCACACTAATCATAACACACATGCCACTACTCATAGTGGTACCTAAGACACTAATACCAATGTTAATGCTTCACATTCTATGAGTAGCACCACTCAAATCCATCAAATTTTGTTGTAAAATATTAACCAAATGAATGTTGTAAAAGTATTTACTAGTTTATCATTTGTGCTTATTCATGTGCTTAGCAGTCAAGCCAAGTTAGATTTATAGTTAATAAAACTAAGCACAAGCATTATGGGGTCTAGTGCACAAAATTTAACACACTATTATGCTAGCATAAATTTCACACAAGGCATAAACCTTGTGTGCTCACTTAAAGCATAATAGTGAATGGACCAGATGCGCTTTGGGCTAGTTAAAACATGACATAACTCTAGGTTCAAATGAACTTAGTCATTGGTAGGATGGGTTCATGTGGCCTATCTATGTTAGGCTATTCTGTGGAAGCTCATTAGGCATGAGCCTTATCAAGGACACAAATCCTATGGTGTAGGTCCATATCTATCTAGATAGGGCTCTTCATGGTGCAAACTATTGGAATAGTGGGTTAAGGGTCATTCAAGCACTTAATTGAGTCATGGGAATGGTTTGGGTTCAAGTGCTCATTCTTCAGGTTAGCTCTCTAGGCATGGGTGTAAGGACCTTAGCACATGCAATTTTTAACACTTAGTTTATTTTATAGGTAGGCTAAATTCATTATAGAACACAAGGATCCTATTAGTGACCAGGGATGAACCTTAATATCATAATACATTCAAAGTAAAGAAACTTATAGCATTGCTCATATAAAACTAAGCTACAATCATATCATAATGAAAACTATAATTCAAGAATAAACACTCCATTACTTTGATAAAATTATTCATTAACTCATAGTTCAACATAAAAAGTTCAATATGTGAAATAGAGCAAGTGCTTGTATTTAACCTTACTCATGCCTAGCGGCTCATAGTTGAGCTTGGGTTATATATTCAAAGTGCCTAACCTAGTTTATATATAATACAAATACTTAATGGTGGCTATTGATTTTATTAGAGATAAACTATATTAATTTCCTCCCTTCCTATTCATATACAATCCTTATTTTATAGGCAAATAAACATCTTCTTGCCATGTTAGATGGGTGCATGCTCAGTGATGAGCTATCATGGGGTCACTATTCCACCGACTCTACTACATTGCCTATGTTGGATGAGCACACACCATATGTTGATGTAGCATTGAGGGGCATTATCCCACCTAATCCACTATTATGACACCCATGATTCTTAATTTGTGATGTACAAGTTTTTGTAGGGTTGTCCTTTAAAGGTTGATACCACATAATTGCCTATCAACTGGTGCAGGATCCTCAAAGATTCCTCCAACTAGTATCAAAAGGTACAAAAAGGGAAAAATCAAACCACAATATTTCCTCATATTGAGATATGTTGAGCTGGCATGGTCCACATATTTGGTGCAAAAATGGGCCCAACATTACCCCATACAAAATTTCTAGTCCACACTAGTATTTTAGTGCATTTGGTGCATAAAACTCAAGTGCACCCTACTCTAATTCTTCTTTTAAGTTTTCAAAGCCATATATAGAAAGCTTGATCTCCTCTATGGAGCCATCTACTTTAGTTGATGTAGCCTTGAGGGCAAGCATGTCTATGCTTTCTAGTTCTTTTCTAAAGGCCTCAATCCTTTCACTTACTCATCTTACCCCACTATTCAGGATATCCCCCTACTCACTGGCCTTTATTTAGAAGGCATATAAGAGAGCTTGCAAGTCTTGTTCCTAGGTCTTTAATTGGGAACTTAGATAAAAGGCCTTTTCCATTACTTGTATTCACTCAGTTCTACTCATCATGAAGGAGTGTTAGAATAAGTCATATTTATCCTCTACCTTTTTAAGGTGCACATCAATGACCATTGCTTGTGTGGTAAAGTTGAAAAATATGACATCTAATTTTTCCATTCCCTCTTTATGTTTGGTGAAGAGGTATTCCACCACATCCAACTTTTTCTTTAACTCTTTATTTATGGCCTCATAAGGGTCTTTTAGTTCCTCTAGCATCAGCCTCATCTTCTAAGGAATCATATTCTCTACAAGAACATAGACCTTGGGAACTTATTTTATTATTAAGGTATCCACACCATCTGAAAGGTATGGCTCCATCTCTTCAACATGCTCAACCAACTATTTAGATTTGATCTTTGTTGATTCAAGTTCTTCCTCTACCTCTTGCACTATCTTATTCCAGTTATTGGCATAAACATCATTGATGATGTTATTGCATGCTACTAAGGATGCCATATTAATTAAGGCATAAGTTGATTGAATGGGGTTCATGTCTTGAGGATATATTAGTTGGTAGTCATGACCTTCCTTAGGATTTTTGGTGCTCTGAAGTTATTTTGTTAGAACCTCAAACTAGGGCTCATCCATGTAGCAATCCAACACCCAAGAAACTTGATGGTGCATCAAGGTTGTGGTAGTCTTCGTGGCATATACTCCATCATATATAAGTTTTCATCTTATTTTAACCCTTAATTCACCCTTTCCCTATTTATTGGATCATACTCTTCTTCCTCATCTAGCTGCTCTTCTTCTTTACTAGAACAGGTACTTGCATCAATGCCTTCTTTTCCTTATTCTTTTTGGGGTTATTCATTAGACTTTTCCCTTATCTACTTCTTCTTTTTCTTTAGTGTTAGACCCACCATCATGTTCTTCTTCTCATAAGGGTTATTTTATGGACTTTTCCCCCTTGTCTATATCCTCTTTCTTATCATGGTTTTTCAATGAAAACATCTTTAGTGCCTACCTTCATTTCCTCTCTCCCCAATGGGATCTCTACTTATTTAACTATTGTTTCCCTAGGGAGTTAGCATCACCCTCTTTATCTCTATGTGCCCCTTTAGAACTAGGGCATGCCTATTGTGTAGCTTCTTCTGCTATTCTAATGGAAGTATTAGGAATTTTTTGGTAATCTTTCCTTCTTTCTTTCTATGCTAGAGATACCCTTCTTCTCTCTTTCCTTTATCATCCTAGCCCTTTCCTCCTAGGTCACTTTTTTCTCTTTCTCCTTTCTCCTAGATTTTTCTTCCTCAGCCTTTCTCTTTCCCTCCTTTTTTTTGGATTTCTCCTTTCAACCTTTCTTTGTATAGTTTTTGCTTTACATTTATTTTCTCTTTCCTCTACCTCTTTGGCCTCTAACCAATTGATCTTAGATTGGGACATTCCCTTGGCTCTCATGGCTTCTCATCTTTGGTGTAACTTTAGCATTGTGTCAATATGATCTTGGTCCAAGCCCATGTCCTTATACTTATGCTCAATTTTTTCTTATATTAGTGCAACTAAATGTGTTACTTCCTTTATTTCTTCTCTTATTTCTCCTACATTCCTTCCTTTTCCCTTCTTATCCTTTACCTTCTGCACCTTACACTCCTCCTCTTTCCTTTATTCTTTGACCTCAATCATTTTAATGGCCTCTTTTGACATCCTAGACTTTGTCATTTCTTCTTTTTGATCCTCTAACTCTTGTGTTTTATTTATTTTGGCTTCAGTGAAGTTGAGTTTCCTTCATCTCCACCTTCACTTCTCCAACTCAGTCTAAGGTGATGGGGAGGTGGTTCATTCACTTGACAAGGACTCTTCATCCTTAGGTATGATGTATGTGCCACTCCCACTCTCTTATTCTATTGATTCCTCTTCCTCCTCTTCCTAAGATATGACTATCATAGGTGTGATAGAGGAATCCTTGTCCTTCTTCTCCTTTGCACTAGGGGAAGATTTAGACATGAATCACATGTGCTTATTTGAGGAGTCTAAAGGAGATAATTCTACTTTTAAGTTGATCATTATCCTTATCCACTCCTTTATTTCCTTCAAAGTCTCCCCCCCCCTTTTTTTTGGAGACTTATTTTTGGATGGTACTAATGCTCCATCCCTAATCTAGATGAGGGGTCTTCCCTCTACTCAGCACTAGAATCCTTTTTTTGTGGCTTCATCTCATAGTATAATCTATGTATATAGCCTAAGATGGTGAATTATTGGATGGGATCGATGTCTAGGTAATTTGATACATCTTCTTCATCTTTAGTGGACTTCCTATCTGTGTGATGGAATCAATGCCTCAACATCCACCTCCTTGCATCTAGTTCTTTTACTAGAATGTCCATCTATTATACATTAGGGATCTAGTGTAACACATCCTTGAAGTACCCTATTGAGAAGGTGAAGGGGATATTCAACCATCCTAACCTATTCCCATCCAGTAACACAAAGTGCACTATGCAATAATGATATATTATGATAAAAGATGTCATTCTAAACATACTCTAGGGTAGCCCTTAAGGAATGCATCATTCCAATACAAAATCTTCTATGTATTTTTCACACCAATGTATCACAGACATATTACACTTGGGGATGAAATAGGTAGGGAAGGTGTAGTATTTTTAATTTTGCATTGAGGATTCATGATGTTTTGGGAAGACCCAAAGATTATCTTATTTCCCATCTAGGATCCTAGTTTCCTTCATAATGATCAATATGAGGATGGATCTCCACCTAAATATGCTCTTGGTGATATGGCACTCTAACACATTTTTCACTAAATCATTGATGATGAACTTTATGATGTAGAATTGTATGCCTTGTGTTATGTGATAGGCAATGCAGAGGCATACCTTTGATGCATATATCCATAGACTACCTATGCACAATTTAAAACTCATAAGGCATGTTATTTCCCTAATGATAGGGTCCTAACACTTATTTATGGGGAACACACGACCCCATTGAAGTAATTAAGGATCCTTTCAATATGCTCCACCTCTTCATCATCATCCATCATTTGATAGATGTCCTTACTGGCATTTGGGATCCTATTTAACTTCTTGATCAACTATGATAAAATTTTTATGCACCTACCTATAAAATACATGAGGCCATTATGGATAATTGAGAATAAGAATTGGAGAAGTTACTCTAGATTCCCAGAGTAAGTTAACTCATAGAGTTGAGTTGCATCAGAAGCTTTCAACTTGTCTTAAATTGAGACTTTGAATAGGGCATCACCTTACAGTAAATTGTATCTTATGTCCACCATCTAGTCCTATACCAACTCTTGCAAGTGGCTTGAAATTTAGTGATTATACTCCTTGAGTTGGTAATTGCGCATAAATGAGTACCAAATTTTCCCCACCTCAACCTCTAGGGGAAATTGTATAAACTGGTATGACATCTTTGTTAGTGCCTTAGTGTCTGCCTCTATGATGTTAACTATTTAGACCAATTTTTCCTTAGTTTTGGTGGCCATCATCTCTTCCAAAGTCTTCACCTACATGGGTTCCTGATGTGCCTTCATGGATCTAACCACTTTTTTCTTCTTTACCATCCTAAATCTACTTGTGTTTAACCTTAGTAAGTGTGGCTTGTTATATCTTAAATGGTGGTCAGTGCTTCTATAGTCATGGGATCTATTATTGTACCCTTAATTTTGAGATTTAATGGCCATTAATGGTGGCATATGCAATACCTTCTTTTTCCAACTTTGCTTTCTACACAAATATTTCTTCTAAACTTTAAAATTGGCCTCACTATGAATGCAAACTTTTTTAGTATGCCAAAATTTACTCTTGGTGCTTTTGGGTGTTTGAGTTCTCACCTAGTGTAGGGTTTTAATATTCAACTCTCTATTTCTTGCTTATGTTTTATCTGAGTCTAAATTAGTTTACACTTTATAATCTAAGCAAGTCTGTTGCTTGTTATTTTATACCCTTAATTCTCATATATCATCATTAATGAAGGATTTATGGCATAAGAACCTCAATTTCTTGGAAAACATGAAAATTTGTGAAATCCTTCAATAATATCTCATCTTTAATGCATTAATTATGTATCTTTTTGTTTTCATCACTACCTCATTGAATGTTCCTAGTGGTTTTTTTGATGAAGTGATGTGTGGTTCAAATAGTCACTTCTCACTCATTTCTAGGTTGATGTTAGTTATCTTAGACATTCTCCTTCTACACATGTATACTTGGCATGACCTTCACCTTCTTTATAAAAACTTGGGTGTAGTGCTTCACATGTGCATGATTTAGCCTCCTTTATTCCACTTTTCTTCTAGTTTCACTCTAATTTCAAGCATGCTTTTCTATCTTGGTCAATTTATTGCATGTCATCTTGCCTCGACCTATCCTACCCCATATAAATCACTTACACTGGGCATTTAGTGTCTTTATTCTCTTTTAAATCTTATGTAATATTAGATTGTGCATCTTCACTTTATAACTTTTTCTTAACCATGTTGAGAGCCTTCACTTTCTTCTCAAGTCTCTAGTTGGGATCATTGGATGAACCTTTTTTTTAACCTTGGTGCAAAGTTAATGCCAAAACTATTTGATATTAGGCCTTCAAGTGCCTATATTGCTCATCTTATGCACATATATCTTGTGTGTCTTCTACCTATGCTTGATAAGATTCACATGCCCACCACCTAGATTTTTGGCCTCATGTGCTTAGGGGGCACAAGTGATAAATTCACCCAATTAGAATTATGTGTGAAGTGCTAACAGATCAATCTTTGTAGCCAACATGTGCTACTTACTTCCTCTATACAATATGCAAGAAAACAAGAAAAAGAATTGTTTGGCTTGTGTCAAACTATATTTTAGTGAGCTCAACTTCAAACCAACCAGTGAATAAGAAGTCAGAGTGTTCATGGTGCAAGCACCATCCTACTAACTATATGGCTTTAGTTGATTACCATTGAAATGCCTATGGATTATTTTGTCAAATAACATGCACAACTTATATGTGCCTATTTCTAAAATGTGGTGGATGATGTATGGAGTCATCCATCATATTTACAATTTGCCTAGGTGTTTAAAGTACTTAGAATCATATAAAAACACCAATGCTCCTTCACTTAGCTCTTTGTACTTGATATGGTTATCATGCTATTATTTTTGGTGTTCCTTCTTGATCTTCAAACTCTAACTTACTTGGGTACACTTTTCATCTAAGCACTCTAAGTATTCCAACCTTATGATTAAAGATTCTTGGTTGTCTAAGTGACCAATATATGTAATGTATAAGGAGGACATTATGAATTCCATGGGTAGAACTGCTTCATTACCAAGCACCAGTTGAAATGGTGTAGCCTTTTTCAGGTGCTTATATGTCATGTGGTATGGCCATAGTACCACTAAAACATGATCATCCCAATCCTTGCAACCAACATCACATATCTTTATCAGGTGTACCTAGGATCTTGTTGAATAATTCAACTATGTCATTGGCCTATGGATGATAGGGGTGATTTTTTAGTACTCCACCATATATTCAGTTAAAAGGATGCACACAATCTCATTGATAAAATGAGTAGCCCTATTTATAGTTATAGTTAATGGGCACCCATATCAGCGTATGATGTTTTCCCATATGAAGCACATGGCTATTATAGTTGTCTAGTCTTTGGTTAATATGGATTTGGCCCACTTGGTGAAATAGTCAATGGCTACTAAAATATATCTTGCACCTATGCACCATGTTGTAGGAATTATTGGCCCAATTAAATTAATATCCCATTATTTGAGTGGTGCCAGAGAAAGAATGAGAATGAGAGGCATATCATCCTAGTGGTTAGGATTTCTAGTGTGCTAGCATATGTCACATGCCTTTATATATTACTTTGTGTCTTAGAATAGATTTGGCCACCATAAGCCTAACTACAATACCTTTTATGCCATTACATCTTTAGTGTAATGGCCTCTTACAATTCCCTAGTGAACTTACTATAAGATGTAGTCCCTTTAATTGTTTATAACACACTGGTGTATGACTTTATCCCCACTCAGTTTGTATAGCTCCCCCTTAATGAGATAGAAGGGGTGGCATGAATTGCAAGTTTCTTCTTTTCCTTAGTTATCAAGGTCTAGGGTGTAAATTCATATGTTAGGAAAGAGGAAATATCTACTAAATCTTTAGGAATGCATTAGAATTTTATATAGCTACATGTCTCTCATGTCTTCCTCAATTGGCACTATCATATTGCCAAAATTGATGTGAGATAAATGGTCTGGCCCCAAGTTCTACTTTCCAAGTTTAACAATAATGGATAACTATAATTCTTTGAATAGATCAATCCATATACATATGCACCCATGTAAAATAGGCATGTTCATGAGGTACTTGACTGCCTCATGATTAGTTAAAAATATGAATGGGGTTAAAAACATGTATTGCCTAAATTTTTGTAAGGAAAGACTAATGTAAGAACCTCATGCTTGATGGTGGTGTAATTCTACTCTACTTACATCAATTTCATACTTATGAAGGATATGGGGTAGTTCATCTTACCCTCTCCTGGTTGCACTAATATGGTTCCAATTTTAGATCCTAAAGCATCAACATAGATGTGGAAAGGATTATTCCAATCTATAAATTACAAAATTGGTGTGCTGGCCAACTTCATCTTCAAAGTGTAAAAATCCTCATCTTGTGTCTCACCTTAATATAATGGGCCATATTTGTCTAATATATCTTCTAGAGGCACTACAATCTTTGTATAGCTATGTATAAACTTCTTATAGTGGCCATAATGGCCTAGAAAGGCATGAACATTTTTCTATGTTGAAGGAGTCTCGAGCTAAATTATGATGGCTATATTCACAAGATCAATAAGAAAAATATTCATATAGACAATATGCTTGAGCAATGTTCTAAAGGGGATTGTGAAGATGTACTTGTTTAGGTTTAATAATATCTATAGTTGCCTGTACCTCTCAAACATGAGGTGTAGATTGTCATAGTTATCCTTTATAAGACCATACATAATCTAGTCATCAAGATAAACTTGGAGGAACTTATGGATAAAGTCCTTGAAAATAGTGATCACCACTTTGGATAATATGGTTGATGCATTCTTAAATCCAAAGGGCATCACATTATAAGTGAAACAACCACATTCAATCATAAATGTTTTTCTGGGATTATACTCCTTGATCTGCACTTAATGATAGCCTGAGAAACTATCAATGAAAGTATAGGTTTTTCAACCTATGACTTATCTAAGACCTCATCAATGAACAGGGTTGGGAATTGGTCATTGAAAAAAGTGGCATTAAAAATCCTAAAGTTCACATAGATTTGTATACACCCATATTTATTTATTTTGTTAACCATTGATCTTACCTAGTCATATTCTTATACAAGGTAAATGATGTTGGTTCTAGCATACCATTAATCTCCATCTTCACCTTGGCACAGAGATTGGGATTCATTGATACTAGCACTTCTTGACTGACCTTGCACCATCCCCCATCTTTATGCTCATTTTCCTAAGGTAAGGGTGAGTGCCCTTCTTGTCATATTATCTATGCAAGAACAAGTGACAAGTGTCATTCAAATTCTCATTTAATCAATGTTCAATTGATGTCTTATCAACTAAGGCTGGTGTCCAAAGCAATCTATAGTAAGGTGTAGGATGGTAGATCTATAAGTCTGCTTATGGGGGTGTTTGATGGTCCTATTCTAACTTTGACTAATGAAATAAATGTGGCTTAAACTACTTGATTCACTCTTTTGTTGAAAAGGAAAAGATGTAATTATTTAATCAAATGAATCCACTCTTTTTTTTTAAAGTAAAATCACACTCCTATTTATGCTTACATAGAAATAAAGATGTTTAACTTAAAAAGGAAATTTTCTTCACACGTTTGTTTTAAAATAAAACACACTTTTCCTAGAAAGAAAATGACTTTGGAATAATGAAATGCCTTTTTAACTATGAATTTGTTTTGATGTTTTATGAATGAATGCAAATATTAGCAAGATTTTGATTAGTTATAACAAAGAGTTAATATGACATAGCATAAGTACCATACATAATTCCTGATTGTAAGGAGAGTGGGCCCTTGCTCCTCTCAGACTCAGGAACAAATATTAATCAATGCTAGAAATTGAAGTGATAATTCATAAAACTGAAATGATTACATTCTATATAAAACTTGTAATATGCTTGTACGTATCTTTCATCTATTATATTTATAATAACAAAAGTGTTACATTTTATACTAATATAATCAATTCAAAATAGGATGCAAAGAGATAGGATTCCTCGGTTGATCCACTCATCCAAAAATAAGATATTGGATTTCCAAGAGATCCAAATATTCTAATGAAATAGATATACTATCCTATAATAGTCCTAAGATCCAAATATATACAACTTTATCAAAAGCAAATCCTACAAAATTGTAGGCAAGTATTTTTCTCATTTGACTCCAGATAGAATGATTCTCTCTCATCTTATATAGTCACCAACTTCCCCATTTTTAGCTTTTTATTTATATAATCCATGGAGTTGACCCTATAGAGTCGATATGAATGAGTCTGTAGAGTCCGTAGAAACAAGCCTGTGGAGTCCGTAGAGACAATCCTGCAGAGTCCATTGAAACAAGCCTATGGAGTCTATAGAAACAAGCTTGTACCATCCTTCAAATTGATGCCATTCATGATGATTTATTAATATTTCATGTTGGTCCTCCCATATACTCATATGAACACATGTGTCTCTAAAGCATAAAAAAATGGACCTGTAGAGTCCATAGATTCATTTTGTGTGAGTTCGTAGTTCTACTAGATGGAGATCAAAATTGAAATTTCACTATATATCACCTATGTATTATTTCCAAGAATTCTTCACAACAAAAATCACTAGAACACACTATTTATTATACATTAATGACAAAGTAAAGGTTTAGTCTTTGGTTCAATATAAACAAGACAAGTATCTACTTTCCATGTAATAGCTATCTAACAATTTATGATTTGCATAAGATAATATCTTTAGAGAGATGAATTGAGGGAAATAACATGTTAATAATGAGCCATATTTTGAGCTCATCATCTCTCCTAGGATTTACCTTTTTCAAGTTCCATTGTAAAAATTCATTTGCATTCATAGCTCTTGCATCTACTTTTCAAATTCTGACTCAAATCATAGTCATCAAATTCATCTATTATATGCTTGTCTAAATTGCTTATAAACCCTTGATGTTCTTTAATCATTTATTTCCATATATTGAATTGCTCCTTTGATTGTGGAGCCCAACTCTACCATCTTATAAGAGGTATGATCAACAAAGGGGGTCTATATCTCATGCCAATCCATTTCTTTTCTCCCCCAGAGTTTATTACCTCTATTAAGATTTCAAAAATTGAGGTAGATCTCCTCATACTCCATATTAAGTTATTTGGAGACATGACCTCTCATCTTCTAAAAGGCACTAAAAGTTAGTCCCACGTTTTCACACTTGCAGTCACCACTGAATCAAAACTCTATCTTAAAAATAAGTTAAAATAAATAAAATAATCATATAAATCTTGTAAATAATGAGTTTTAACTTCATCATTTTAACAAGCATAGTTAAAATTATTTATAATCAATCTGGGGATAGGAAAGGCTAGTCTGATACATAATCTTATAGTCTTAGCATGATTTATATACTCCTCAAATCTACTTTTCCATGCTAGTTTATTTTTGAATATAGAATGTAATGCCCTCAATTAAACTTCTCCTACATGAAGTTTTGTCAAGAAATTATTGTGATCATGGTCTCCTATGATCAAATCACACAAATAAAACTCACAAAGCAAATCTTACTGATCAGGTTCAGCACTATAAAAAATTTATAGAAATGTTTTTAGCTATAAAATCTTATAAGGAAGATGACAAGAGATCCTTAGAAGATTCTATTTGTAAAATTATTCAAATTAAAATAAATTATATGCAGGAGAAGGATTCCTACATGCCAAAGGAGATTCCCCTAATTTACATGCATCCTGCAAATTTTCTTCTAAATCTTGGACCTTAGCTTCTAATTCTTTCTTTTCATTTTCCAATATTTTGTTTGAAGAAGTTACAACTTTTTTTTTCTATTTTAGTATGGAATATTCTTCTTCAATTTGATTTAGCATTTGCAAGGTAGGAATACCTGAACAACTTGTTTGACAACTTCAGTCAACAAATACCTTAGGAGGAGAAGGTAAAACATTAGAAGGTGCTTTGGCAGAGTTTATCAAGCTCTACAATCTCTTATTCTCCTTTAAATTTTTTACATATATCTAAAGGTCTATTTATTCACTTTCATTATTCTTTATTAGTTCTTCTAATCTATGAATTTCTACTACATGATTGGCAAATGTTGTGTCCAATTTTTGAACCAATAATGAGTTGAGATGATCCTTATTCTACAATTGACTGATCAAGTCAGTAATGTCAATTGTTTATTGTTGCTCTAGAGCTTGAGCTTAAGAAAGCTTCTAGGATCATTTATATTAGATGATTCTCCTTTTTCATTTTTGCATATATTTTTTCCTTTATTAACTACAATTTCAACTAAAACATGTGGTTATCCCAGCATACTTGATTCCTCTACCATGATTGGCTCTTCTCCTAAAATTGGCTCCTCTATTATGATTGGAGAGTTCCTTTTCAAAGGAGTTTTTTCAACATCTACAGTTTCAGGGATAATTTTATGTATGGGGGAATGAGATACCCTTTTAATACTATCTAAAATGTTTGTAGCCTCTTGTTCATATTCATCTATTACAATTAACCTTCTCCTTATTTTTGTCACTCTCTGAGCTACACTCAGTTATCTTTCCTTTTCAACCATCAAACCCTCGGTCTTCTCAAGTTTTGTATCAACCTTTCATTTTAATTTTATTCTTCCTGATAAGAGAATTGATTTCATGAAAGATTCCTAAGGTTGTTGTGAGGACCTTGAAACTATAGGTATTTGAGACATTGTGATTCTTCTTAAAGAAGAAGAAGAAGGGATTTATTTTAAGACTACAGTCTGTGATCTCTTCTTTGGAGTTGTTTTCTCAACTAATATTTTAGGTGGAGATGAATGTTCCTATAGTAAATTTGAGGTTTATTATGTAGTAAAATTTTGAATTTGTTATGTTACATTGTTCTTAAATTCCTCCCAAACCTCTTGTCCTTTCTAAAGGAAGTGATAGTGGATAATTAGGTGAATAAGGCCATGGTGCCTAAGAGCATCATTAGGAGTTGTAGTCATAATTTTAAGGGCACCATATAAGAAGGATGGGAGGTTAATCATGTAATGAGGGTTTTGCCTCTAATACTTAAGGTGTATGAATATTTTCATGGTGTCTCCTCATAAAAGACTATTTTGCCCCTCACAAATGATATACTTGAGTACCCACTTGAATATAGAATTTTAGGGTTTAGGAAGTGAATTTATATGAATTAATTTTGATTTTTCCTTGGAATATATTAGACATGAATTCTTAGTCTACTCATTACCATTAAACTAAATAATTAAATCGTTAAATCAAATTTTGCCTGTCGCTCGCATTCCCTCTTTTGGAATTTGTATGATTTGACTTATAATTTGATTTGAAATAGGAATAACAATGCTTTAAAAACTAAAAACTCAGGGGTTAAATTAGTGATGAATTCTCTTACCATTATTTCAAGGAAACCCTAGAAATTTCAATTGAAAGGTAGCCAGCCATTTGCTCTAAACACTACCATAGAAGCTTTGTCTTTGTGAAGCTTTGATGCATTCTTTAGCTATGATCTCATTTTTTATCCCATTTCTACTTAGATTTATAGACAAATATATGTCTTTAACTCAGATTAAGATTTAGACCAGATTCTATAGAAATATGTAGGCAATAATTACTAAGGATCTGTAGAAATGAAATATTTTTTGTGAAAATCCATAGCCTCATGAGTTTGTAGTTTGACATGATTACTTTATATTGTTCAGTGCCTCACATTTCTATGGAGTGTGCCAGTTGTTTTGTCAAATTATCACAAATTGGATGAAATGATGACATGGTACTTTGATGGTGACAACTATTTATCATTTCATTTAGAACTCCTTTATGATGTCCCTATCGTTATAATTATTGATGATGTAATTTATTATACCAAATCTGCATATATCATCATGACATATACATACACCTTTGCCATCTTATTTGCATGTTTATCCATTATGGTATGTGTCAGTTAATTTCATTTTAGAAGGCTCAAGTTTGGGTCATCTCCATAGAATAAATATTAATTAAATTAAATATAATTAGTTAACTAAACATAAATAAATAAAATATGTCTCTCTTACTTTTGACATTAGATTTATCCTTTACTCACCATTTGTCTTGCATAAATAAGTTTGCATGGATTAGTCAACAGGTGTTGAAAGAACAAATTTTATTGCATGGAGAAGACCAATCATAGTGACATGATGAGATTATCTTTTGTTTTTTTCTTATATATATATTTTTGCCCTTTGGCTAGCCATTTCTAGTTTTCTAGCCAAAGCCCTTTTTACAATGCATAGCCAGCCAACAAGCTTGTTTTCTGGGCATGCATTGTCAATAATGTCCCTAGAAGGATTTTCACTATTGCTATTTATTTTTATTTATTTATTTATTTTTAATATGTAAGATTATCAAGGAGCAGGATCTATAGAAGAAGCAGAGTCCTCTAGAATAAATACTTTATTTGAAATAGTTTCCCTAGAAGAAATAGAGTCCTCTAGAAAGGCTACTTGATCTTTTACCTTTTAAACAAATTATCCTTTATTGAGAGGTTTTTGATAAAGATTCAATTTATGTCCATTGACTAACAAAGCTTTTCTACTATCATTAATAGGTATTAGCTTAACAAAACCATTTTCAAAGACCTCCTCAATCTAATAAGGTCCCAACCGCCTCATTTATAGTTTTCCTTCAAACTGTTAAAATTTGGAATCAAACAATAGTTGCCAATCTCCTTTCTAAAACTTTAATTACTTGATCTTTAAATCATGCCAAACTTTTCTTTGATGTTGTACTAATTTAGTTCTTTGTAGTGCTTCCATCCTCATCTCATCAAGTTGATTAAGCTATAAGAGTCTTTCTTTCTATATTTATTCTAATTCAATCCTTACTTATATAGCTATTTTCAAAGTTTGTAATTCAAATTTAATAGAGAATGAGGGCTTCTTACCATAAACCAATTCATAAGGTGAAAATCTAGTTGTTGTTTTCCAAGTAGTATTATAGGCCCGAATAGCTTCTGGTACCTTATTTGCCAAATCTTTTCTACTAGAATTAACAACCTTGGTTAAAATGGTTTCTAGTTCTCTGTTGGTGACTTCAACTTACCCATTAGCCTATGGATGGTATGGAGATATTTTTCTATGTTGAGTTTGATGTACTTGCATGAAGTGATTTATCATGTTTGACATGAACTATGGTGCTTGTTTTTAGACTATCTCCCTTGGAGCATCAAATATTTGCATGATTTTAAAATATATGAATTCAACTACCATCTCTTCTCTTGCATGAGTTAATACATCCACTTCTACCCACTTGGTCACATAGTCTGTACATACTAGGAGATATTCTTTTCCTCTAGAAGGAGGATCCATAAGACCTATAAAATCAATTCCCCATTTCTCAAATAGTTTTAAAACCAATTGAGGATGAGGGTGCAGAGGCATCTCTATTGAAAGAGTAGGCTATCCAATTCTTTGAAAAGCATCACAATGTCTAAAATATCTTTTTACTTACTGATGAAGGTGAGGCCAATACTATCCTACTCCTAATATTTTGTGTATGGTTCTTTAAGTTGAGTAATGACATCCTCTTAGTTCATCATGAAAGCTTTGATGATATGATAAGCTTCAACATTTGTCAGACACCTATGAAACACATGGTTAGGTCCAAGTTTAAATAGCATTCCATTAATCTATTTAAAAGAAATACTTTCTTTAATTAAACATTTCTTTTATTTTTGTGAAAATTGTATAGAAAACTTCCCTATGGTGAGGTAATTAGCCATATCGAAAAATAATAGAGATTTTGATGAAATAACAAATAGTTGTTCATCTAGAAAGTCATTTTCCACCAATTATTCCTCACCTATATTATTCATTCTTGACAAGAAATCAGCAACCATATTAGACTTCCCTAGTTTATCTATAATAATAACATCAAATTATTGTAAGAGCAACAACCATTTAATAATACTACCTCCCCTAATTGGTTTTTTGGTAAGATATCTAATAGTTTAATGGTATGTATGGACAAATACCTTGTAGCCTATTATGTAGTGTTTGAATTTGTTAATTGCATACACTATAACTAGGAATTCCCTCTCATTTATGGTGTAGTTTCTTTCAGCATGTGTCATGTTTTTGCTAATATAATATATAGCATATATGTTATCCTCTTCATCCTTTTATCCAAGGACTACCTCTATTACTATATTGGAAGCATCTATGTATATATAGAATGGTTGAGTCTAATCTGGTCCTCTCAATACTGGAGTAGTAATGAGTTTAGCTTTGATGGTCTCAAAGGCCTACTGGAAACTATCACTCCATTAGAATGTGTTATCTTTTGTAAGAAAGGTAAACATAAGGGCAAATATTTAGCTAAAATTATCTATGAAGTATCTATAGTAACCAGCATGCCCCAAAAAACTCTTAATTTAAGTTTGTGTTTGTTGGATGGGTAAGTTAGAGATTATTTCAACCTTCCTTAGATCTACTTGAATGCCTTTTATAGAAATATGGTATCCCAACACTATTCCTTCATCCATTATCAACAAATATTTCTCATGGCTAAAAGATAATTTATGTTTTTCACATCTGATCAATACTCTTACCAAGTTGGTAAGATCCTCTTCATAAGTTCTACCATGAATGGTAAAATCATCCATATATACTTCAACGCAATCATTTGTAAGGTCTGAGAATATTGCCATAACTACTCTTTATAAGGTTTTTGAAGCATTACAGAGTCCAAATGGGAGTAATCAATAAGCAAAAGTTCCCAAAGGGTAGGTAAATATGGTTTTATTTTGATCTTTAGCTGCTACAATTATCTAGTTATACCCACTAAACCCATCTAAGAAAGAAAAATATCTTTTTCCTGCTAAGTTGTCAAGAACTTGATCAATGAAAGGTAGAGGAGAATAATCTCTTAGTGTTGTTTTGTTTAGTTCTCTATAATCTACACATACCCTTAATTTTCCATTTGTCTTGGGCATAATTACTAGTGGTGAAACCCATTGGCTACCTGAGATGAGGTAAATAAACCCAACTTCTAGAAATTTTTGGATCTCCATTTTGACTATCTCTTTTAATGTTGGGATTATTCTTCTTTGTGGTTATTTGACTAGTTTGATAGATTCTATGTAAATGTTATGAGTGCATATTATAGGGTTAATTCCCTTCATGTCAGTATAATCTCAAGTAAAAGCCTTGGTATGTCTTTTCAGTACTTCAAAGAGTTGATCTTCCTCTTCATTTGTTAACCAATTATTGATATTTAAAATATTTCTAGGTAATACCATAATTGGTTTTGTGCCTAGGTAGTTAGATTCTATTTGCTTGAATTTACTAATCAATGAGTTTAGAGGACATGGATGAGGAACTAGCTTATGAAACATGGTTACATTATCAACAAACTCTTCTCTAGGAGGAATCAGTCTTGCTAAAGAATAATGGAGTACATCTTAAAAATGAGGTTGTTATTATTCTATCAATTTCCACACACTTTCTTGAATCAATCCATGATCATATGGTGAGGAAATAATAGAAGAAGTAGAAGTGGAGGTTTTATAATATTCTATCTGACCCAAGAATCCTAAACTGAGGTAGTCTATAATTTTTGGACTAGTAGCATCTATAGATTTTAGACTAACAGATTTCATAGCTTTTGGACTGGTATAGTTTGTAGCTTTTAGATTGGTAGAGTCTATGGATTTTGAGTATATGTCTCCATTTAATTCTTCCAAGTATTTTTTAACTATGATCATAGCTAAGGAAGAAATGTTATTTGATGTGTTATCTGATTCATCCACCCAAAGTTTGTGTATGTGATTTATTGATGGTTTTACAAGAGGATATAAAGAGATGCATTTAGATTTTAATCCATTACAAATGGTCATGTCTCCTAACCTACAATCAATTAATGTTGCTATGGTATCCAACCATGGTCTACCTAGGATTATGGGATATCCTAGATTCTTTATTTTAGATTGCAAGACCATGAAATCTACTGGATATTCTCAAGAACCTATTAGTACTTCAACATTTTCTATAATCCCTTCTAGTTTAGTTACAGATTGGTCCAAAATTTGAATAATGGTAGTTGTGGGTTGCATTCTCATATGAGATAATGTATGAAGAGTATCACTTGTCATAACATTAATTGTTGCTCTCAAATCTACCAAGATGTTTGGAATTTCTTACCTCTGATTGTGACTATAATCACTGGGCTTCCTAGATCTACATATTTTGGAACTAATAGTTTTCTTGCTAATAAATCAACAACTTTTCTTTTAACATGAATGGTTCCTAGGTATTTCACTTTCTTCCCAGGTGTCTTGATATAAAGGTCTTTGATGATCTTGTTCAATTCAGGTATATCCCTAATAGCTTGTAGTGGGGTACATCAATATTGATCTTTTGCAACTCATGGACCATGTTTGATTCTAGTTTAATATCAATTCCTTATAATCTTTAAGGAAAAGTAACTACTGGTGTAGTAGTGTTTTCTTTGTTTGCTTCAAGGCTCATTTTGATTTCAGCTTCTTTAGTGTTTAATTGAGATGATTCTATTTTTCTTTTTCATCAAGTATCTCAAAAATGAGAACTGGAGGTTTTTGTATAGTTTTTCCTAATCTTAAATGTATTTCTGAACAACCAATAGCTCCAACATTCATTATCTCTTCCTATTAATTAACACAAATAGATGATAGTTCTTTATTTTTTGGATTTGCTATTGGTTGTGTAGGCATTGAGGGTTGATTGATTTGTCCTTATTGTTGAATAACTGGGGGTGGCATTATAGTTTATTGTTAAAGTGGCCTTCTTGGTTGGGTGAATTGTTATTGTGAGTTCCACTATGAATTCCATTATTGATATTATTGTGGCATCCATTACTACTATGGTACCCATTGTTGTTGTGGTTGTGGCACCATCCATGGGGATGTTGGCATCCAATCTTATCTTGCCCATGGATTTTGGATTGATGGAATTTGGGGTTGATTCCAAAAAGTTGAAGGAACTAAAATATCTCATGGTACCATCCATGGATTAATTGGGTTTTTTGCATTAAACTATCCTTGAGCTTGTTTTATGGGGAATTTTTTTATCTCTAAATATAATTTATTTCTTCAATGGACTGGACTTGTGTTTTCATTTGATTTTTTAAAATAGGTAGAAGGGTGTAATGTTTGGTATCATGATATGTTACATCACATATCCCACATGATGAAATGTTTGTTTTATCCAAGTGGTAGTCTCTAAGGGCATGCTTCTATCTGCACTTAGGACAGTAGATTTCTAAGGGTTATATTGCATTTGCCTTAGCTTGAAGGCCATCTAAAGTATTGTTTAGTGCAACCAGAATATCCAAATTTATATTTGAAAATTCTTCCATTAGTTTACCCACTTTATTAGATTTCCAAAACCTTCCTCTTCTAATTCTATGTTTTGTTCAAGAGTAGTTGGTACAAAGCTCAAAAATCTGATTGAAAGCCAACTTATTTATATCTCCACCTCCCATTACATTTAAGGCATCTCTAGTATCTTCATCCAACCCTTTTAAGAAAACCAATTTATAAACTTCTTCAGTGAGTGGATAATTACTTTTTTTATGAGTGAACATGAATCTATCCAAATAATCCTCTAAAGATTCATCCCCATTCTATTTGATTTTGAATAAATCATGTTTTCTTTCTCACACTCGACAATAATTTTGATACTTGTTTAAGAGTTATGTCTTTATGTCATCCCATGTTCTAATAGAATCACCAGGTAAACCCATGAACCATCTTATAGCTGCATCTTTAAGTGTAGAGGGAAATAGTTTTAATTTTTGGCTATCTATTGTGTAATCATAGGTTTGACATAGCACCTTAAACTAAAATAGGAATTGATCAAGATCTTATGTAGATCTTCACTAGAATTTTGGCAAACTAGCTAGTGAAATATTTTTCATGGGGGTTTGATCATTAGGATCTACAACAACAAAAAAGGAAAAAGTCCTTCCTGGTTGCACAGGTTTTTGATTTTGTGGATTTTGTTGGAAAGCCATATTTTATTCTTCTAATGATGTTTCAAAGTTTGGATGATCTCCCCACTAAATATTTGTGGTATCAGTTATGAGTTGTTCAATGTTCTCAAAATTTTCTTTAGCTATGGATTTTTTAAATGTTTCTTTTAATTCCTTGGAAATTTATAAATAATGTCTTCTTACAAGAGATTGATCCTAAGGAATTTGTCCTATGGGGCTTACTTGTGGCAATAGCCTAGTTTCTATCCAAGTTTTTAAAGATTCTTGTAGATAGGTTTCACTTGTAACTTTTGGTTCACTACTCAGAGATGTTGAAGGCTTTTAAACTTGTGTTCTTGGTGGGAATTTTGGGATGAATCATCCTTTATAATCTCTAGGATGGTACATCAATTTATTGATTTTTTTGGGATTTTATAGTTTTTATAAATTTTTATGTTTTTCACTCTAGACTAATAATTATAACCTTACTAACACCTTGTTCCCTAGAAATGGTGCCCCAAAAATATGATTTTCATTCAATTCCTCATTTAATCAATGTTTAATTGATGTCTTATCAACCAGGGCTGGTGTCCAAAGCTATCTATAATAAGGTGTAGGGTGGTAGATGTAGAAGTCTACTTGTGTGGATGTTTGATGGTCCTATTCTAACTTTGACTAATGAAATAAATGTGTCTTAAAATACTTGATTCACTCTTTTCCTAAAAATGAATTGATGTAACTATTTAATCAAATGATTCCACTCTTTTGCTTGAAATTAAAATCACACTCCTATTTATGCTTACATGGAAATGAAGATGTTTAACTTAAAAATGAAATTTGCTTCACACATTTACTATAAAAGAAAACACACTTTGCTTAGAAAGGAAATGACTTTGGAATAAGGAAATGTCTTTTGAACTGTGAATTTGTTTTGATGTTTTATGAATGAATGCAAACATTAGAAAGATTTTGATTAGTTATAACAAAGGGTTAATATAACATAACATAAGTACCGTACACAATTCTTGGTTCCAAGGAGAGTGGACCCTTGCTCCTCTTAGACTCAGGAACAAAGATTAATCAATGCTAGAAATTGAAGTGATAATTCATAAAATTGAAATGATTACAATCTATCTAAAACCTATAATATTCTTGTATGTATCTTTCATCTATTATTTTTTTAATAACAAAAATCTTATATTTTATACTAATATAATAAACTCAAAATAGGATGCAAAGAAATAGAATTCTTTGGTCAATCCACTCATCCAAAAATAGAAGATTAGATTGCCAAGAGATCTAATTATTTTGATGAAATAGATATACTATCCTATAATAGTCCTAAGATCCAAATTTATACAACTTTATCAAAAGCAAATCCTACAAAATAGTAGGTGAGTATTTTCCTCATTTGAATCTAGCTGGAATGATTCTCTCTCATATTATCTGGTCACCAACTTCCCCATTTGTATCTTCATCTTTATAAAATCCATAGAATTAACCCTGTAGAGTTAGTAGGAATGAGCTTGTGAAGTCTGTAGAAATAAGCTTGCAGAGTCCGTAGAGATAAGCCTATGAAGTCCATAGAAACAAGCCTATGGAGTCCATAGAAACAAGCCTATGTCATCCTTTGAACTAATTCCATTCATGATTATTTCTTAATATTTCATGTTGGTCCTCCCATGTACTCATATAAACACACGTGTCTCAAAAGTATGAAAAAACAAACCTATAGAGTCTGTAGATTCATTCTGTGTGAGTTCATAGTTCTGTTGGATGGAGATCGAAATTAAACTTTCACTATACATCACCTATGTCTTATTCTTGAGCATTATTCACAAAAAAATTCACTAAAACATGCTATGTATTAGACATTAATGAAAAATTAAAGGTTTAGTCTTTGGTTTAATATAAACAAGACAAGTATCTACTTTCCATGTAATATCTATCTAACAATGTATGACTTGCATAAGATAATATCCCTAGAGAGATGAATTGAGGGAAATAACATGTCAATAATGAGCCATATTATAAGCTCATCAACAAGTCTTAAATTTTTTTCAAGAGGTCTATGATTCACACTATTTATATGTCAGACTAGTAAGTGCCTATAGAGGAAATCTTTGGCTCACCTTCTATGTTGATGTCTACTTTAGTGGTCTTGAGTGTTGTGAAATGGGTTCATTACTCTCTTAATGATATTATTCAACTTGATTTTTCCTCTTTATTATTTCAATTCAAAGATGCATCATATCTTTTTCATCTAAGGCATTGCCATCCATAAGGTGCGCAAGTTTTTGTCTTCTTGTTAGAGCCTTCCAATTTCACTCTTTTTAGGTCTCATCATCTTCCTCACTGGAGTCACTATTTAGCACTCACTCTTCAAATAATGTTAGATCACTAGTCCTTTCTCCCCAAAAATTTTACTAAGGTACTCTTTTATGATGGAAATGTCCTCAAACACTGCCCTGTGAATGACATGTAGTGGCTCCAATAGTATAAGTTCTATAAAAAAGGAGAACATTTGCACAAACCTCTCTTTGAGTATCTCCCAGATTCCTATCTTTCAACATGTCTCATTCACAATGTACCATGTTCATACCCATGTTTTTAAGTTCTTGTAAAAGGTGTACATCCATAGGAATTTTGGTGTATTCTTGCTATAGACATTCTAGCTTTCTTCACACAACTGCACATATATGATCAAGTTAAAATTATCTAAGTGGGTATGTCCAAGTCCTCATTAATATTTCCAAACCTAGTGAATATTTATATATTCACATCTTACCATGTTGGTAAGTTAGGTCTTTACATTGCAGACTAATGAGTTTTAGTGCACTTCAAGGTATGTACTAGTGTGCCCATTCTATCTATTTCTTTAGGGATGCAAAATTCAATTTCATAGACATACCTCTCTATAGGTTAGCTCCCTTCATACATTGGGATCACTACAAGCTTCCCTTTACTTAGCTATAACACCTTTTTCTAACCTTTCTAGCATGGGGAACCCATCTATTCTAATTGTACTCAATCCTAACTAGTCCTATTTTGGTTGGCCTTGGCTCAACTATGCACATCAGGTGGTACCTTCAACTAGTGACAACGTAAGCCTCTTCTATGCATAGCTCATAGGCTACATCAATTATATTAGAGGTTGATTGTACATCCTCTAATTTTATCATGCCTTGGTCACTAGAGTTGAGCTTCTCAACACCCTACACTGTGATATTTTAAATGTGGTTGATCTCATCCTTGAGATCAACTCTTTCCACATATATGACCCCTTGATCACTTGATAAAGGGATCACCACCCTCTCTTTTTTATTTTAAAAATTTGTGTAGAACTTATTAAAGTACATGTTTACATTATTATTGCAACACCATGGTCTACCCAAGAGTGCTAGATAGTTATCCTACTCTACCAACTCGATGACCTTGAAGTCAACTTGAAACTTAATGCCCATAATATCTATAATGTCCCCCTTTAATATTTTGATAGGATATGCTCAAGATTTTATAGCCATTAACAACATGTGAGGTGAAAGACTTAAGGGTGGCCATCCCATCTTCTCCAAGAAATTTTAGTCAAAATATGAACCTCAATGCTCATGTCTATAAGTATTTCAAAAAATGACCATCCATTAATGGTGGCATCTATCAATAACTCTTGGTCATACTCTACATTTTGAGTATGCCTTATTTCATGCACCCAATCCATATGTGGTGTAGAAACTTAAATCATTTGAGGCATAACCTCTTCTTCTAGTGTCTTCCCTACATGCCTCAATAGTAAATATTTTAGTAGGGGTAGCATCCCTTTAGTTTTCAAGAGGCATAGGATCTTGGTCAACTCCTATACTTTAACCTCATGGTTGTATTATTTTCTATGTGAAGTAATGGCCTTTGCCTCTAGATCTTTGGCTAGATAGAGCTCACCCTATAAATTGTATATCACATTAATGGCTTCTTGTAGGATGGCCTTCTATCATGTAGGGTCATGATAGGGCATAGATTTTGGCTCAAGTTGGAATATGCAATTAGTGTAGCTTGATTAACCATAATCCAAGTGTAGTTCTTAGGTTAATGTAGTGGTTAGTTGAGTGGTAAACCCACTCTAGGTTTTAGCATGCACCTTAGGTGGCTCTTTACAAGTCTATTGTGGCTTGGGATCCCACCTTTCTTCTTTGGATTCATGCTTAACCATTGTGACACCTTTGTCTATGCCAAGCCAACATTGAGTTAGCTTTTTATATAGGTCTAGGCATTCCTTGATCACATGTGGTCCTCAATAATACCCAAGTATTAGTTACATGGGGTAGTCACACTAGTAATGATCAATTAACCCACACTTGTAGCATGATTGTGCTCAGAATATTTCTCCACCACATCTTTTTCCTTACCTATACACACCTAACTAATTCTCATAACCCATATTGTGTTAGCCATAGCCTTCATTTCTTTGACCTTCTTGACTACCAGTTGATGTTATCACCTACTACACACCTATTTACATGTTTTGGCGCATCTCATTGATCACATGATATTCTACTATAGAGTGCATGTAGGCATCACAATCTTAAAATAAATGGTAGTGTTCACTTGACTAGCATTGTAATAGATGATAATTTTGAGAGTCATGCAACCCATGATAAACTTCATAGTTGAGAAGCAGGTTGTGAACATTTCTTCATGTGAAATTATTTTTGTTATGCCCCTCCATCTCATAATCAATGCACTATAAATCATTGTGAGTGTCAGGTGTTAAACCAATAATCAATTTTTATAGCTAGGAGGCCATTGACATTATTTGTGCTTCCATGAATGGATTGATCTCAATATCAATGTTACCTGCTAATTTATCCTAGAGCATGGTTTTAAGCACTTTATGGAGGTCCATGAAGGTCTTCATAGATATTACTTGTCTTAAGGGTACTAGAATGCCTTTAGCAAACCATTTCACATGCTAGGAGGGGTGAATGTCATACAAAAACATAGAGAGGAGAGATTTATACCATGCATCATATAGGTGCATGCTCTCAGATAACCCTTGGCTAATTGCTTTGAGCACCATAATTCTATATTTCTCAACCTCAAGGATATCAAACTCTTTCAAGAAGGCTTCCTTTAGCATATCATAGTCAACCATAACCTAGTTATAATAAAATGTATAATACCAAGTATAAACATGATCTATCAAGGTGGTCACAAATTAAGTCACCTTATTCTCGGTTGAGTGATGCCCCAAGTGAACCATTATAGCTCACACTTAAGCACATGCTCCCTGACATTCTCTACACTATGATACTTAGACAAGTTCACACCATCTTATAGTACATCTATTGAGGGGGTAATGCCAAGTTTTGAGGTGCTTATCCCCCTTACATTTATGTTGGTGGTGGCCCTCTAGTGCATCCAATTATAGGGTAGAGAATTAACCCTATCATTGTTAGTTTTGTTATTATACTTGTTATCATATCACTACTCACTTATGTCATTGTGCCACTTCTTATAAGTTATTACTTAGTCAACATAACTAACATCCTCTACATAGGAATTCTTGTGCCTATACTCATGGTTCCTAGGTTGGAATTTGCTAGATTTACCTTATCTTAACTCAATCCCTTGTAGGTAATCACTTGATTAATCACAAAATCTTGATCCAAATATTGAATCCTATCAAAGTCAACATTGATAATAAGGTTAGTTACCATTTCTCTATCTTTTGATGGAGAATATAGTACATGAGCTTACACTTCAGGTTTAAAGGGGGTAGGTACTTTTGATATATCCTCAATCACCACATTTTATAAGATCCCACTACATCTTAAACCCAACTATTGACTCCAATCTCTTGGTTATTTATCTCTCTCCTCATGCTGATATATTTTAAGGGATCCTTCCCCATGCCCTTCCCACTCACTATGTGTCCTCTTGGCACTTCTAAGTTCTAGATCCTCCATTAGTTTACACCTTCACTTAGTATATTTTAACCTCTATAGATCTTGGGTGTCAAGTTGCTCATCCTCTTCCATCATGCCTCACCTACAGCTCCCCTTCTCACCTTTTGTGCTTTCTCATATGTGCAAGGATTTTAGCCTTCCATTATTATGGTTTATATACCATAATCCACCAAAATATTATTCAGTTTGGTATTAAGTCATCTTATGAATGTTCCCCTTATTTTGTGAATAAACCCATACTATTCTTCTTCTAGGCATGAGAAGGTCAACACTATGAAGTCTAACACATGGTTGTTCAACATGCCACTCCACCACTTGTCTATAGTGTGTGTGTAATCTTCATCCAAGCTTTTAAGTCTCTCTATGCACTATGTCATCCACTCGATGTAATAGCCATAGTTATACCTTCTAGAGGTATTATAGGTAACCAACCATCATTACACATGCTCAAGTAGCTCACAAAAGAATACATCATATAGAGAATCATATAGGTTGACTTTCACCCATTTGCTTAGATCCTATCATTTTACATGTAGGATGCTTTTGTATGAAACTATACTTACTTTAGCTACTTCTTTATGTTCTCAAGAGATAGAGCATCATTCTATTGTACCATTAAATCAATTAAATTCAATGCATCCTAGTAATGAAACCAAAATTTTGTAGAAAAGTTCTATAGTTTAGCTTTTATGCTTATTCATGTGATTAAAAGTCAAGACAAGTCAGTTTTATACTTGGTATAGCTAGGAGTGAGAATTATGGGGTCTAGTGCAAAATATTTAACACACTAATGCACTAACATCAATTTCACATAAGGCACACACATTATGCTCTCACCCAAAGCATAATAGCAAAGGGACTAAGCCCACATTGGGCTAGTTAAAACATTACACAACTTTGGGTTCAAAGGAACTTAGTCATTATTAGGATGGGTTTAGGTAATTTTTTGGTGTTAGGTTATTCTAGGGAATCTCAATAGGCATGAGCCTTATTAAGGATGAAAATAATATGGTATAGGTCTATATCTAGCTAGATAGGGCTCTTCATGATGTAAGCCATTAGAATAGCAGGTTAAGGGTCATTTAGGTGCTTAGTTGAGTCATGGGAATGGTTTGGGTTTAAGTACTTATTCTTTATATTAGCTCTCTTATTGTGGGTGTTATAACCTCAGTACATGCTAGTTTCAACACTTAGTATATTTTATAGGTAGGCTAAATTCATTAGATAACACAAAGATTCCATTAGTGACTAGGGATGAACCTTAATATCATAATAGATTCAAATAAAAGAAACTTATAGCATTTATCATATAAAACTAAGCTATAATCATATCATAATACAAACTATAATGTAAGAATCAACAATCCATTTCTTTGATAACATTCTTCATGAACTCGTAGTTTAACATACAAAGTGCATGACATGAAATAGAGCAAGTGATCCTATTTAACCTTATTCATACCTAGTGGCTCACAGATGAGCTTGGGCTATACATTTAGAGTGCCTAACCTAGTTTATATAGAATACAAATACTTAATGGTGGCTCTTAATTTTAGTAGAGCTTCACTGTATTAATAACCTCCCTTCCTCTTCAAATAAAATCCTTATTTTATAAGAAAATAAACATCTTCTTACTAGGTTATATGGGCATGTACTGCGTAATGAGTTGTCACTAGAAGTTACTATTACACCAGCTCTACTATATTGCCTATGTCTGATGAGCACATGTCATATATTGAGATATCACTATGGGGTATCTATCCCACCTACTCTATTATTTTTCCACCTTCACTTATCAATCCATGATGTACACGTTCCTATAGGGGTGTCCTTTGAAGTTTGACACCACACAATTGTCTACCAGTTGGTGTGAGATCCTCAGGGATTCCTCTAATTGGAGCCAAAAGGAACAAAAAAGGATCAATCAAACCACAAGATTTCCTCATGATGATATATGTCAAGTTGGTGTGGTCCACTTAGTTGGAGCAAAAGGGGGCCAAAAGAATGCTTTCAAAGCTAATAATTTCAATCAAATGATTCAAATGTAAAATCATCTTATACATCTCCAAAATCACCCTCAATAGTTTTTATGGGAATACACAACTAAAATTCCCCCCACTCCCCCTTAGGTATTTCCATGGAAATATTATCCCTCAACCTCCTTTTTAACAAAACAATAAAATAAATTAACAATTAACCTCTTACACATCAAAGTTATAACATCAATATAGGATTTATCACACATACCATTAGCTATAATGGGGCAACTAACCCTACCCTACACTTTAAAACATTTGAAAATCTTTACAAAGATTGGGTTAAATTAAACACTTTACCACTATCAAAATCTAAGTAAAGACCCTCTCTGATGATACTTTAGATTAGTATAACTAACTCAAATCTCATTCCATCACTAGTTTTAAAGATTCAGTTAATGCTCTAATAAAAGTGTTTCAAACTAGTGACCTCCCTAATAATACATTAACTCATTTTATTAATTTCAAACAACTTGGGATGGAAACAACACAAGAATTCATCAAATGGTGGAAGACCTAATCTAACAAGCATGAACACGACATGATAGATGATAATCTCTTTCATCTATTCACTAACATTTTCTATCCTAAGTTTCAATATTGGGTATGGACTCTCTCTCCACAAACTTTGGAAGAGGCCATTAACCAAGCCAAGTGCCAATATTTCCTCATGCATTGGTTTGATCCATCCCAACCTTCTATGGGAACTTTTATGATCATAAAAAATAATAATAATCATGATAATAATGAAAGTGTCATGTATTCTTATGATATAATTCATAATATTGTAGTTATTAATCTCGACCATGCTTTAAAAGAAGTTTCCCCTCTAAACCACATCCATAATCCTCACTTTTCTTCAACAATCAACATCAATGTTCATAATCCATTATCCTTATCAGAATTAAAAAAACATATACCAAGGACTTTTCCATGAGAACTTGATCCCACTCATTCCTATGAAATCATGGTATGATCAAAATAAATTATGTGGGTTTCATGCTAGTTGGGGTTATTCTCATGAGACTTATAGGAAATTGTATAACTTAAGTATGGATTTCCTCCTTGGTCCTAATTTTAACAATTATTATATCATTTTTAAATGTCAAAAATCCTACACTACCTTCAAATCTCACAAATCATAAATCAAAACTCAACATTTGAACTAGACTAATGCTCATCTAGCCATCTATAAAGACCCTCTTCCAAATCACCAAGAGAATAATGAGAAGCCTACCCCTTCCACCAATAATGTTGACAACCTTCTAGACCAAATTCCCAAAGAGAATGTGGTCAACATAACTAATATGTGAAGGTTAGTTTCCTTCATTTATTATCATCCCACCAAACTCACCAATCATCCCACACTTTTATGTTATCTAATATATTACCCCCACCCACCTAACATAGTTTGGGAAGAAGACCTTATCTCTTTTGATGAACCAATTCCAACACTTATATTGGATAACACCTCTCATACCATTTATATAATTTATCCAACCTCTTTACCATCACCAATGATACACAACCTTATAATACTACTTATTTAAGTTTATTGCAAGATAAACCTAAATAAACTTCCTCATCTCATGATAAGCAACCAACTTGTCCCCTAATTAAACCTCATACATCATATCAAAAAAAATTTAAATGCACTTGTACTTCTCCTTCCAAGGAACTCCTCTAACACATGCACCTCTATCCAATAGTCCCCTTATGGGTTACAATGAATGGGATCCTATCATAGCACTTACTAATCTCTCTATCAAATACTATTTATTAAACTCATGAAGACCTCTTTGTGTCATCATAATCACCTTATGCATCTCCTATTCAAAATGAACATACCTCATCCTCCCCTAGAAATATGTGAAGCTACCTTATATGCATTATAAGATAGAATTTTATAATAGTGCAAAAGAGACATTTATACACATTGATGAAATAATGGACACTTCTCTCTCTCTCTCTCTCTCTCTCTCTCTCTCTCTCTCTCTCTCTCTCTCTCTCTCTCTCTCTCTCTCTCTCTCTCTCTCTCTCTCTCTCTCTCTCTCTCTCTCTCTCTCTCTCTCACACACACACACACACACACACACACACACACACACACACACACACACACACACACACACAAACACACACACACACACACACACACACACACACACACACACACACACACACACACACACACACACACACACACACACACACACACACACACACACACACACACACACACACACACACACACACACACAAAAGTTTCCCATTACTTCTATGATTCCAGATGAGATTTTGATTCATGTAGATCATCCTTGCCTTTTTATAAGTGTTTAAATTGGTGACATTTGAGTCAAACTTGACTTGATTGATGAGGGTTTAGGTACTTATGTTGCCTATTTGAACTTTATTAAAACCCTTGGATACTCAGAATTTAATCTTAAGTCCACATACATCATGTTTAAAGGTTATGACTGATGACAAATGCCTCCCTCAAGCTATGTGTGGCTACCTATCACCATCCCACTTGTCACTATTCAATTGAATTTTATGATATTAAATTTTCCTCTCTTATAACATCTTTCTTGGTAGTCCATAGACTCATAACATGATGGATATCACCTCTTATCCATAATAATGCATCAAGTTATCTCATAATGGTGTAATCTATAGGATTCAAGGTGATACTAACCCTTGGAACTTTTCACAATTCTAAGACTATGGTGTATTCAAAATTCCAACCCTTGGAGCCCTACCAAGTGTTCTATTATGATAATATCAATGGTTTAATTTCCCTATCAACTCTATATGAAGTTACCATGGTCACCTCAAACTCATTAGGAATATACCACTTAAATTCTTAGATTTCTGATGATGATGAGCCTGACAAGATCAATGTCAAAATAAAAAATTCTGATCTATCTCCTCATCTCATTCCCTAACTTTTACCTTCATTGAATCCACATTCCCATCAGCTACTTAATGATTATATACTCATACTCTTAATTAAGACTTAACACTCTATTCATCACACTAGCTTTAATGAGAAGGTCATTCCTACTTGCATAATTGATATTCATACACTTGACTATGATGATGGTTATACCTTAGATGACCCATTTTAGGAGGTCTTGTTTAGGGTAAAGTTGTTGAGGTCATTCATTATCATTCTTATTTGTTTTACTCTTTCCATTTATCTTATCACATTTTATCTTATATAGTTCCTAATGTTAGAATTATTCCTCTTTTTCATAGGGTAGAGATGGTGCACACACAACTAGTTTCAAAATAAACTCTTAGGATCATTCTTATAGATCATGCTATAACTATTCCCTATCACTTTACTAGATAATAGAACCCGTATAGCCAATTTTTCCCTAAGATGATTGCCACTATTATTCAACCCTTTGTACATCCTAGCCCTCCCTTAGTTGAGTCTAGTCCAAATCTTATTCCCACTCTCCCTCTAGGTGAGCCTCTTCTTTCTTCTGATCCTTTTGTTCCTTCAATCGAGCCTCATCTAGTCTCACCACTAGCCCCACCTTCCCTTGGTGATGGTTTTCTTCCTTTATTGCATCTTACTACTTTTCACGCCTAATGGTCTAATCAGTTATATTATGATATTCATAGTGTTTTTAGTCATTATAATAGATATTTTACATTATAATAGACTTCCTTAGATTTTATTTCTACTTCCTCTATTAGTACACCCATAAAATCTACTAACAAGAATATTTATTGATTCAATGGCACATATAATGATTCCTCCACTCATTATCATAAGATTAGATAATATATAGGCACCTTATATCTAACTCTTCCTTAGACTATTGACAAGGCTATACCTCCCTCAAAATAATTACCTGAGTATATTCCCAAATATGGAGAGGTATATTATCTTTGGCACTAATGTGGTACTTAGCACACTAATTATTACTACATATTTTATCAACATCTTGAAAATCACCTTATGACCATTCTTGTGCCTACTATCCCTTCTCTCATAGTTCCCCCTTTCAATAAGGCTCCATCTTCTCCACCTCTCATTTTTCCACCCATGGATCCTCCTTCTCTGATGGTTCCTTATCCACTGGTGAATTCTTCATGTCCTAAATATTCCACTCCTATTTCTTCCCCTAAATATCCCATGCATGCTATCCATTATGAGCATGATCCTTTAGGCATGCCTATATTTTATATTGAGGAGATTGAATGATAAGTATTTTCCTAGCTTTCTCTAAAGATATATGAGACCCTCATTGTAGTTGGAATCCAGCTTCATAGATATTTATCAGATGTTATGGACAATGTTTGTGGACAAATATACTAGTATTTATGAAACAAAGCATGGAATTCCTTGATTTATTTATTAATTTTAAATTTGGCACGTGCTCCAAATTTACATTTGAAATTGTGTCAAAGTCTTATCTATCTTACATGGTTATTGATATTTTGCACTACATGTTGTCTATGATGTCATTTCCTTATTTGTGTTCTCTTATGGATTATTTTCATGATTACATGGTTTTTCTCTATTTATTCATTTATTTTTTATGCATGTATTGTTTCCTTATCTTGATTTTCTGATACCTTATATCTATAACATGAATAATCATTATTATGACTTGGTTATACAAACCTTGCTCCTATTAGTCATTCTTTCTTTACCATGTGATCATTAAGCAAATAAGTCATCTCATTATAATCTCATTTTACCAGTCTATATTGGATCTCCATTTATTCTTCTTATTGTCTTTAACAAACTAAGCATACACATGGTTGAAACTTGAGATAACATGTTGGTTCATAGGTAAGCTTAAATATTTTAGTCAATAATGTCTTTAGATACTTAGCTTCCTTTGGCTGAAGTCTAAAGATCATTCGTGTGTATAAATTTGTCTCTCAAGGTTGGTAATTATAATTCCATATGGAGGAGGAATCTCAAAATCCATAAAAATCTAAAATCCAAGAAAAATTAACAAAAGGAAAAGATACAAAAGGTAAAATTAAAAATTTCAAAAGTTAAATCACACTAAAAGACATGATTTATTACACATATCCTTTTTATAATCAAAGATCAAACTCCACATTTGGCCTCATAATATATTTGAGGTCCATTTTAGTAATTTAGGCTTGTATATTGGGAAAAGGAGAATAAAAAAAATCTTCTAGTGCTACTTAATTTATCACACAAATACCTAATATTCGTAGTAGATTGACAAATCTGTAAGAGGTCCTATAGAATGAGGAACATGTTATGGGAAGGTAGGTCCATTTTAATTTCCTTATTCAAGTAAACCAACATGAGTTGATCTTAGTGTCTCACTTATTTCACTATATAGCTTTTTGCTTATTGTGATTGAGTATCCTTTGTAAATTTATGGTCACTTGTCACTTAGTGTCTTTTTATGTCCTTAGTGTGCCTCATGTTTGCTAAGGTCTTCTCATAGATTCCTACATTATGTTTTTTACATTCCCTCTTTCATTTACAACAATCCTAATATTTACCCTTGATAAATATTTTTTTGTTTACTAATCACTCCCCCTAGGGATTCCATTGTGAGTTACAGTGTAAGACCTTGGATAGGACCAAAAATTCCTCAAAAATTACCAAATTACCACTCTAAAAATCCCATTCAACATATTTTTCATATTATTTTTTAACACATTGGTGTTATCTTTGTGAGTTTTAGTATAATACCATGGATAGGACCTAGCCTTCCTCACAAAATTTTCCAATACCCAAGTAACAATGAAATTATATGTAAAATTTGAGATAAGTCATGATTGATCATGAGATACACATCATGCAAATGCTTCCAATCTTGATATAGTATTTTTTATGAATGCTTTATTTATTTTTCACTTTTATCTTCTTATTTTCTAATTATATATAATAATACAATCCTTTTTCTTAAGTTTTTCATACTTCTCAGCTTGAATTAGTGTCATCAATTTAAGTTCATTTTTTCAATTTTGTTTCTCTTTTATACTTCCCAATGTGATTTAGTATGATTGATTGACTTAATTGTTTTATTTCTATACCATATGATCTTTTATGTGCCTTAAATTTTATTACATTATCTTCATACTTCCCAATGTGATATAGAGTGATTTTACTTATTTTAATTTAGTGCAAATCATTTTAAAGGATTAAAAACATTTTTTTTATCCTTTTAACCATATTTAGTTTATTATATTTATTAATATTTTGTTATTACACATGTACCATCATGATATAGTTTGTGGTACATTTTTTTATGATTAATCATACTTTTCCAAGTCATTTTTTTCCTTTTTCTTTGTAACCATGCATGTGTACCACATAATGCTAGAAAAGAAAACACTCCACATATATTTCTCATAACATATAAAACAAAAATAAAATACATGTGCTATAAATAAATACATCTATGTATCAACATATAAAACTAAATAAAAATCATGAGATCAAATCCAAATATCAAAATCAATATATTTATATACATGTGTTTTATACAATATAATGGTAAAAAATACAAAATACATAGCTCTAGCTCTATGTATTAGCTTTATGATGCCTATCTATGGCCTAGACACAATGTCTATAGATGACTAAGATTATCCCCTCTACATGGTATGTTGTTATGAGGTAGTCTGAGATCTTAATCCTACTACGTATCCCTATAAATTATCCATTTAGGCTTGTACCTATCCAAACTGGACCATGGTAGCCATGTGTGTTACTCTCTCTTGATCCAAGCCCTTTCAGACATGTGCCTATCCTTCTCCTACCCATATTGGTGGATAAAATCCATCCTCACATGTTTTTAATTGTCTTATTGCCTCCCCCACTAGTATAAACCATACTTCTTAAGATAGGGAAGATGGTACTATAGAATCATCCAACATAGTGGGGTCATGCAATGCCGAAACCCCATTAAAATGTCATGGTGTGTATCCATGACCAAGGATCCCCATCTAACATCCTCAACCAAAAGATCTACAAAATCTAAACTAGATAATTATTAGATCACATATATATCAAAATCAATATATATATATATATATATATATCTACTATAATCACATTCAACTAGTATGTTATCTCAAAACTTAAAATTATAACATTTCTCACCAATCTTAGTGTCACCAAACACTATCTCCCCATCTGCTCACCTATCAAGCATGGTCTATCCATATGATCATCCCTTAATAACCTCCTATATCAATTTCATACCTACTAATTTAAAGCTAGGAGTCACCACTCATGTATATCATGATCCTCTCCTAAGATGTCCCTCTATCAACTAGCTTTATCTTGGATCAGCTATTGGGTTATCTTATGTGACTACCCTCATCTATGATCACTCTCACTGATGGTTCCTACATATATGATATGGCAATGGTGGTCATTTTGACTCATGTTTTGGTGCCTACTTTGGTACCTACTACAACTCTACATCAACATCCATGTCCTCTCTTCCTCTGGCCACTTACTGTCATGATTGACTAGTCCATAGTCTCACACATTACAACCTGATCATTGGTATCTTGAATAGTTCTCCTCTTCCTCCTCTCCCCTTCACCTATTTATCATTTCATATCTAAAAATAAGGCACTACTATAAGAGCTACTAGGTGAAAGAGTCCAAATTTACCTAGAAAGCATGCCATCAGTAATGGCTTTACCCACCAAGTATAGTGTCCCATGATCTACACCTAATCTAGGCTTATCACCATGGTCACCCAACTAGGCCAAATATTAATAATGTGTATGTAAAAATACCGCATAATATTCCCTCATACGATCATCTATAAGGATGACACATGGGACATGACATGTGATACATGGTCATGTTACTATCTAGTCACCTGAGGTAACCTATCATCAACCACAAAGGGCAACGTAACTGGTCAATATATAAGGTGCCTCTTATATATCCAAAAACTCAACAAAAACACCAATCCCATGGTCTTCTTCCCTCTAGAAAACATCCCATATATATCATGCATAATTTGGACCAGATGATAGACCCAAAATTATATAGTGCCCCCTGATCCAAAATGGACGAACATAAGGCTATCACATATAATGGTACCTTTCTATACAACTTATACCACATTACTTGTGATATCACAAGTCTGATCATGGCCTTCTATATTTATATAATCTCTAAAATATACACATCAAAAATACTAACTAATAAACCTGGGTATATCGTATCTAAGCATGTCATCCACCTGGTTAGTGCTCATCTCTTTCAAGATCATTTGTTGTCCCTATGATCAGTAGTGTCCCTCTTATTGGCAGTCTAAGCAATGTGTAGACATCCTCTAGTGTGATACCCACCTCTATGGTATCCCCATCCACAACCCATTGAAATTTTTTGATCAACCATTCCTATGCTCTAAGGAACATGACAATGATATCAACACTCAGTGGGATGTGCCTCATCTTCATAATATCTCCTAGGCCTAGTGCAACTAGTCTTGTTCTATCCAAGTCTATCAACTACTCTAGTATATCTGGTAGCCATGTTACATTTATTAATCACCAATACCTCTAGTTTATTTATAAAATATCAAACAATAATGAATGTATCTCCATATCATTAATAATCAAAATACATTCTTTGAATTTCACAAAACTTGGTTTGATTTAGTTTTTCCATTTTCTATAGAATTAGCCTATTCAATACCAAATCAACCATGTGCTTCATTTGGGATAATAAATTAGCCGTGTCTAAATCTTACTAAATTAGCCATGTCTAATTCCTATTATATTGGCTTATCCAATACTAGATTGGCCACATTTTTTCCTTGTAGTATTATATTGACCCTATTCTACTACATCAACCATATTCTACTACATTGGTAGTCAACCCTCCTCTCTTAGCAAACTAAATCAGATTACTACTATGCAGTCATCCTTTTTGTTCTCTCTCACCTTGAATTTAAGTTAACCTAGTTGACTCTAATCATCCAAAATAGTAACTTTTTTATCATTTACCATAAATGACTTGGGTATTTATTAGTCTAATTCCTTCCCACCCAATACCCCATTTTACCCCTAGTGTACATAAAAATTTCTTAGGGTTCATTTTGGTGATTAAATTTTACTTACCAATAAATTTTATATAATTAATGAATTTTAAATCAAAATATTCAAAAATTGAAATTTCTAATGCTTACCTACGTTGCACTCGCTATGACTACTATGCATCCTCCACATCTCAATTTTCATTTCCTCACCATAATGGCTCTCTGGTCTCTCACTAGGTCTATCAAAGCTTTGTTTTCTCATAATGGTAAAAATGATAAATGAATTATATTTCACCCTATTTATATTTACTATTCAAAATTATTTAAATTTAAAATATTTACTACTATATTTATTATTTTTATCATATCTTTGTCTCTACTAGCTCTTTTTTCAAACCATAAAATGTTTAGGAATCTTGACATCATACAGAATATTTTCACCTATTATATATCTATGTTGTAAAAAGTTTTGATTTTTCACTATTTTTTTATAACTTCTATAGATTTGACTAATGTTCACTACAATGGACACCTTCCATTTTTTTCATCTCCTTATTTATCTACAACACTAAGGTAAGTAAAGGTATGTGTTTTTCAAATTTTTCCTTTCATTTATCTTATTTGTTCCTTAGTGCACTTTATTCAGCTTCAGCATTATGTGTTGTTATGTTTTTTGTTGAAGCACCATTCCTTATTCCACTCATGTGACACTTGATGAGCTTCAAGTGAGGAATATGTATACACATGATATTTTCAAACTTTATCAATTACTAATTCTTTCTATCTTTTAGGAATCCATCAAGTCTCAATCTCTCTAAGTGCATGCCTTAAGGGGTAAACTAGGAAAGGGGTGCACAGACCATTAATACTTCCAAATATTTCTGTCCATTATTACCACTTTATATCTACACACCCATATCCTAAAAAAAATTCCCTAATCTTTGCCTGCTATTTTTCACCTTCTTTTATTCATTTTCCACCTTCGTTATCCTTTCACTAGGTTAAAATCCTTTATGATAGTTCACATTATATTGTTGGCCCCATCAACCTTGTACTCTAATTGATAAAACTTCTTTAGGGTCTAGGTTGGCCCTTGGCTAACCTAGACCAATACCTAATTTTTTTTATCAATAATGATACAAGATTTATTGGGTTGACCTTATCGCCCTAAACTTTTGAAAAGGACTAAGGTTATATTTACCTATATAAACATATCCATTTCATCATTTTTAAGAGAATACAAGAATAAGAGATACATATTATACATTTGCTTATCCACTATTATACTTGAGGAACATATATTAGTGTTTCATACATTTTTTAGAGATATAAATATTATCTTATAGAAAAGTCTTTTGGATGCATTGATAGGTTATATAGCTTAGAGTTTATTTATCCTTGTCATCCTTAAATACCATGACAACCTCTTACAAAGCACCTTGGCCAAGGGAGATATTAAAACTCAATGAGTTCATCTTCAAAGATAAGTATTCCTAAATTTGTTCTTCCTTTGTAAGAGTAGATAAATATGCATTTATACTTCTCTCTTATGCATTATGATTATGTATACATTGTGTATACACATAATATTTTCAACTTTTATCACATACTAATGCTTTATATCCTGTAATAACCTATCAATACTCAATGTCTCTAAGTTCACACCCTAAGGGGTGTATTGAGAAAGGGGTGGGCAGACCATTGGTGTTTTTTAAGATTGTTATCCCTTATTGCCACTTATTACCAATCCAAAAAACTCATAAAACATTCCCCTAAACTATTACTCCTATTTTTCACACTCCTCCAATAATTTCCCATATTTTCACCTCTTTTCCTCACCTTAAACCCCTTTTTATTATATATAGTACTAGTTCAATTGGGTTGGCCTTATAGTCTTGTGGGTAAAATTTATTTAGGGTTTAGGTCAGCTCTTGGTCGACCTATCTTATGACCTAGTGAATTTTTATCCATAACAATACTAGGTGAAATGGGTCAACCCTATTAGCTAAAAATTTCAAAAGGGATTAAGGTTAAATATGCTATATATAAAAGTTCATTTCATCATTATTTACCAATGATCAAGAGTTATTATTTGCTTGTATTTATTTATAATATGCTCTTCCACCATTCTACTTAAGGAGTCTTAGCTTAGGGTTTCTACTTGGAAAGTCTAGTCCTTTGGAGAAGTCTTGGATGATTTGGCCTTTCCTAGTTATCCTTACAAACCACAACTTATTTCTAATCCCCTTTACCTAAGCGAGAGATTGATTCTTGATGGGTTCATCTCTCAAGTAAGTATTCTTTGACTTTAGTCCTCTCTTTAGTAGATAGAAGTAGCATAATTATTAGCTTAAAATAATATTATTCTTCTTCTCCTTAGATTAGGGTATCACTCATACATATCTTAATTGAGATTCTCCTATGCATGTTTGTTTGTTTACTAAGCCCCATATTGTGCTACAAGATCTAATGAACACTACATTACATTTATTTGCTTTACTTGTTATTACTTTAGTGAATATGAAAACATATGACCTAGTAAGGGTTATTGTATGATTGTGATTGATTGGAGGCTTTGGAACCCTCCCTAATATTGTTTATTATGATAATAAATCCTCTAATTAGGTATAATAGATCCCCATATTGGTTATATTCCTGATTATCTAATGTATCGCTAATCAAAAGTGTAAATATGATGCATTTTTGATTGCATACATTTTGTTGAACTCAATGTGAGTCTAACCTTTGCAAGTTTTCATTCATATTTTCATTATTTTATCATTTTATTTATTATTTTTCTGTATTTAAACTACTAGGTTGACAAAATTGGTATAATTTCTAACTTTTGTGCACAAGTTTAACACATGGTTTCATCAAAATGACTCTATTCTATTTGTGTAGGTCTTCATTATATATAGGTTACTAGGTCAAATAGGTCAACACAATATAATTTTTCACTTCTAGATAGGCTATTAGGTCAACCAAGTTGACATAGAACACTTATAAACATCTAGAAAACATACTAGGTCAACTAGTTCATTATAATCATCTTGATAGGTTTCAACAAATATTTAACTACAGAACTAAGTCAACCCATTCAATGCAGCTAGCAGAATTTACAAGTAAAAATCAAGGTACTTCAACAACAATCTAACTTTCCTTTGCATCTTCCAACCCACCAAGGTTCTTTTATTTATTTCTCTATCATTTCTATTATTCATTACAATCTATTTTTCATTGTTTATAGTCTTTAAAACTACCTTTAAATAGTAAACTAGGTCGACTTGGTTGACCTAATTTCATATTTTGTCTCTTATATGAAAGACTAGGTTGACACTACTGACTTGTTTCTTAAAGGACACTTACTTTAGTAATATATTAATGACACTATCAACTTTATATTATAATTTATATTTATGCTATCATTTAAACTAACATTGATAATGTTTCAAATTTAGAATTAACATCTATATGCTAATAGTTATCTCACACTTTCAATTTCAATTTCTTACATGTTTAGAATAGATCACATAGTTTAATTAGGTGTTTTTTCAATATAACATTTATTTTCACTATTTTTATATTTCTTGCACAAACCACCAAATCACATAATCTTAAAATGCATTTAAACAATTATCTACCCAAAGCCTACCTACTTGGATTTCATCACCAAAGGGGAAGCTGACTTGGTTTTTTGGCCAAGCATAAACATGTGATTAATGGTATATATTGGAAAAGAACCTGGCACCCTTATTATTGAAATGTGTCAAGTGGTGGTGTAGGCCCTAATACCAATCTAATATCATTGCAAACATAGATTCTTTTTAGCCTAAATGTCCCAAAACCATCCATAAATTACTTTCTAATTCCTTTCTTTCATCCAACTTCATATCACATCTAAATTAATGCTTAATAATCTAATAATATTTAGGATGACCACTTGGTTATAATTTTCTTTCCAAGTTGATTGCTTTCTCTTTTCTCAATTATATGTTGTATTGAAAGAAAATCACTAACCAACATTGGTGTAAGGTTTTGTGATATGTGCCTCAATTAGATCATCCTCATTGATCCAATTGATTGTGTGTTTCCTTTCATTTATTTATTTTAAAATTACATGTAAATATTTATTATTTCATTACACTATTATTTTGTTTGACACAATCTCTTACAGATTGTCTCTTTCCCATACCTATAGTACTAAGTTGACCCTATCGACACAATATTCTTTTTTCCCATTAAGATATAGTATTAAGTCAACCCTATCAACTCTATCTCCTTCTATGCCTATTTTTAATCCCAAGTTATAGTACTAGGTTGACCATGTCAAATCTATATCCCTATTTTCTTAGTTTTAAGACCCTTTTTTTAGCAGTAGGTCAACCCAGTCAACTCTATACTTTTATTAGGCTCTATTTTCCCTAGTTTATAGTACTAGGTCAACCCAGTCAACTCTATACTCTTACTATTTTCCCTGTTTATCTAAATCAATTCTCTATTCTCCTTATTAGCATTTTGTTTATTTATCTCAAGTCATCATGAAGTCCCCTATCAAAATTTTCTTGCATAACTTGTATCCATTTAGACACTATATGTGATGTTTGTTTCTCCTTATTTTTTCCTCCCAAGATAACCCTTACTCTTGGGGCACCTCTTTCCATCCTTCATCTATGGCTTGTAACATGGTGAAATTCACACCTTAAGATGAAATAAGTGGATCAGATATTTTCTATACATCTTAAGATAATTCCCATATTCAAACTCTTAAAACTAATGTGGGATCAATTGACACAAGTTTAATCAATAATCCCACTAATAATCAATCTTATAATAACCCTCCCCCTAATACCAATTCTAGGAGTGATCCTACAAACACCAACCCACCAACTAATATGTCTTAACTTATTTCACAACTCATATAATAAATGAACTTAATACAAACTTATAACACCTCTCAATTAATGCAACTACAATGCCATTTAATCACTATAGCTAATCAACCTCTGACTATCCATCCTCAATCCAATCCTAATTATATTCCTCTGCCTCTCATAGATGCCTTAGGCAATGTTATTCCTCAACCTGTTATGAGTAAAAAAATTCTTCAAACTATTTAAAATGAGCCTTTAGCTCCCTTCATTATGTCCATTTATATTGGTAACATATCTCCAACTATCAAGTATGATGATAATAAAGACCTTGCCTCATTTCTTAAAGACTTTAGCAATCTTTACAAAGAGTGGATCCAAAATAATACTTTCACTACAACTAAACTCTTTGTCAAAACCTTAATTGGTGATGTATTATAATGGTACAACCAACTTATATAAAATTACATTTGGAAAATTGAGGATTTGGTCAATATTTTATTCAAAGAGTTTCAACATAATGATCTTCCCAAAAATTATCCTAGCCACTTCATCAATGCTAATCAATCTTCTATAGAATCATCTCATGATTATATCAAATGATGGATATTTTTGGCCCATAAAGCCAATCATAACATTATTGATGATAAAAAAATTAAACTCTTCATCACTACTTTAATTCCTTATGTTCAATACAAGGTCTAAACTTTTACTCCCAAATACTTAATGAAGCTTTTAACTAAGATAAACATCAATAATTTCTTATGAAACAATTCAAACCTAATCCTAAAATTATTAAAGGATATTTTCAAACATCTAATAATTTTACCACTAGAAATAATCCACAAACTAAACTAGGAGTTTCCAAAGCTAACATTCCTTCATATTCTCACACACCACTCACTATGCAACAAATGAAACAATTTTTACCACCATCTAAACCTTTTACTTACCCTAACAATCCTCTTAAGTGGTATGACCCTAGTCAATTTTGTTGGTTCCATACTGACATTGGTCACTCTCATGAATATTATAAAGGACTCACTAAATTTTTTGTCTCCTATATGCTTGGTGATTCATTTAATCATGAAGCCATGATCAAGCTTCATCGTCAAGAGTACATTGTTGCTTCTCAAAAATTATATGTTTCCAAACCTTATACCTCGAATAACCAAAAATATTTTTCCATTAATAATAATCAACAAACTACCAAGGATGTTTATTCTATTTATGTTTATTATGACTAATATTATAATAATTCTCAATATGTTAACACTACTAAGGTCAATTATTGTTACAAGCTAGCTCACGAAGATCCTGTCACCAAACCTAAGAAACCATCTTTGGAAGAACAAATTCTCAAAGATATTATAACCACTAATCTTGCTTTAGAATCCCTTGAGGAACCATCTCCTCCTTTCAAACCCCCAACCACTTATATTCCTTAAAAATATACCTTGCCTCCTAAACATCATGTTGGTTCTTCTTCTAAATCTCATTGGAATTTTCTTAAAGAAATTAACTCTAAGTCTTGCAAGATTCCACTTATGGAGTTGGTTCTTACTTCCCCTTATCATCATAATTTTCTTATGCAACAATTACAATAAATCAAAGATCCATTTCCTATAGATGAAGAAACACCATGTATTGAACCTCAACCTACCAACATGCATACCTTTAAAACCATTTTCTCTTATTCCAAGCCTTCTATTAAATTTATTGAAGAGGACATGATTCATGATTAAATCCTTTTTTGTGTTGATGATCCACCACTATTCATTAAAATAGCCATTAATATTACCCTTATTCATAAATTTCTAGCTGATGAATGCTATGGTATTAATGTGACATCATTGCAACTTATCCAACAACTTGGTTATAATAAGGATCATCTCAAGTAAACCCACCTTACCTTTAGTGGTTTTGATAAGAATAATCAAAATCCACTTGGTTGTATTTGGCTTCCCATAACAATTAGACTTAATATCATTTAAACTAAACTTATGTTATTTTATTTACCCTTATAACATACTCCATGGTCACCCATGGACTCATAGAATGAGGGCCATTGCTTGTTTTAGTACCCAATGCATTAAATTATTACATAGTGGAAAATTGTATAAATATTATGTTGATCCCAACCCTTGGAGTATTTAACTTCTTAATACAAAATATCAGTATCATATTACTACCATTCCTAAGATCAATAATACTCATTTACTTGAGTTCATCAACATAAATCTTGATTTACATGTCACTCTTGTTTGATTTAGATGATGATGAACCTAATGATTTGTAACATACTTAAAATATTACCAAGCTACCTCCCTACATTTTAGAGTGGATTCATCCTTTATTACCTTAAGACTATATTATTCCCCTCACTGATGAGATCACTAAATTTCCCTCTCCATGCAATGCTCAAGAGCATTCTTTACTAGATGATGCCTTCACTTGCAATGACTATGGAGTGGCCAAATTATTTTAAGATCCTCTCATCATGTCTTCACATAAATTTAGTAATATTGGGATTTCACCTTCTAAAACTCCCCCTAAATCTCAAACATGTATAATTTATCCAACATATGATGATAATTACATAATGGTCTAAGCTCAATCTTGAGATTTGGATGTTCAACATTATCAAAAAACCTTAGCTCAAATCTATGTTTTTAATTGAGATGTTCATATAATTTCTATAGATCATGAATTAGATCCTAAAGGTCATGTGCCTCCTACTAATTCTTTGCTTCTTGATACTCCTTGGGTGGTATAATAAATTATATCTTCCAAACCTCCAAAATTTCTTGCATCTTCTCTACCACCTAGAGATCCAATCATTGCATCCGATCCTTCCCCCATCAAAAATATGAACAACACACCAAGCCCATCTAATCCATATAATTCTTGATCATGAAGTAGATGTCAAGTATTATGGTCCTCTACCCACCTTGCTTAGCGATGAAACTATTCTTGAACTACTTCATGCTTGAGAACCTCAACTTCCTTGACAACATAAAAAACTTGGGAATTTCAAAACCAAAGCCCCTCATTTCAAAAAAATAATTTCTAGCATTGAACCTAAAACTAATACATTTTCTTCTTTACCTAATGCACCCTACCACTTACAAAAAGGTGATAATATGCTTATCAAATAAACCACTCTCTATTAAGTATGATACTCCACCATGCCCTTTACTAATTATAGTTTCTCACAAACTCTCACCTACTAAATATGATAAATTTAGCTTATTTTTTGATAAATAGCATGAGATATTCACCTAGTCCCATGACCCTAGAATTGTCATGCATATCATCATCACTTATCCCAATGTCAAACATATGCATCAAAATCAAAGTAATTTTTCATCTAAGGTTTCCATTATATATCATAATGAAATAATTAAAAAATTTAATGCTAAATTTATCAAACCAATGGACTATTTTGAATGGGTTTCTAACATAGTTTTTGTTCAAAAAAAGTCACTATGGCCATCCACATTTGCATTGATTTTCATAATCTTAATCTTGCTTATCCTAAGGATAATTTCCCTTTACCTTTGATTGATGCCATTGTCAATTCCATATCTGGTTAAGAAATTTTATCTCTTATGAATTGATTATTGGCCAACAATTAGACTCACATTGATCTTGAGGACAAACATAAGACAATTTTCACCATGGGATGGGGCACTTATTGCTATGTTAAAATTCACTTCTACCTCAAATTTTTTGGAACGACTTCTCAATTAATAATGACTCATATCTTTCATGATCTTATCCATAAAATTGTTGAAACCTATGTGGATGATCTCATTGATAAGTCCAAAATTCATAACACTCATCTTTCTAATCTCTCTATCATCTTCAACCACCTTCTCAAATACCGAGTTAGACTAAATCCTTACAAATGTGTCTTTGGTATCACATTTGTAAATTTGTTAGGATTCTTAGTCTCTCTTTATGACATTGATGTTTACCCTACTAAAATTAGTGATATCATCAACATCCCCTTTCTTCATTCCATTTTGTACATTTTCACTTATCTCAGTAAACTTATGGCAATTAGATGATTCATCCCAAAAATTGCCTACCATATCCACTTCATCGATTCTCTTCTTATGAAAGCTAATACTTTAAAATGGATAAATCCTTATCAAAAAGCCTTTAAAAATATGAAATAATCATTATTTCACCTACCTATGCTTCATCCTCCTTCAAATCACTGACTTTTGATCCTATATAATTCATTCACACCCATATCAATTGGGGAAATACTTTCACAACAAGATGATATTGGAAGAGAGTATGGCATCTACTACATCAACTGAGGCATCATCAATTATGAGAAATGTTATAAAAAAATTTAATGTGATTTTTTTTATCATTTAAAATGTGTACCCATGGATGCTTCATAGCATGGGTAAGTTTGGTAATGGGGTATTGAACATGAAGGCCTTTTGTGGGGCACCAAAGTATGAGGCATTAGACATGGAATTATTATCACTCAAATTCACACATGAGCATCAGTTATCTCATCATAATTATGGGAATGTCCCAAGGTATAGGATCCTTATGTTTCTTGGGATGAGCCTTCAAATTAAGTCATATTCCTTATATTCTAAGTGTATTTGGTTTAATACCAATGCAAAGGCCTAAAGAGTATAAAGGTAAACTATCACTAGTCTAAACCTAGGATCTTGAAAGAAAAAGGAGGGAGAAGGTAAGAAAATGATGAAAGTAAGAGGTTGTGTGCCCATAATAGAGTGAGCACTCCTAATACATAAACATAATGCAAACCTTTAAGAATAAGATAATATCACATAGTTTCTACCAAGTCACTCCAAATACATAAGTGTTTCACATAAGGGTACATGAATACAATGTGAAACTAATAGGGATGACAAATGGTCCATAGTCAACATCAACATAGACTTTAGTGTACACAAAACATGACCTATAAGTGAGTTTCAAGTTCAATAAGGAGGTACTAGGGATGAATGATGATGAGAGGGGTGAACATTACCCACATATAGAAATCAATAAATACAAATAGCACATAGATCATTAGAAGAATGAAAGGAGGTAAACTTAATTCTCATTAACATGTAAGGTCTAGCCAATACAAGTACTCATGGAGGGAAATTTATGTCACATAAGGTTACTAAAATGTGTCAATCATTTTACAATGGAAAGATAGGCTCTTATAGAAAATAAGCCTATTTTGAAGTTAATGTGCCACTTGGGATGGAAAATGTAGCATTTAATCCTTTATGGTGTTACAATCATGATTATTAAATTATATTTGGTGATTAGATCTAGGGTCAGTGGAAATATTACTTCTAGATCCACATGCATTAAGGATTGGAAGATTTCTCTAATAGATTCAAAAGGTGGTATGTAATCAAGTCCTAAATTTTGACATCCACTTCTACATCTAATTATTTTGATTATTCTTTAATTTCCTCTCAACTACCTATAATTACTTTATTTATATCTGATAGCTACTCGATACATGGTAATTCCTAATAAGTCTCAGATGTGGTACTGTAAGGACATGTGTCACCTTAACAATCTCTTGAAAGAGTTTATTAGATTTTTATGTAGGAGTAACATGGACTTGAAATGTGGAAGACTAGCACTTATCTTAGGTAATTGAGAATTTATTTGTGGAGTATGAACATCAAGACAACATGTGACAATAGTGAAAAGAAGGTTGCATCCTATATAATAGAAGGGCACAAATGTAGGATCCTATGCACAACCATATAACTACATTAGATAGGCACAGGGAGGTCCTTGAATAAGATCTCACATGAAATATTAAGTTCTTCATCAGATTCTTTGTGACCTATAACTACTCATTTATTTCCTCTACTTTAGCCTTTTAGAACTCGGGGGTCTTTCATCCTTAAACATGTGCACTTTTTAACCTACATGCCATAAAATCTTACACACAAGCATGCATTAGGTACATTTAGTGAGTGTGAACCATCCTCTTACTCCTACATAGACTTAAACCTCTCTCTTAGGCTTGATTATAGATGGGAAGAACTTGTGCACCTTTTTCTTGAAGTGCTTGGGTCATCATAGGTGCATTATCTCTTTGTAAGCCTTGGGAATCCTTTTACCAACTAGGGGGTGACTTAAAAAGTCAACACTACAGGTGACCTTTGTGGGTCACTTTCCTACTAAGAAATAATCTAGTAGCCTTTGAATCAATCCATTGGGCATGGATTCATTAAAGTTATAACCTACTTGGCCTATACTTGAATAGATTGAATTGAGTCATACCCCCAAAAAATCAAAAGAGAGAACAAATAACTAATGAGAAAACTACACTTAGAGGAAAAAAATCTAAACTAAGACTATACAATGTGTATGGAGGAATTTAGGTAAATATGATGTGAGATAATCTAATTTACTATATACAAATTACAAACATGGGCCTTCACCCTCTTGGGTCAAAATAGAAACCTCTTAGGTCTTTTGCATTGTTCATCTCCCTATTTTTGGCATCTGATGGAGGGAGGAGAAATGGAATATATATAATTTGAAGGAGGTGTGCCCTAATTAAATATAAAGAGAACTTAGGGAAGTTAATTTGATTAGGTACCCCTTTGATAAATGACTCTATCAAGCTACACAATAACTTTCCTTCTAAATGACTAGAGTCTTCAAAGTTAAGCCAAGTATTCCCATATCTCTTAATGCCTAGTTGTCCTCTTTGCTTAGACCAACTCCTCTAGATCATGAGAGGCTTGTGAATGATGCTCGAGTAGCTCATAAACTTAGTGGGTTATCCTTAAGAACTAATTATATCTTAAATGAACCCCCTAATAAGGTGCTCAAGATAATGGGCCTAAAGTTCATTTTCTACAATCAGTTCCCTCTCATCTTTGTGCTACTTACTAGAAGGTTGAGGCCAAAACCTACTTTTAGTTTCTTCAAGGGGTTTTAAAGTGCATGTAAGGTCATCAAAGAGTTGATAACCATATTTGAGTATGTCTAATAAATCAACATTCAGATCTTGAAAAGGTTGACCTAATGGGATGCCTCCCTCTTTCCCCCTAATATTTGTAATAAAGGCACAGTCCTTGACCTTGGATAGATCATAGTCCACTTATAGAGGAGCATATCTTGTACATAGGATTTTGAACAAATCCTACATCTCCTCATCACTTGTTAGCACCTGTGCATTTCTTTCAAACTAATTAGGAGGTTCCTCTTGAAGCAATCATTCTCCTTGATGGATTTTTTTGCCCTTAAGGTCTTCTTCTAGTTGTTATTCTCTCTTCTAAATGAGAGGCCTCATTATAGATTCATGATTGACTTCATCTTCTTCCATATTTAATGGAAGATCATCTATCTAAGAGAGTTCCTCATCATCTTAATTTTGTGTAATACCTTTTTGTATAGGCTAATTTTGTTCATCTTCTTCCTATAGTAACTTTGAACTTTCTAACTTCATGGGGCAAAGAGGGATGCCAATGATGATTTCTTCATCATACTCACTTGAAGTATCATCTTCTTCACTTGAATTTTCTCCACTTTCCTTCCATAAAACTAGTCCTTTGAAAATGGATATGGTAGAAAGGCAAGAGGTTTTAATTGGTATAGAAGAAGGGGATTCTATAAGGTTGGGCATCATGAAGTTAGGATGCATGGTCTAGAGAAGTTGTCTTGGTTGTACTTGAGGCTCTTGAGGGAGGATGGATCTTTGAATTTTCAAAAGTGCATTCTCTTTTAAAGGAATGGGGCCTATAAAGCTTGGTACTTTGAAATTGAGAGGCTTGATTGAAGGTAAATGGGGCTTACCTTTCCTAAATCTAGGGATTTTAGGCATAAAAGTTTTCTACCCCATAGGTTGACTTGTAAGTGCAAGAGGAGTCTACTTGAAGCTAAGAAAGAAAGGAGTGGAAGTAGTTGACTATGATTTAATTATTTTCATTTACATAAGTAACTAATGCATCTACTCTTATTTTGTTATGATCTACCTATCCAAGCATTCTTCTTCTACTTTGTGCTACTCTATCATCTCTTACTAGAGTGCATAAGCTTGATGATCAAGATATTCTTGATTCCTACCATATCTCTACACTCTTTCAATCTCCATTATCTATCCTTATAAATTAAGGTGTATATCATCTATTCTCTTTTTAGGTTGATTAGGAGGGTAGTGATGTTAGTAGGGAGTGAGGTAGCTTACATAGGGCTGATTAGAAGCATAAGTGTTTCATATAGAGACATGGGAACATAACATGACACTAAGAGGCGAAATAAATAGTCCATATACAACATCAACATAGACTCAAGTGATCATAAAACATGACCTGCAAGTTAATTTTGAGTTGAATGAGGAGGTGATAGGGGTGAATGACAATGAGAGGGGTGAGCATTACCCATAGATAGAAATCAACAAACACAAATAACACATAGATCATTATAATAATTAAAGGAGGTGAACTTAATTCTCATTAACATACAAGGTCTAGCCAATATAAGTGCTCATGAAGGGAAATTTTAGTATAATAAGGTTGCCAAAATGTATCAACCATTTTATAATGGAGATATATGATCTTATAGAGAATAATCTTGTTTTCAAATTAATGTTCCTTTTGGGGGTAGAAAATATAGCATTTAATTCTTTATGGTGCTACGACAATGCTTCTTGAATTTTGTTTGGTGATTGGATCTAGGGTTGGTGGCAATATCACTTTTGGATTCATGTGCATCGAGGAACAAAATATTTCTATGATAGAGTTAGAGGGTGGCATGTACTCAAGTCCTAAAGTTTGATAGCCACTTCTACATTTAATTATTTTGATGATGATGCCTGGATTTCCTCTCAACTACCTCTAACTACTTTATTTATATCTGGTAGATACTCAGCATGTGGCACATCTTGATCAATCTTAGATGTGGTAATACGAGGACACATTTCACCTTGGTAGGATCTCAGAGTAATCTCTTCAATTTTTAGGTAGGAACAATGTGGACATGACACATGGAAAACTAGTGCTTGTTTTGGGCAATTGATAATTTATTTGTGTAGGATGAGCATTATTCCACCACATGGAAATGGTTAAAATAAGGTTATATCCTATGTAATGAAAGGGTGTAGATGTAGGATCTTATGCACAAGCAATAAAATAAATTGGATAGGCATATGGATGTCCTTAAATAAGATTACACACAAAAGATGAAGGTTTTAACATGTTCTTTATAACCTATAATTGTTCCTCACACATTTCCTCTGCTTTGAAATTTTATAACTTAGGGGTCTTGCATCCTTAAAAATGTGCTCTTTTTGACCTACATGCCACAAAATCCTACATGCAAGTACACATCAAGAAATTTTAGTGAGAACAAACCATCTTCTTACTCTTGCATGGACATATGCCTCTATATCATGCTTGAGCATAGATGGGAAGTGTGTACACACCTTTTGATTGAAGCACTTGGGTCATCATAGGTGTGTTATCTCTTTGTAATCCTTGTGAAGCCTTAAATTAACTTGGGGGTGATTTAAAAAGTCAAAAATTCCCTTGACATATATTTCAAAACTAAAAAGATTTGATATTACATGCTCTATCAGACCAATTATGTCATCATTCATTTTGACCCCCTTCATCACTTCTTCTCCAAAGCTTTTCTTATTGGAGATAGAGTTAACAAATGGATGGTCCTCCTCACGGAATTTGATCTCTAAATTAGGACAAATCATAGCTAATCAACTTGTCACATCTCATGTACCAACTACCAATCACCTTCAAATTAGTCTTCTTGATGATAATATTATATATATTTAAGGTCTCAATCAATCCATTTCTCTCAAATATTACTTCCACAACTTCATTGTTGATCTTGAAGATAATAATCTCAATGAATCTATTATCCTCCCTAATACTACTAAACCAAAAGTAGTTATTGAAGAACTTACTCAAATTAATGTCAAATTACATGAGGATACTTGAACCCTTTACTTTAATGGTGTTAAATTCCTTCAAGGAGCTATGATAGGTTGTGTTCTTACAAGTCATCTTGGAAAAATAATTCCTTTAGCTTTTTGCTTAACATTTGATGTCATTAACAATATGGAAGAGTAAAAAGCTTTAATCTTAGGCATGAGAGCTTATCTTAATTTAGATATCCAATGCCTACATGCCTTAGGTGATTCTTAGCTCATTTGATGCCAAGTTGATGGTAATTTCTAATGAAAAATTAAGAACCTTATTACTTATCATTAGATTATAACTACTCTTACCAAAGGCTTCATTTATTTCACCATCGAGCCTATCCCTTGAGATCAAAATTCCATTGTTTATTCCCTTGCTTTTTCATCTTCTCATTTTCATCCACACCAAGTTATTTATAATACCACTTTTATTATACAAATATGAAAATATTTGTCTTCTACTCAACCACAAGATTCACTTATCTTCCACAATGATGTTCTCACCATTTGACAAAGTTCATGGTATAAAGATATCAGTCAATTTTTGAAACATCAAATTTATCCTTCCAACTTAGACTCTGTTCAAAAGACTCACATTTTTAAACAAGATTTTAAATATGTATTTCAATATAACATCTTTTATTTTCACAATGATAAAGGTACCTTGATCCATTATGTTATGCAAGATGAGGTACCTCCTCTTCTTAAACAATCACATGGGGGAATTTATGGTGACCACTATAGCGGACATGCTACAGTTTATAAATGCCTACATATGGGATAATTTTGGCCCACTCTTGAAAATGATGACATTAAATTTGCTAAAAATTGTAGTCCTTGCCAACTTAATGATGATCTAATTCATTCACCTCTAACCAAGATTTAAACTATTAAATCTCCCTAGACATTCTCCATGTGGGGATTGGATCTCATTAGCAAATTACCTCAATCTTAAGATCAATGTGCCTTTATAATCATAGCCACACAATATTTCACCAAGTGCATTGATGTTATGCACTTATTAATGTCACCAACACTACCATCTCCAAATTCATTCTCAATCAAATCATTTACTACTTTGGTGTTCCCCACATTATCGTTTTAGATAATGGTGGTAATTTCAAAAATAAGGATGTTAAATAGCTTTGTGCTAAATTTAATATCAATCACAAATTATCCACACCTTATCATCTATAATGTAATGGCCAAGTTGAGGCCACTAATAAAATCCTCAATAAAATTCTCTAAAAGATAATTCATGAAACTTGCATGGATTGACACCTTCATCTTTTTCTTTCTCTTTGGGCCTATCAAAATAGCATTCATACAACCACTAGGGAAACATCATTCTATCTAGTCTATGGTTTTGAGTTGGTCTTCCCATTAAAAATTGAGTTGTTCTCTCTTTGTATATCTCTTCATGGTATCATTCTCGATGAATAATTACATGAAGCTCATCTTCATGCTCTCAATCTCCTGGACAAACACTATCTTTCTACTTTGAAACATAACCACCAATACAAGGCCTATATTTCCAAATAACCTAAAAAACAAGTTAAAATTCACACATTAAATGTTGGTGATTTTGTTCTTAAATTATACTACACTCATGATAAATAAGCTAAATATGCCCAAAAATGGTGGGGCCCTTATTTAGTCAAATATATTCTTGGTCTAAGTACCTATCACCTTTAAACCATTGAAGGCCATGTTTTCAAAGAACCCACCACCGTGCAATTCATTAATAAGTATTTTGCCTAATCCTTCCCTTCTTTTCATGCATTTTATATGTTATTTATCTAACACTTTTTATAGGTTACTTACATAGGTCTCTCTCTCTGTAAAATTTCTCTCTTCTCATAAACCTTAGTCCTTCCTTTTTGGTCTTTCGGTTGCCCTTATTATCATGAGTTGCATTGTAAAACCATGGATATTACCTAGTATTCTTCATGATGTAATATAGTCTTCCTTTTTTAATTACTTTTTCCAACACTTTTTGACACCCCTTAGGTTTTTCTTTTGTGATTTGTAGTGTATTACCATGGATAGGACCTATCCTTCCTCACAAATACCATGTTTTTCTTATCTCGTTTATTTTTCTAGTAATTTTTGGCACCCTCATGGGTTTCTCTTTTATTAGTTACAATTTAAGACCATTGATAGGACTTGGCTTTCCTAATAAAATCACCATATTTTCATTCCTTTTCTAGAATGTGTTTTTCACTGGTTACAATTTTTTTATCCTTGTTTTTAGCTTTAACTTTTACTTCTTTTGATAGATGAAATTTGCACAATAATCTATGTTAGGATGTTTTCCTCCATTTTCCTCATTATTATGATAAGGAATCACACTTTTATATCATTGTATCCCTCTTTCACCCTTTTTCGCTTTTTTAACTATTTGAAGTAATTCAAATAATTTAATGTTTCCCTCCTCTTTATTTCCTTTCCTTTCAATCCACATTGGATAAAAAAGGTCAAAGTCAAGATCACACTTTTATTTCACCTGACTTTACAAGACTCTTAGACACCATGCTCTATGAGTTATTTCTCTTAACAACCAAGTCCTAAGTATTCAAATGAAATTCATTTTTAACACCTATGTTTGTTTCTTCAAATCCTTATGGATGAGGAATAGAAAAAGCCATCAAGAAAGTTAAAAGCCAAATCATTTGAAATAAAAGGAAATGATATACAAAAGTTAACATACAAATCTCAAAAGTCAAATCATACCAAAATATGTGATTAAAAGAACATCTCCTATCTCCAATCAAAGATAAAAATACATAGTTGGCCTCAAAATAGAGCCAAGGTTCATTGGGGTGTAGTAGGCTAGTAGATTGGAATAGGAAAATTCAACAAACTCTATGGTGTTATGTACTTTCTCATGATAGTACCTAATCTTTGTAGTAGAACGATGGGTCTATAAGGGGTGCTAAGGAATGGGGAACATGTTGTGATAGGATAGGTCCATTTTAATTTTAATTTATATAACCTTCATGGCATGATCTATATACTTCATTTATTGACCTAAGACTTATGTGGCTAAGAGAAGTTCTTTAGAGTCCTTAATGTTGACAGTCCTCTTGTTTTGACAAAACCTAATCTAAGTGTATTGACTTTGATAAAGAGTTCCTCTACCTTGGTTTTTTCCTTCATTCTCCCCTCCACCCATTTCATTCCCCACTTGATAGGTAAATTGTGATTCTAAATTTTTTTCCCTCTTCTCTACTTCCCTCTTTTTCACATCTTAAAAACATGTTAGCACTACTTTGTTTCAATTTTATCTATCCTTAGAACAAAGCAACATGTTTAAGTAACTATGGATTATTTTCTTTGCACCATGGCTTTATATTTCTAGATATGCCTTGATTTATTTTACCATTTATCATTGTTGTACTACTATTTTTGAAAACACCTGAGTCTATTTTTACTTTTATGTAGTTTTTACATTTTTGAGTGAGGTTGGCTTATTACTTCTCACTCATCAATGTTGTTTTCACTTTCATTTACTTATTCTATTTTTGAGTGAGGTTAGCTTGCTTTTCTCGATCATCAATGTTATTTTCCATTTTATGCACCTTTTTCCATTGATGATTGAGTAAGGATTGTTACTTCTCATTCATAAATGTTATTTCACCATTTTTTTGCTTGCCCATCTTTGTTTAAAGATTGTTACTATTTTTACATTGATGTTTGATTTCCATAATTTTTGACATGTATACTTGGTTTGACTTGGTAAGTTTTCATTTATTACTTAATTTTTACTTGTTTGCATTTTTTGGTCTCTAGTAGCATTGGATTTTTGATTACCCAATTTACTCTAAATTTTAACTTGATCATTTGGTCTAACATAACACCTATCATCCCAGTTTGCTAAATTTCCAAGTATATCATGTCCACATATCACTATTTATCTTGGATTTATTGTATTTTTTTGTTTTTTCTCTTTAGTTTTGTATTCTTGGTTTTTTAAAAATAGTCTCTACGCCCTCCACAATAAAAACTACAAACATAGAAAACAACCATCCATCAATAAAGTTAAGTCAAGATATACATCACATTTACCTTTTTGGTTATTTCCTTTTTAGTCATTTACTTTTAGTTATTTTTTCCTTTAAAATATTGTAAATATTTTTACCCTTAGCATTGTGTGTTATTATTTTCTCTCTCAAAGCACCATCCCTTGTTGTACCTAACTAACACATGATGAGCTTCAAGTGGGTCATATGTATACATATAATATTTTAAAATTTTATCAAATACTAATGTTTTTTATCTTGCAATAACCAATTAAGATTCAAGCTCTTTGAGTAAATAACCTAAGGGCTGCATCATGAAAGGGGTGGGTAGACCATTGGTGCTTCAAAGGATCTTTTTCCCTTATTTTCACTTATTACCAATTGAAACATCTCCTGAAACACTCCCCCAAGATAGTACTCCTTTTTTTCACATTTATCTAATAATTTCCCATATTTTATACCTCTTTTCCTCAACTTAAACCTTTTTTGACTATCTATAATACTAAGTCAATTGGGTCGACCATATACTCTTGTGGGTAAATTTTATGTAGGGTCTAAGTGAGCTCTTAGATGCCCTAGCCCATGACCTAGTGATTTTTTGTCTATAATAGCACTAAGTCAACTATGTTGAGCCTATTAGTTGAAAATTTTAGAAGGGATTAAGGTAAAATACACCTATCTATACAATTTTATTTTATCATTATTTACTAATGATTAAGAGTTATTATTCACTTGGGCTTTTTTACAATTTGTTCTACCACCATTCTACTTGAGGAGTCTTAGCTTAGGGTTTTTACTTGGATAATATATTATTGTCATTAAGTCTTGGATGATTTTTACTTTCTTAATGATCCTTAAAAACGAAAAAAACCTCTTGATAATCCCCTTTGGACAAGGGAGAGATTGAGTCTTGATGGGTTCATATTTCAGGTAAGTATTCTCTAACTTTTCTCCTCTTTTTAGTAGATAGAAGTAGAATAAGTATTGGATTTGAATAATATTACTCTCCTTATCCATGAATTAGGTTATTACTAACATGTACCTTAATTTATATTCTCTTATGCATGTGTGTTTGTTTATTAACCCCCATATTGTGCCACAAGCTTTGGTGATCACTACATTAGATTGTTTTTCTTTACTTGTTATTAGTTTAGTGAATATGAAAACATAGGACCTAGTTATGGTTATTTCATGATTGTGCTTGACTAGAGGATTTGGAAGCCTCCCTAGTATTTTTTATTGTGATAAGAGATTCCCTAATTGGGTCTAGTGGATCCCCATATTAGTCATGTTCCTGATTATCTAATGTATCCCCAATCAAAAGTGTAAGTATGATGTATCTTCTCTAATTTAGGATTGATTTAAAGACATGATGCATTTATGATTTCATAGACATTGACATGAGCATATGTCTTCTATGCATATTTAATTTTAGTGTTTGTTAGCCCCACTTTATGCCACAAGCTTTGATGAGCATTAAATTAGATTTTGTTTTACTTGTTATTAGTTTAGTAAATATGAAAACATAGGACCTATTTAGGGTTATTGCATAGTTTTGTTTGACTAGAGGCTTTGAAACCATCCCTAGTGATATTATTGTGTTAGGAGATCTCTTATTTAGGTCTAGTAAATCCATCTTGGTCATGACCCTGAATATCTAATATATCCATAATTGGAAGTGTAAATAGGATTTATCTTCTCTAAGATAGGATTGATTTATAAATATGTTGAATTTATTATTGCATACAAGGTGTACTAAATAATGGTAACATGTTCTAGGTAGCTATTTCTATTTTAATTTTCATGCATATAGCCTTGATAAGATAATATTTATACTTCATTATAAAACCCAATTTTGTTTTGTTAAGGAAATTTCTCTAGAGTCTGTAATGTTGAAATTCCTCTTATTTTTATAACTTAATTTGAGTGTCTTCATTCTAATAAAAATATTCGACCTTGGTATTAACTACATTTATCCAACCACCCATTTATTTTCCCCCATTTATAGGCAAGTTTTGTTTCTAAATCTATTGAACCCAACTTCTATAGTCCTTCTTCACATCTTCTTAAAACATGTTATCAATAGTTTCTTTTGTTCTATTTATCTTAAGAATAAAATTTCTATTTTGAGTGACTACGCATTACTTCCTTACACCATTGATCTATCCTTCTTGGTTTTTCTTAGTTTCTTTTAAAAATTATAGAAATTATTTATCAATCTTTTTTCAAATAATCTTGTTTTTTTTTTTTTTTTTTACTTTTTCCATTATTGAGTGGGTTTGGATTGTTACATCTCACTCATCAATGTTGTTTCACTTTATGCTCATTTTTCCATACTTGATTAATTTTGTTTATTTACTTATTTTACATGGATTGTAGATTTAGCATTTTACTTTTACATGTCCTTGGTTTGATATAGTTTGTTAATTTTCTTACTTAAGGTACATTTTGTTCCACTTTTTTAGTCATTTAGTATCCTTGGATTTTTTAGTTACCTAATTAACTCTTAGTTTACCTTGGTATTTTTGGGTCTAGCTTATCATTTATCACCCTAACTTACCAAATTAACAAGGGATTTATTTTAGTCCTATAAAGTTAAGATATTTTCATTTCCATATGTTTGTTTATTTTTACTCTTTAATTTTGTATCCCTATGGTTTGTCCAAAGCAATTAATGAACCCTCTATGATCAATATTAAAAATACAATATACAACCATTTAGGGATAAAGGTAATTCAAGGTATGTATGTGATACTTTTAAAAATTACTTTGGTTTTTTCTTTATTGGCATTTCAATTTACATTTTTACTATAATTTATTATCTCAGTGTTATGGGTTGTGTTATTTTTTAGAAGCACCATTCCATGTTATAATGGTGTGACACATGATGAGATTCAAGTGGGGCATATGTATACACATAATATTTTAAAACTTTATCAGTTACTAATGATTTATCTCTTGTAGGAACCCATCAAATCTTAATCTCTATGAGTGTATGCCTTAAAGGGTGCATCGAGAAAGGGGTTGGAAAAATTTTGGTGCTTGACATGATTGTTGGCCCCTATAAAACCACATAAAATTAATACAATTTATGCTTTTATATTTCCATAAGCATTGAAAACCTACTTATACATGTCCTTAAGCATTTCAACACCCAAAATATCCCCTACCTAAGTAAAAACCCCTTTTTATAAATTTTCCTATTATGTCAATCATTTTGATCATGTTTTGGGTTTATTAAATTTTACGTAACTCTCTCAATCAAAGCCAACATAGTTTGAGACCTAATGGCTCTATTTCCTACCTAATAAGGTTAATCAGGTTGACTACATCAACTATATTCCTCAGAGGGTTTAAGATATATATATAACCCCCTTCATTTAATTTATAAATAGAGGATCATTAAGTTATGCATAATTACTTCTCATAAATCTACTTATACAATCATATAAGAGGTTTCATTACTTAGGTTTTTGCATTGGAGAAGTAACACTTGTCTTATGTAAGTGTTGGATGCATAGGAAAAAGCTTATAGCATAGAGTTGATTTATCCTTATTATTCTTACAAGACCAAAACAATCTCTTTCAAAGCACCATTAGCTAAGGGAGATATTGAGGCACAATGGGTTCACTTCAACAAGGTAAGTATATTACTAGTCCTTCAAATTTTGATAAGTAGATATTTTATAACTAATGGATTGAATTCTATGTCTCCTTTCCTAGATCATTTATATGTTGTATTAGATATATTTGTATTTTCATGTTTATTATCTTCCCCATTTATGCCACAAGTTTTGGTGATCACTATAATATCTTTCATATGCATTTACTAGATTAGTTTGCATAGTGGTTTAGTATATTATCTTTATTAATATTATTTATAATCATAAGACCTAGCTAGGGTTACCACAAAATGAAATTTGAATAGAGGCCTTGGAAACCTCTCCTTTGCCATTGTGTGATGAGAGATACCTTATTTTAGGTTTAGTATATCCCTTATTGGTCATGACCTTGATATAAATTTATTTCCAAGTAGACTTTTTAGTTGATTACCTTTTCTAAGCTTGAATATTCTTGAGTATGATAAGTTATAGATCTATCTAGTTTTGATTTCATATAGAATCCATCAATGTGTATATCACCACTCCTATTTATGATTATGTTTATATTTTATATAACCCTTATTTTTTGGCTGCACTCAATCAAAACATGTGTAAATTCTACATTATAAATCATCCCGTAAACAATCTTACAAATAATCATCCTTCAAATCTAGCATTAACATGATTAATGTTCTTGTTTTATCATGCATTATTATTTAATTCCCTTGTATACTCCTAGTAACATATTTAAATATCCTAATACAAATTTGGTTCATTTTTTATGTCTCCGGGTATGTAGAATATTATCCCTCCCCACATGGTTTCTTCAACACCATACCCATCAATACCAAGCATTTTAGTAGAATAATAAGGATGACATTATCCAAAGTAGTTTTTTATTTCACAATTCCCCAATCCATATAATCCATAACTATAGAACATATAAGATAAATTAATATAATAAAAAATCACAAGGATAGGGTCCTTCTATGGAAACACTATATGTATGTCCCACCTAGGGATTTTATGATTTTCATGTGACTAGTACACATTCTATGCCTAGTTATTAAGATAATTGATAATATTTTTATGTACTTCATCTCAAGTCCATGAAATTTTATCTCTATCAAATATTCTTCCTCCAAACATGCTTTATGTACACCCCCAAGAACAAGGATCATCATTTTCTTTAGAAAGAGTGTTCTAACCATTTTTTGGATAAGTGTATAACACTTTCATGATATTTCTACTATTTATTAAAGCTGAAGCATTAAGTCTCTAAAAAGTATGTAAATTTGGATCATATAAATGTGCCACCTTCTTCTCCTAAATTAGATGTTCCACTATCAAAGATAAGTCTCGTATACATCATGATTCTCCTTGACACTCCATAAATGAGTGTAAGGCTTATCAACATCATAAACATAATTTACAGAGGAAGAGGCATAATTTTTTTCCATAAACATCAAATCATGTTCATGTTAAGGAGGAAAAACCTCCCCTCTAGCCAAAACTATCTATTATCTAGAATATTATCTTCTCATTTTACCTCATTCATTACCAAAAGAGCAGTGTAATCCCAAGTATAGAACCCTTATTTTATCCATCAAGGATATTCACAGGGTTTTTATTATGTGTTTGTTAGAAAGAGTAGAAATATCATGGTTAAGGTATGGTATCAAATTCAATGAAAATTTATGATGTGTTTATGACACACATAATTGGATTCTGACATAATTATGAGCAATAATATATTTATTATATAATTCATATTTTATCATGTCTTGTATATCATTTCATTATATTTTAATAGTTGATTATTTCTAAATATTTACTTTTCCTATATAATGTTCTTTACTTTTTAGCATATTTTATCTTTCCCTCTTAATTTTATCTGGCCATTAAATCTTTCTAGACTCTTTGGTAACCTATTTTTCTATTAGTTTTTCCTTCTTAGGTTTATTCATCCACTAACTCTTTTCAAACACTCCATTAGCCTTTTTATTAGACTTTCCTTCTTGGCTTGATTCAACCATTGATTATTTATATACTCTTTATGTAGTAAACTAATTTAGATAGAATAAACTAATTAACAATAGTGGATGTAAAAATAAATTTTAAGAGTAGAGCAATATCAGTATGTCATTAATAAGAGCATAATAGAGTATATTACTAGAATTATAACACCGAACCACTTTTATGGGGAAACCTCCACAACCATGCAATAATAATATAATTTGTAAATTGGTACTTAATTACTAACCACTACCTCCTATATATACCCTAATTAGGTAATTTTTACTCTAGAGGCTAACCTTACTAACAATTTGATATCAAATAGAAATGTGATATGATAAGGTAAAACTTATATTCGCCACAATTCATCCACACATATCCCTATACACACTATAGGTAAAGGATATAACTCTTTGGTAGATTATTTTTATCAATATTTGTTAGCAAAGGTTCTTGAAGCATCAAAACATGTTAAGGATGAGGATAGCTAGGATATACTTTAGTACACAAAATAATGTATCATAGTCATACAAGAGGGTGGATAATAGAAACATAGTAAGTGTGAATTATCATGTGCTAATTAGGAAGTAAGAATAATCAATGATTTATTAACATAAATAGAGTATTTAGATTTAATTAGACAAAAATTAATCAAATATTATACATGAGAATGCATGCAAGAAACAAAGTAGGAAATCACACAGGTAACCACAACTAGATAAATCTCTATTGATCTTTTCAAAAGTGGAACTCTATTATTCTTAAAAACACAAGTATATATAGACATTTCTAGTTTATGAATGTTCATCTTATTATCATAATTAGTACCAAAAGTTGATTATGTTCATATTTTAGCCTATCAAAAGTCATGGAGATAAGACAAAATAGATTTATACATGACAAATTGAGTACATAATACACAAATATTAGATAAATATCCTACATAGCTTTACAGTATAAATTTTTCTCCCAATGCTTTCCTAGATTTAAAATGTTATCTCATCTTGAGACAACATCATAAGATTTATAAAATTGCATAAGTGAGTACAGGTTGAAGAAATGGTTAGACTAGTAAGAGTCATAGTAATCACTCAAGGTGTCATTTCTAGGTTTCACCTCTTGTCCATTAATTAACCACCCTTTTGGGTTTTCAAATAAGTAACATACCAACCTACTTCCCTTTTGGGATTTCAATGGGCTAGCACAAATAGGTGGCCACCCTTTATAGGTTTTCAACCAACCTATACCAACTTGTCTTACTAAATCATCCCCAATACAAAATGTAATCTAAAATTTATAAAATTTTTAGTCCATACAATACTCAACTTGATGGAGATGGCATAGATTTAGATGATGACTGACCAAAATATTCTTTGGAATTGGAATATATAACCTTATTCAAAATAGTTATCTATTAGATCTCTAATGGTGGTTTATGCATAGGTGTGTTGACAATCTAGGTGACTTCACTAGAAAAGGGAGTCAGATCAATCTTATAGGTGATCAATTCTAACATGACTTCTTGGATTAGCCACAGTAAGGTGCATAATAGAGCATGATAGCCAATTATCTATTTGAGATCTATGTTTTTAGTTATGCTCATGGTTGTTTTGGTGTTGGTGACCCTAGTCTAAGTATCGCCATTTAACTATTCCATAATATCTATATGACATTGAGCTTAAAAACTAGTGAAAGAACTATGTAGAAGCTGACTCTACTAATTAAGGAGGTTGTCACCCATTTTATCCCCAGTATTGAGTGAATCTTGTAATGCTTCATCTTTATCTTCCCCAATGGTAGTGTGGCTACCCATAGTCATTTTGGTGGTGGTGTCTATTGATAATTCCATGTTATAATTGGCTAGAGAATTATCTAGTTGTTGGTTCCATTCCATCAAGTTGTGTATGACCTATTGTGCTTGTAGTGTATCAATGTATAACATGCATTGGTACTTGTCTAGTAAAGTGATAAGAGTCATATCCTTAGTTTTGACATATTATCCCAATGTGATAATTTCATAGAGTTTTTGGGTTCTATACTAATCTTTGGTTAACTTAGAGACTAGAGTCTTAAGTTTATAGTGGTCAAACATGACTTGGTCCCCAATTTCTCAAGTGACCAACTTAGGATAGGCATCCTAGATAATCTTAGTATCTTCATGTAGGTGAGCCCTCAACTCAACATTATTATCCTTTTATTGATACATTTCCTACTCCAAAGAGGTGGAATTCTATATAATAGACTCCTAAAATGGTGTTTCACCCTTGAGTTATTTCTTTAATGGGAGTTTGGAGACATCCAATGATGATTCCTAATAGAGTGGGAGTGTTTCCAATGTGCTTTTAGTCTTTGAAGGGTCAAGTTATGGCATATTCATAAGTGGGAGAGAGAAGGTGGTACATCAAGCACCCATGGTTGAGATATCCCATAGCCACATGCCTCCCAAAGGCAATTCTAGGAGATATGGACCTATTTCAACTATAGTGGGTTAATCTTCTTATTTTAGATACTTTAATTTAGCTTTTTTTTACACAAGTACATGTTATTGCTACACTATGGCCTCTACTACAAGCTTGAGTTATTGTGTAGCATCTTCAACATATTTTTGCTTAACCTCCTCTTCTAATTTATTAGTCATTTCTTTTTGTGTAACTTTATATTTTGATTATTCTTCCTCTACCTAAATATTTTGTACATGTTCTTATTCTTTCTTTTCTTCCAATAGGTAGTAGCCTTGGATTTTCAACTATAGTTTTTGCTTATGCTGGTGCCTATGCCATTGCCTATTTCTATTCCTTGGCTACACTTTCTTGCTACACCTACACATTGGCTTGCTATTATTTTAGGGATTCAACTTCTTCCTTATTCTTCTTTGAAACTTCCTTGACTTTCTCCTGTGCATGCATGGCATCTTCCCTAGCCTACTTTACCTATGTTGCTACATCATATTTCTATTTTTCTTCTTCTACCTTAGATTTGTTATTGATCTTAGCTTCTTTATCCTTTTAAGCTTGTACCTCTTGTGTTTACTTTCTTGTATTTTCATATTCTTATGCTTCATATCCACTTTGAGGGATTTTTATAAATTAGTCTCTACATCCTTAGCCTTTTATGTGGCCTTAGCTTATTTAACTTATTGACTTGCTTATTTTTGTTATTATTGATCCTACTCCTTATGGCTTTTCTTCTCCTCATTTTTGAATCATTTTTCTACTATGTAATCTAATTATTCCTTTGAATTTATTATTCTTTTAATATGGGTTTCTTGGGGTGAGCTCTTTGACCTCCTGGGCTTGTGATGAAAGTGGTGAATCACTTGGCTAGACTATAGAGATAAAAACTTGTGTTTTCTTACATATTAGGGTGACTAAACTACATTTGGGTGGTGGTGAAGTGGAATATGGAGTAGGCTATGCTTCCTATGTGGTGTTTGGTCAAATAAATGTGTATTATTCAAGTGTAGGTGAGACCCTAGCCTCATGCCTATTTTATGGTCTATACACAAGTGACTCTAGTAGATTTTTGGAAGTGGTGAAAAGACATCTTCAACTACAAAGGTGGTAAAAGGTTAATATTAGAATAAGTCAACCCTTCTCTACAACTGTTTAACTTCTTCCTACATAGTGTTGAAGGTGATAGATGTAGGGCATAGTGGTAGGTCCTCTCATAGATTTGGAGGAACCTTCTTATACACTTATATAATGTGCATAACCTTATATAAGAATAAATCCTTTTATTTCTCTCTATCATTGATGTCTCTATTCAAATCACTAATAATTACCTAGTAGACCTATTGTTTATTCATGCCCATCTATAATAAGTCACATGAGCATGTGATCTGGGGCATCTTAGGATCATCTAGCTAGGTTACTATGTTTCTTATTTTGCACTTTAATATAGGAGATTTAGATTTATACTCAATGTAAATATTGTACTTTCCTTTCTATGGCTTTAAAGTGGTGTCTTCTTCTTGTTATTGTGATATAGGGATGACTACACTAGGTGGTATAGCTTGGAGTGGTGTCATTCACCTAGCTACAAAAGACTTTTATTTGGTGACTCTAGCCTGTGTCATAGACATGATGACAAATAATGGTAGAGGTCTAAAGAGTGACCTTGATATATCATGGATATGTATGAATGCACCTTTTTTTAGGAAGGCGATAGTAGTATGTTGACCCTAGTATTACATTACATCTGAAAGGACTAGAGGATGTGTAGAGATCATCTCTAGGCACTCCTCCCACCATACCTTGAATTTTCCCTCATGATCTAAGGATCAATGCTCATGTGTCCAAATCTAATTGGAAAATTATTATGGTGGACAATAGTTGGTGTCGAGGTGCACCTCTCCCTCTGAGGACTTCTATCTTGTGAAACACAACAAAAAAATGAAGAACTGGTATTAGAATTTTTTCTTCAAAGTTGTGTGGCACTTGAAAAATGTTTGTGAATAATTATTGGATGAATTATTTATTCTAATTAAACTACTCATTTGGTGGATCATATGGTGGGGAATGTCCACAAACCCTTTTGGAATTTACATAGACATGCCTAAAGTTCAAGCCATATCTTTTGTGTTGATGATGACCATGGTATCTAAGCTAATGTAGATGTTGTTGTCATTATATCAATTGAGTAGGAATTTTACAATCTCCCCCAAGTTACCAAAAGTGGGCATTTGAAATAGGCACTCAACATCAATATTTTGGAAGTAGTGGGGAGCTACAAGATCCAATGGTTTTGCAACATTGATAGGGTCTGAGTGAAATAACTTCTACTCTACTACTCAAAGGAAATGAAAGGAATCTCAATCATTTATTTTTTTTCCATAGTGTCATATCAACACCCATTACTTTTTTTTCTATGTTTGTAAAACCCCTGATGAGTTGTGAAGTATCCATGATTACTGAAGTGATTAAATTAAAACTTTATTGGCTCTCTATGTAATAAAACTAGCTCATATCTTTGAAATTTATCTCAAGAAAATATTTGCAAGGGTGAAACGTAGAATTAATTTACAAGGTTATACCTTTATAGATTTCATGCCTATTGGTATTTGCATAAATTATTCATTAAGCTATCTATTTGATATGAATACAATTGGTGATGTGGAAAATCTTATTTGATCTAGTAATTAAGATAGTTAGTCATTGGCACATGTGTGGAGATATGTCATTATGTTCTTTGTTGTTTATATGAGATTATGAGTAGATGATGTTGATAGGCCACTAATTTGTTGAAGATTAATTAAATCAAACCTTGGATATAATATTAATTATTTAGATATGATTGTTATAGGATAAAGATCTTGGGTGATGTGACTTGTCCATGCATTTTCCAAACTTAATTTCTTTATTTCACTCCTACTGACATCCATAATGGTACACATGATTTTTTTGTGCATAGTTGGCACACACTATACCTAGTATCTTAGTTTCCAAATGGTAGTGAAGATATCATCTACAAACACATAGACACAGAAAAAGAAAAAGAAACAAATAAGAAACATCCAAAAATAAGAAATCCTAATCTACTTGGTACTACTCAACACCCACTCACTTAGCATAATGAGATCAATTAAGACTATTAGTGGTAGGACTTAAGCCTATAGGAATTCACCCACCCTAAAAAAAATGGTTCCCTATATATATCTCAAAATAATGGCTCATAAATGCAATATTTCATGTCTAACATAAATATTTTTCCATCAAATCTATAATTAACCTAGAAATGCTCTGAAACAACTAAAATATAACAAAACTAGTTGATCTGTATGAAATTTCTTATGGTGTAGATTCTTATCATGCTATGTTTTTTGGTTATACTTATGGAATTCCTATATATAAGATGTTGTGCATCAATATTCATTCATATTATTCAATTAAAGAAGTCTATTGGTGAGAGACTCATGATCCCCTAATTTCATGACCATTACAATGCAAAGACTAGGTACCAAATATTCCATTGGCATAACTGCTTCAAGCCCATAGACTAATTGGAATGGATTAAAATAATATCCCTCTTATAATACATTTGATATGCCCATAAAATCATAGGAATTAGATCTTCCCAATCATCCCTCTTGGCATCACACATCTTTATCAACATTCTACCCAGTTCTTTGTTAAAAGCCTCAACTTGGCCATTAGCTTGCAAATGGTACATAATTATTTTATGATGATAAATCATAAATTACTCAGTAAGAGATTTAATTGTGTTGTTCATTAAGTGTGTCCCTTAATCACTAATGAGATTGATGGGACATCCAAACCTTGTAATAATTTTCTGATAGAGAAACTTTGTTGCATCATTTTCACCATAGTAGGGAGTCTTAATAGCTTCAACCCACCTGGTAAAGTAATATATCATAGTAATAATATACCTTTCTTTATTATGTTTACTCAATGGATCAATAGGTCTAATAAAATTAATGCCACATTATTCAAAAAATTATTCAACTAATAAAGGTTACAAAGGCATTTCATCTCTTTGTACTAGTTTACCCATGTGTTAACATACATCATAGTGTTGCACTAATCTATGTACATCTTGAAAAATATACAGCCACCATAACCCACTCTATAACAACTTCCTGGTGGTATCTTCTCATACAAAATATCCTCCTGCTAATCTTTGGTGTGCCTCATGTAAGAGTTATAGTCATTCATGTTCTAGAACTATCCTACGTAGTACTTCATCCTTCCCCAAATGATATAAAACCTCATTAATGATGGTATATAGAAAATCTCTAGTGAAAAATTACTTCTTGTCTCTTTATTGGTAGTGCATAGGGAATACTCCTTGTTCAAGGACATTATCAATTACTTTGAAATTTTTGGGGATCATAGAAATGTAGAATAGATGGGCATCAAGAGAATATTTATATAATTCTTTTGGTTCTTCACCATTGGGAATGTGATTAAGATTATCTGACCCCATGTTTTCTCTACCTAGCTTGACATTAATGCAAAATTAGAATTCTTGTGATAGCATTAAGCATATATAAATGCATATTCTAATAATTTTCTTATTGATAAGTTAGTGCATAGCTTAATGATTCATGAAAACTTCAAATGGTTTTACAAAAAGATACTGTCAAAATTTGTGTAGCACAAACACTATATCCAATTCTTCTCTTTTAGTTTTCAAGTAAATATTGTTTGCATCACATAACATTTAGATTGCATCTTCACAAGCACAACACCAACTATGATATCTAAAGCATCAATGTGCACATAAAAATTCTTGCTCCAATATGGAAATACAAGGATAGGTATAGTGACCAATCTCTATTTTAGTTTGATAAAGGCTATTTAGCATTTTGAAGTCCAGATAAACTTCTCACCTTTGCATAGTAAATACTCTAATGGAGATGAAATGGTTGTATATCCCTTGATAACTTTTGATAATACCCTATATGGCCAAGAAAATATTGTACTTATATGAAGCTGACTAGTGGAAGCATCTTAGAATGACTACAATTTTGGCCTGGTCTACCAAAATGCCTTCACTGCACACTATATGACCTAGTAGGACACCAAAAGGTGTAAAAAATAAACATTTTTTTAATTCTTAGTAAAGCACAAATCTCATTAGCGTTCTAATATGAGTATTATTTTAAATAAATTTTATTTAAATAAATAAAATACTACCTAATCATTGAGATATACTTCCATAAAGTCATGAATGAAGTCCTTAAATGTAGTCACCATTGTGTGACAAAAAATTGTAGGTGCATTATTGAGGCTAAAAAACATTAATTTGTATATAAAGGATCACCATTATATGGAAAAATTCATTTTATCTATCTTATTTTATGATGGGTATTTAATGATAGCCACTAGATCCATCCATGAAAGAGTAAACTTCATGTCTTACCGAAGATTCCAAAACTTCATCTGTGAAGGCAATTGGAAATGGATCATTCACACATGCATCATTCAAAATTAAATAATCACCACATACTCTAATCTCCCCTATTTTATTATGCTTCACTATCATGGGACTAACCTAATATATGTTTTCTATGGGAAATATTATACATGTGTCTTGTATTCTATCGAGTTTGGCCTTCAATTTCAACTTCATGTTTGGATCCAACATGTATAGCCATTTATTTAATGGCTTATGTGTACTCCTTTAGTTTGATATGCATTTCACCTAAAGATGAATTGACTCATCTAACCTATGAAAATTTAGTGTGAAACACATATTGATAATCTTTTAGGAGTTGCATAGCTTCAAAAACTTCAAAATCAATCCAATAATCACCTATAAGAGCCAATTTAGGAATATCCTCACTTTTAATGTTTTCTACATGTTTTTTAATGGGTTGATTTTAAATATTATGATTTTACTTAGCAATGGATTTTTTCAGCATGCATTGTCCTTCCTATTCTATAATTTATATGTTGTGCAGCTTGTCTTCTTTTCTAGGTTCTACGATAGGGTCCTTTACTAATTCTATTGGGTACTCCTTTAGTTTGATATGCATTTCACCTAAATATGAATTGACTCATCTAACCTATGAAAAATTAGTGTGAAACACATATTGATAATCTTTTAGGAGTTGCATAGCTTCAAAAACTTCAAAATCAATCCAATAATCACCTATAAGAGCCAATTTAGGAATATCCTCACTTCTAATGTTCTCTACATGTTTTTTAATGGGTTGATGTTAAATATTATGATTTTAATTAGCAATCAATTTTTTTAGCATGCATTGTCCTTCCTATTATATAATTTATATGTTGTGTAGCTTGTCTTCTTTTGTAGGTTCTACGACATGGGCCTTTACTAGTTCTATTGGTCATTCAGGTTCAAATAAATCAATCAAATTGACATTGAAATTAGTATTTAAATCTTTATTGTTATCTTCTTCATATTTTATTATGTGGAATAGATGCATTATATATTTTTATTCTTTCTTGGAATCTTTATATCTTTGTAATGATAGATTTAGATCACAAGTTGTGTTCTTCTATGTAGTGGATTCTATTGTGGTGATTACATCTTCTGTACACCCATCGCATAGGAAATGTTTGATTTTTAGTAGCATGTTGTGAACCATAGTGTTCTCATCTTTAAGAACAAACATTTGTATGAAGTTTCTATTTACTTGTGCCCAATTTTGTGTCTCCCTCCTGCATTCTTGGTGTATATACCATGATGATTGTAAAGGAGTCAGTGTGTAACGAAAGATATGAACCCAATAATTTGGTGCCACACATTATTTGGTCTATAATTCATCACATTTGTGAATATGTATCTTAGGAAACTCACCTTATTGGAATAAAGGCTAATTACTTATGATGACCTATGGTAGTTGGAACCTGCTAATCATGAGTTTGTATGCATCATCATAATTGAGCTGATCATTTATATGAATTGCCCACCATGTCATTGAAACTCCATTCAAATCATAATTTAAAGCACTAAACTATTATTTTATGGTAGGCACATGAACTTTTAGGTGTATAATTAATTAATTGATATTTTCAATTGCATATTATATAAGAATTTAATTCTCATGTTCAAACACCATTCTCATAGGTCAGAGTTCATGATCACCATAAGCCTAATTAAGTAGGTGTATGTCTAAGTCTTCACTAATAGATGAAGCTATTTCCAAAGGAAAATTGCCTTCTCTAGTTATCTCTATATAATCCTTCATATGATCATCTACTTAATAGAAAATTTTAACTTTTGAATGAGTAAGGGATTTAACAGACATAGATGTATAATCTTTGATGACAAATTGGGTTGCCAAAGGTTGAGTAAATGCTAGTTTAAGATTCCATTATTTAGATGTCTTAAACTATTAAGTGATTAAATATTGTACCTAAGCTTTAGTATTCTCATACAAGAAGTTACACTTGGTTTCACATAGAGATTATGGGTTCTATTCACAGTTTACCTTCATCTAGTTGATTTATTGCATGACATAAGGAGAGTTTGGTTCAGCTAGAATGATGTAAGGTTTATACACCCTATTCAAAGGAATGATGAAAACCTTATCTATTTGATGCACCTCTATTTTATTTTTCATAATATTGATATTCATCTAACCATCATATGCCCATTTATTGCCAATTATTTTAGGGTGATGTGTTGTTGTTTTCTTCATATCAATTACTTCAAAGTCACCTTACAAGGTTAGTTCTATGACTTTGATATCAAAATCTTATAGTATGCTAATGGGCTCATCTCTTCCATAGTCAACTAAACTCAGAGTTACTAGGTTGTAACTTAAAATTATGTGTCCACTAGTCTCCCATGTAGACTTAGAAATCAAGTTGATTGTGATACCAAAATTAAAGATAACATTTGGAATTTTAAATCCCATAAATTTAATGTCAATTTATGCATCTGCATCACATCGATTATTTGTTTTGACCTACCAAACAAGCATTTTTATCTTTTATTTCCTTCATTGTACACACTCTAGTAGATTTTGGTGTAAGTTTGTGATGTTTTGAGAGACATCTTCATTTTGAAATGTGCTTAAAAGTTTTATTAAATTTGTCAGTACAATAAAAACTCCATCCTTATGCATAATATGCATAATCTAGCTATACATTTGTAAATTTATTGTTATAGCATCTCCTTCAATAGTGTCTTCATGTTGAATGTTTTTAAATATATGTTCAGCTTCATATGTGAGCCCCTTTTCTATAACTGGGTCCAGGTATTTGTCCTATTTTTCTTTTAGTATTCCCTCATCCTAAGGCATTTAAAGAGAAGGAAAACCTCTTTATATGTGTTGGTGTCATGTAACAACATTTAGTAATTAATCTTCCTTAGGTTATGCATTCACCATATTAACATTCCTAATGGCCTTATCCTTTCTTTACTTTTCTAAGAAAAGAAAATATTCTATCTTGTGATGGTCATATACTTTATAGTATGTAATTAAGACTATATTTGGGGATTAAAAATACAATTGCATTGCACATGATTATACTCTCCACATAGATAACATTATAAAAGAGGGAATTGATAGTTATTTCCCCTACCACCATGGTAAAATCCTCTATATCCACCCCTAGATCCTTATTTATTTGACTGATAACCTCTTATATATCATCCTTTTTGTTATGTGGTATTCTAATATTAATTACATTGGGTATTATCTCTAATTATAAATTATTATTGCACAACTAGTGGGGTCCAACTAGTTTATTTCTACTACATCATTGCTAGACTCTAGGTTGTGGAATACTAGTATTATGGTGATGTTGGTATCTAACTCGGTAAAGGAGGGGTCTAATTAGTCAAACCTTGAGGTTGGTACTAAGGTGAAATAGGAATTAATTATGGACCTTCTTGAGTCACATAACCTTTATTGACCTTTATGCCTAGAATCATCTACTTTTCCAAGAACACTTTCTATGCAGTTACAGTAAATACATTTTTACTGATGTTTTCTTTGAGTTCTTATAAATCCCTATAATTATTTTCATCACGATTATGTGATTTAAAATAAAAATCCATATAAATTCTATGGGTTCTTGAAATATTATTTTATGAGATGGAACTATGTTGTTGTGTGCCCTACTACTTGACATATTTAACATAACTCTATCTTGATCTTAGGATACTTGATCCTATGATGTCCTTCTTTCCCACACTCTATGCACCATAGATTTACCTTAGGATTATCTACCTCATGATATTTTTCCATCCTTTTCATAAAATATTATAATGTATTTTCTATCTTAGAGCTTATGAGAGGAGTTTCCCCATAGTCTTAAATTTGTTCCACTCATAGGGCAACGGCTCTAGCATCTACTTTAGTAGTATATTAAGTTTATGTTATAATAAATATGATTTTAGAATGTAGTCTTTTGACAAACCACGTAGCTTTATCTTTGTCTAGTAAGGTAAATTATACCTTGTTCATAACATTATAAAACTAATGATCATAGTCACAGACTAATTTTCATGACTTCTACCTTATCTCCTTCAAGTATTAGATACTCTAATTAGTACATTTATTTATATTTAATTCTATGATAAGCCATTAATTAACCTATTGTATAATTTATTATGAAATTTATCTATGGCATATAAACTTAAGTGATATTCAATTAAATACTTCTATTAATTCACACTTTTTGATAGCTTCATCAATAATACCCTTAGCTTTCCATCTCATCTTATAGGTTAGTAACTACTATTCAAGGTCTGTAGACCCATCATATGCCACCAAATTTGTAAATGATCTTTCAACACCCATTATGTAAACTAGTGTCAAGGGGATATATTTTGTAATTACTAAAATATTAGGTTTCATTATGTATGATCCTCCTTGCATACTATGAATATTTATTTGCATAATAGGAGAGTCAACCTACGCCCTATGTTTTACTTCATATAGCCTTCAAAGACTTTAAAATTTATGTTGTTTCAATTTTAGTACCCTATTGATGTACTTATTTTTAAAATGTACCTTCTCAACTGATGTCTTCCTATCTACCTATTTGAAAACTTATACTAGAATATAATAAATTGGTTGTGGGGACATGTGCTCTTCTGGTGAATGATTTTTTCATGTGACTTCTTCTTATTATATGCTTGAACATATGAGTACTCTATGACTTTTTTCTACTTGTTTATTTAATTATTCATGTTCTTCTTCTAATAATACCCATTCTTATAGCTTTGTAATATATCTATCTAACTACTCTACTTATACAATATTCTTACCTTCTTCTTCAAACATCTCTTCTTTCACTCATTCTTCATCACTCTTTTATTTTTTATAGAATTAATCATATTCTTTATTCATTATTCATTTATTTCATCTCACTCATCACATATTATTACTCATTCATCATATATTTTACTTCTACTCTTAACTCTACTCGTAGCTACCTAGGTATTTTTCTATTTACTTCATCTATTTTGTTATCATAACTCACATTCTAAATCCAGACTTTTATTATAACTCTTCTTACCTCGTGTCTCCACTCTAGATTTAGGTTCAAGCCTTATCTATTTATATAATCATCATTCACTATTATGTTGCACGCACTGCCATATACCCAAAATGACTATTACATATTGGCTAGAGTAAGCACCATGGCTTTGTCCATAACCAACATCTTCACAAGGAAAGGTAGTCACTACAAAAATCTCCCTTGAATTCCTATCACAAACAAGTCCTATATAGTTTTGAAAGCTATGTATCCTTATACTATAAAATTATTTATGTATCCATATATAGTATTAGAAACCCAATAATATATTACTTTTATCTAGTCAGTGTAAATTTATACAATCGAACTATCTTTCCTTCAATCTAGATTAGTGTTTCTTCAATTCTTGGGTTAAAACAATAATATTCCAACTGTGCTAACCAATTAGGTAGTAATTAAAGAAAATTGTACCAATTTTTTTCTTAAATCACTCCATAAATATGCTCTCTAATGATTTATTATATGTTAAGACCAATCTATTTTGATTTTTCTAAAAAATTATATATTCTTTTGTCTAACCATGTTTTAATATCTCTCTATCATGATAACCATATTAGCATAATTTCTTCTATAAGGAGTGTTCCACACTCATTACACCATTATCATCAAAGTTTCTTAAATAATCAGAAAATGCTAAGGATGAGGATAGCTAGGATATACTTTAATGTAAAGAATAAGGTATCATATTCATACAAGAGGGTGGATAACAAAAACACAGAAAGTGTGAATTATCATGCACTAAATAAGAAGGAAGAAAAATGAGTGATTAATTAAGATTAATAGAGTATTTAGATTTAAGTAGATATAATTTAATAAAATATTATACATGAGAATTCACCTAAGGAAAAAATTAGGAGATCACATAGGTAACCATAACCAGATAAGTCTCTATTGATCTCTTCAAAAGTGGAACTCTATTCTTCTTACAAACACAAGTATTTATAGATGTTTCCAGTCTATGATTCTTCATATTCTTCTCATACTTGATGCCAAAAGTAGAGTATTTTAATATTATAACCTATTATAAGTCATGGAGATAAGATAAAATATAATTATTCATCACAAAATGAGTATATAATGTATGAATATTAGACAACTATCCTATGCAGCTTTAGAATCCAAATTCTTCTCTCGACAATCTTTACCTATAGGTTTTTTCAACCATTGACTCTTTTCAAACTCCATAATAGGTTATTTTTATTGTTATTTCCTTCTTTAGTTTATTTATATAATGACTCTTTTTAGAATCTTTGGTAGCTTATTTTTATAATCTTTTCTTATTGGTATTATTTAGTCAATTTCTAATTTTTGGCCTTTTGGTATGTTAATTTTACCATCCTCCCCTCTTGGCTTTTAATTCTCTCTTTTATTGTGCTATACCCATCATAGATTTATGTGGATTACCCAATCACATTAAAATAGTCATGAATATCACCTCACATTATGACTTTATACTATACTTTATGCACTTGTTTTGTGATTTAACTTATATTCTCATGTATTTCTAGATCTTATTATGCCTAGTTTGTTTGAATCAAAAAATTCCCTTCTTGTGATCAAGTACTAGCGTGTCTTTATTGTAATACCTTAATTTTTATGGATTTATAATTATCCCCAAATTTTCCTTTCCTATATTTCAATTGAGGAACACTTGGGTTGAAGACAATAATACACTCTCTTCTAAAGAGTAAGTCTAGGAGTCTCTAAGATTTTTGGTACCTAGTTTATCTTCTTTATTGGACAAGTGTAATATTTTTTGTGTTAGTCATCTTTAGCACCAATTTTTGGATTTCTAAATACATATGGATGAGTAAAATTAAAAAATCCATAAAATTTAAAATCCAATGTATCAAATCAAAATAAAAATAAACTTAAAAATAAAATAAAAAATATCTTTGAAAATTCAATTCACACCAAAATACATGATCATATTACTAGCACACTCCATATCCTAATTAAATTTAAAACTCCAACACTAGCCTTATGATATGTCTAGTTATACTAGATAGTGGTGAGTCATTATTATGAGGAAAAAGATTCGACATATATATCATTGGTGTCAACTACTTTCTCACACTAGTACCTAATCCTCATAGTGACCATTGGCTCCATCACTATCTTAAGAAATGTGTAATTTTTTTTGGTAAAGTAGGATATTTTTTAATTTCATGAATTTATATTTCATAAGATGATCTTTATACTTCACTTGTTATCCCAATCTCTAGGCTTACTTGGTGGGGTTCTCTAGATCATTGATGGTGAAATCTCTTAGCTTGCCCACTTGATTAGTGTGTCTTATCTTTACTAAGGATTTAAACATGGTTGTTGTGAAATATTTCACTCTTATATTTCAATTTTTAATATCAAATATCCTCTTTTTTATTCAATATTTCACTCTAATATTTCATTTTGTCATTGCAAAGCACAAACAATCCCATGACATTTTGGAATCCTTGTGTTCAAAATATGCAAGGAATTTAGAGGTGGATAAGTGATTTGACCATTACTATAGGGTTCCTTATGATTTTAATCACTTAATTATTTTTTCCTAAGTATGATTTTTAATTTCCCTACCTCAATTTTTATCTATCCTCTTTTTTAATTACCCCTTCTAGTTATATTTTATGGTCACAATACATTCTATATCACATTCAAAGTCTAGGTGCTAACTTTATTTAATATAAAACACAATAACCCTTATATAATTTAAATTATATAAATGGACACATTAATACACCTAGTTTTAGATTAAGGTAAAAATAGGTTTTGAAGGGACCCCGAAACCCTAAAACATAGGACAAAGGATATAATAATAACGTCCACAAGTGAAACCTATCACCTACAAGCTAAGCAGTATCAAAAACAAGTTTTATAGGGACCTAAAACCACAATACAAATTCATCAAAAGATAAACCCCAGGTTTTATAGAACCCTAAAAACTCTAGTGTGAAAAGAAAACAAAGAACCAGATAATAAAACTAGATATAAAATCCAACTAAAGGGACCAAAACTGTAATAACTCAAAGATATTATTCTTCTAATTCCAAAATCATCTTCACCACTTCCTTTCCAATCACAGCAGTGTCCTGTATTGATATAGCTACTACCGTAGTAGCCTCTTACATTGATTTCTTCCTTGAGCTCTATCTGGTCCTCTTGTTAGGCCCCTCCAAGGATTTAATTTCCTCATTTGCTCATTTTCCAATGTTCATAGTGGTTGCACATATGCTAGAAGTTACCTCCTCCATCTTCATTATGCTTTCCTTAATGAGCCCCCTTAGATTTTTCTCATAGTCTTTAAGTTTGATAGGTATATCCCTCATCTGCATTTCTAGATTATTGTTTTTATTCTGATCTACTTCCTGATTACATTCCAATATTTCCATTTTCTTCTTGAGGCCCATTATCTCCTTATATATCCATGAATCAACTTGAAGGATAACATCTACTTTGCATTTGGCCAAATTCATAAAGGGATGCCTGTTGTCATTCTGCCCTACATCACTTAAATCTTTTGCATTCTCTTTTGGATTGTCTTCATCTTTTTCTGTATAATCCTCCCTTTCCATTCTTTTCTATTCCTTAGTTTCAATAGGGCTTTCATTGTGGATAAAATCATTTTTTCCTTTTTCTCTAGTTTCCATTGCATGATAGGCATCCTGAACTAGATGTTCCTTCTCTGTTTTTGAAGCAGGATCCTCAAATAAAAAATCTATATCTTTTTCAATTTCCTCTGGCACTTGCTGATTTTCCTCAAGATCATAGTTCTTCTTTTCAAATTTTTCTTCTATAGTGTGCCCTTCTTTGTCATTCTTACTTTTATCTTCTCCTTCTTCATTAGAGCTATAATCCCCACTCTATGTTCCTTCCTCTTCCTCCATACTCTCCTCCGCAGAACTTTTAGTGTTTTCCCACTCTGTTTCCTCATCATCAATCTATTTTTTGAAGATGGATGATTTGGGTTTAACTTTTTCTTTCCCTTTTACTATTTCATTCTTCTTACTCTATGAGTCCTTATTTTTGTTTGAATAAGGATTCAGGACAATGGCCTTGTTTTTGCAGAAACCTTCTATTATTAATATTAATACCTTATGCAATATAGGATGAGTCTCCTTTTTTCTATGAGTGAACAAACTTTGGAGTAGTGAGAAGCGCAAATAGAAAGGAAAGGAAATTCTAACTTTGTGCCTAAAATGATTAAGAAAGACAAAATGAAATTTATGGACTCTTTTGCTTCTTTCATCAAGTATGAAATACTCACAGATGCAACATAAGACGTCTCTCTAGATTCCTTTAATCTGCTCTAAGTCAAAGAAATCCCCACTCTTTTCCAACTACTGCTCCTCAGCATCCATCTTTGGGAATTTGCTAAATGCCTCATTAGATATGTTGGTCTGCTTAGAGAATTTTATACCCTCCATTGGAAGCCCTGTGACCTCTGCTATGAATTCCTTGGTGAGCTTCACTATGATGCCATGGAGGGTTACCTTATCGTCGACCTAATTTTTGAAAAAAGCCATCGTTACATGGGGTTTTGAACCATGTAGCCATTTTAAGTAGCTCACAACCTTTCCTCTCTGAAGGATCTTCCAGACATCTTGTTTTTCCTTCCAATCTTTGCAACTTTTAGGTTCCTGCTTCCTTGGTTCACCTTTCATTTTGCAAGCCATATAGTTATCCAATAACAGCCAAACATTGATTACTGAGCAATGAGACCACCTAATATCAACTTGTAATGAAACTCACCTATTTTTTGGCACATACAAAACCCACTTCACGTTCTCTAGAATATTTCTGTTTAATGATTGTAATCCTTCCTCTGTGAGGCCACTCTGCCAAATCATTAATTTTCCATTCCAAGCAGATCTTTCCCTCCTTTGAATGAATTGCATCATAATTAATGAGCACTCTAAGATACACATTCTTATTTAATGTATCCTGCCAACTCACCTTGTGTCCTATTCAAACTACATGATTTGCTATCCAATCATCAACTCCATTAGCTTCACGATAAGTATGGGTTATGGTTACTTTCTTTAATTTTTGAATTAAGGCTTTCATTTCCATCACCATTGCCTCTATAGACCATGAAACTAAATTTTTGTTATTTAAGATATTAATGATATTCAGGGAGTCATTTTCCAACCATAATTTAGAATATCCTGATTCAACAACTAATTTAATGGTTTGAAGGGCTGCAAAAGTTTCAATAATATGACAATTCGACTTACTAATAGGGATAACAATAGCATCAATTATGTTTCCCACATGATCTCTCAAGGCTCCTTCACATCCTACTTTTCTCGGGTTCCCTTTAGCAACTCCATGAATGTTACCTTTGATCCATCCATAAGGGGGACATTCCTTTTAACATTTAATCTTGGATTTTCAGTTTTCACATTAGGCCTTTCAGATCTTAAGGGATTATCAATTTGAAAGGTTGGATTAGGATCCCTTTGCGATTAAAAATTCTCCTTTATTTCTCAAATAATATTCTGACCCAACACCCTTCCTGGAAGTTCTCTACTTCTAAAAATTCTATTGTTTCTTTCTTTCCATATGCCCCACCAAATATGGGGAAGAGTTAATTTCCAGAAAAAAAGAACATCAAGATTCTTAGATGGGTAGTACCAACTTTTAAAAGATAGTTCCACACTTTTTGATGAACCCATACAATACCCCAAAGATTAAGGATCTCATTCCAAACTTGATGGGTATAAGAACAGTTCACAAACAAATGATCTCTATCTTTAAAGCCCTTTTTACATAGAATACACCTGTTCACCACATATATTCCTCTTTTTTGCAAGTTATAATCTAAATTTATCATAATAAATATTATTTGTCTATTTTCATAAGCATATGACCTATGTTTACTTTATAATAAGCAAATTTGACTACACTTTCATGTCAAGTGTAAATTATACAATGTGAAATATTTAATAGGGTAAAGTCTAGGTTCAATAATTTTTTATATTAATGTTTATTTTCATGGACACTATCATATAGACTCAACACATATAAGTCATTTTAATATATTACTTATGTCTTTATCACAAGAGAATCTAATCATTGTGTAAATTAAAATGAAAAAATAAACATGTCCACAGAGATTATTTAGGCCTCATTATGAAAAAAAGGCCACTCCTTGACTATATGAGTCTATGGCCATTAAAAATTTTCCATTTGGAAAGGAAAAGGCCTAGCGAAGATATAAAGTGAAGTGAAAAACTGAGTGGGTCCATACACTATGAAATTTAAATGAAAGGCAACAAGGAACTCTATTTGTTTTATGAATATATGACCCATCAACATCTATCATGTGTGGTAAATGAATTTTTCCATGTATAATGCTTTAAGTGTTATAATAAAGGTAATAATGTATGATGATGTTTATTATGGTTAGATTACAAATTTGTCCACATAGATACAATCAAGCTAAATAAAACACTAAGACTATAGAATTCTAAGGTAAATAAATTGAAACAAATGTTTTAATGGATCCATGTGACTATGGATGTTTCTCTCTCCCCATATTCTTGATTTAATGATCCCTTGAGAAATCTTATATTTCTCAAAAGTGACCTTTGTGTTTCTTGGAGGGTAAAATTTGCACTAAGAATAGCTAGTTCTCATGTGAATTTTATGTTTTGTCAATTGTATATGATTACATGTGGACTTCTCTTTAAGTAAACTTTAGACCTCTTATCACTTATCACTTGATGACCCATTAGGTTGATTTAGTAATCTATCTTTTCATAATGTATACTTATAATTGGTTAAGAGTATGATTCATCCTTATGCAAATAATTATTCTCTCCAAGACTATTAATGATATTTTTTTTAGAATTATCCTAAGTAAAAAGGGAGAAATTTTCCCTTATTTGGATCTTTTTGGTCAATATTCCAACATAGTCTAATCTCCACATTTAGTATATCATTTATGTATTAAAAATACTCTAATAGTGTGTAAATTTTTCTTTCCATAATGCTTTGTAAATTCTAAAATTATGGAGATGTCCTTGAAAGTTGAAAATTTTCCATAGATTATTTATTTTTTAATGATTTTTTATTTGTTTTGTAAGATTTTTAAAATAAGATTATGAAATCGTCCATATAATTTGGTGTTATGGAATTCATTCATCTCTAAGGTCACTCAATTGTATTGTGTGTATGATTCTCAACATATATAGGAATAAATTGAGAGTGAAATATCTATCATATTATCACATTTATTCCCTGACATTATGAGTTTTTGTGTAAGCACATGTAGGTTTTTCATAATCTATAATTTATTACATATGATTGTGGCTTTGTATTTATTTTTTATTTTCCTAATGGATAAGGCACATTTATATAGGATAATTAGATCACCCATTTTATATCTTTATTAAAAATTTATAATATGAATCTTTCATTTATTTATAATGAAAATTCTATATAGGCCTCTATTTTTTATAATTAATGTTATTGTTATAATCAATTTTTCTTAAGAGATCCCCTTTTCACCTTGTATATTATTTATAGGTCTCTATTTTTATAAATTTTTATTCATGCTTGTTAGCTCATATTTTTATATGTATAAATATTTAAGGCCTAAAAATTATGGATTCCTTTTTCACATCTATTTTTTTGTAATATTTATCTTAAATTTGAGTAGTTTGTGGCCATTTCACTAGTGACAACTAATTTAGAGGAATGATCATTTTGGCCAAGTCTACCATTTAGATTTTTTGCATTTGAAGATAATCATGTTTTTTTTTTTTTTTTTTGCATTTTATATATTTTTTAGGTTCACTCCTCTTAGTTTAAAAAGGCAAAAATATTAGACAATAGGTCACCTCTCATATGTGTTAACTTTATTCTTATCCAGATTTAGTATGAAGATTAAATAAACCTTACTACTAGAATTAACCATCCCTTATTTTCTCTTACTTTTCCACTACATCTTTGGGTGAAAAGTTGTGAGCCAACAAACTAGTGTCTTTTCTAGGTAGTATTCAGTTCACTTAGTCATAATTTATAATCCTTATGATTCAATACATTAGAAAGGAATAAAATAATTATATAAGTAGAGAGATCCATAATTTTATTTTCAATCCTTATTTTATTTTGTTTAGTCTCAATCACTATCCATGGCGGATTATTTGCTTCAGATGTGTCATGTACACACTACCAAAAAACTTAACACCTATGTAAGGAAATGTTGATCCCTATATATGGTAATTATAACAAACAAATCAAATCTTAAGAATATACATCAAATTTTGGCATACCTTTGTGGTATTGGAAACTTCTTTGAGGTTGAAGAACCAAATCAGCCTCTGCATTTATTAAGTTTCAAGTGGAATTTAAGAAAATTATGGTATACTGCTCTTTTATGATCTAGGATATGTCAAGTTGGATTGCTTGAATTTTGTTATAGGTACAAATAACATTCATGCTCCTTTATATGTAATTTTTTTCAATGGATTTAATGGCATATATTTGAATGTAAATTCATCAAGGGTTATGAATCAATATATTGGATTTATGAGTTCAATTTTTTTAGATCAACATTTTAATGTTTTAATGGGTCCCTCTTATATTATAAATGTGAATCTTCCTTGTATTTCATTTATTGATCATATATATCATCCAATTAATATGGGGTTTTTTATTATTTTCAATTTCTTTTACCTAAAATAATCAAAAAATGTTTCCTAAGTTTGATGGGAGTAGTGTAATTAAGAGAAAGGGTCATTTAGACACTTTTATTAATTTCATTGATGAATTTAAGATAGAGAATGAAAATTTTATGATTATGTTTATCAAATTTTAAATATGGATGCTTAGGATTCATAAGTTACCTAATCAAATTAATGACTCTTGGGACAAGTTCAGACTCATCATTATTGATCACTATAGTGACAAAACTAACCCTCATCTTATTATGCTCTATTTTTATAATATTAAAAAAAATAGAAATATGAAAGTATTAAATCCTTTAATATTAAACTTAGGAAAAAAATTTAATAATTTTCCTAAACATTTAAAACTAAATGAGGCAATGGTCATCCTATTTTATTGTTGATTTTGATATCAATTTGAATTATTACTTAGAATAAAATATCCCATAGACTCTTATCCACACTTTTAATTTGGCCCTAAGATATGATTATGGCTTTCATAATTTTAGATGCATAATGATTGAATTAAACCTATTATGGTGAATATAAAATGAGATATGACTATAAATCTATTGGGAACTTGTGTTACCCCTTCTTTTTACTTTATTAGTATATTAGTTTCTATGGATGCATATGCTTTGTAAGTCATCCCATGAGCATTTTGTTTCCCACATTCATGGGAAGTAGTAGTAGCTTAGATTATACTTAGTATATAAGTAAGTGTTGAGGCTAATAAAGGTAACCAAAAATTTATTGTATTGAGATTGCTCAAAGGAGGTTGCCCCCTCAAAGTGGATTATGATAAATATAATCCTTTTGGTGCTTTTTCTAATTATATAAAACTATTATTTCATGCATTTTCATTAATTTATTATAGGAGGATCCTCTCATATGGTATCAGAGCACTTTCTAAGGCAATTTTAAAAAAAAAATTATAAACTCTATTCTACTACATAATTCATTTAAGTATTTTTATGTATCACAATAATCTATTTCAGATTAGGGTAAAAACCTATCCACATAATTATGGGAAGTGCTTGGGTGAAATCCCTAAAATGCATTGTGAGGAATACCATAATAATGCCAAACTAACTAGCTCATTGAGAGGACCTATCAAAAAAATGGATAATGACCCCTTTCCAATTGATTAGTTCCCACCTATGAGGAAAACCAAGAGCTATCACTTATGGGAAAATTCATGGCCATAAATTTTATGGAGAGTGGTACTCTCTCAGATGGAATTGGTGGATAGAGATATATATTTAAACCCTTAGGTAGCTAGTGAAACTTAGGGCTCATTTCTATTAGTTTCAAATTATTCCTAACAAACTATAAAATAATAATCAGTAGAGTATCAAAAGACTAACAAAGGACTTACATTTAGATAGTTAACAAAAACCAAAAACTAGAAAATCTTCTCTGATCAGTTTTAGAAAACTATCAACAGAGTATTAGAAAACTCTTAAAGGACTTGTGGCTATACATTTGATAGAAAATAGAAATAAAAAGAGTAATTTTTTTTTTCATTTTTTATCATATCTCTCATCTATAGCCCCATTAATCCTTAAAATTTATTTGGAAAACTAAAATTCCATTCTCCAAATTTTCTTCCTTGAGGTCCCATATCCCAAAAAAATAACTACCATGATATATTGGCCTCATCCTTAAACACTCAAGAGCCACCTTGGTTTTTTGGGGATGACTGGATATTATCATAAGTTTGTTAAGGACTAAAGGAATATTTTAGATCTACTGATAGCTATTTTTTAAAATGATGCTTTTACATGGACATAAGCTATTGAGTGTGCATTTGAATAATTGAAAAAAGCTATATGTACTACACCTATTCTAGTCATGATAGATTTTGTCAAGACCTTCACTAGTGAGAGTGATGCTTTCCAAAATGGACTAGGTGTTGTTCTCCTCTAAGAAGGATGCCCCATTTCATTCACCAGTAAATCCCTTTTTATCAATAATTTATTACTTTCTACTTATGAGAAAGAAATGATGGACATTTTGCATACAGTATAAAAGTGGTAACCATACCTATTAGGGAATCAATTATGCATTAATGATGATCACCAAAGTCTAAAATATTTCTTAGAACAATAGGTCTCTACCCCATCACAATATAAATGGGTCAAATAACTCATGTGTTATGACTATGAGATCACCTACAAGAAGAGTAAGGATAATATTATGGTTGATGCTCTATCTCACACATTTATGGACCAAGCTTCCATTTCCACTATTTTTATGCCTATTTTGAATTGGTTAAACACTATATAATAGGGGTATGTCAATGACTCCTCATTATCTAAAATAATTTAATAGTTGGCCACTAACCCTTTTATTTTACCACATTATTCTTGGTATGGTGATTCACTATGATATAAGGGTCGTATAGTGCTTCCTTAGAGCATCGATCTTCAACAAGCTATATTATATGAACTCCATGCTTATCTATCCATAAAGAACTCAAATTTTCTCAAAACCTATGAATGGGCACACCATAGCTTATTTTGAAAGGGAATGAAATAGTAAATTCAAAAGATGGTGGTTGAACGTGATACCTACCAACATAACAAGGGTGAAACAACACTCATTCTTGGGTTGATCAAATCCTTGCCCATCCTTACCAATATTTGGATAGATATTTCTATGGATTTTATTAAGGGTCTCCCTAAATTTGGATGGAAACTGATGATCTTAGTTTTGGTTGATCACCTCTCCAAATATAGTCATTTTTATACCCTTAGCCATCCCTATACTACCTCCACAATCACACAAATTTTCTTAGACTAGATTTTCCATCTTCATGGAATTCTTTCTTCTATTATCTAAAATCATGATGTAACCTTCACTATCCATTTTTAGATAGAACTATTTTGATGCACTAAAATCTAACTGAAGATGAGTTTTAGGTATCATCAACAAACAGATGACCAAACTAAAATTGTCAACAAATGCTTGGAAGCTTTACTTCATTGATTCACCTCAAAATAACATCAATGGGCAAAGTGGCTCCCTCTCACTGAATGGTGGTACAATACCTCCTACAATACTTCAAATAAAATAAATCCATATGAAGTAATCTATGTTTAAGTATCATCAATGTTATTTCTATATACCCCTAATAGTTCACCAGTTCAAGCAGTTGACACACTTATCCAAAATTAGGATTAGATCCTCAACACCCTATAGGAAAATATTCATATGACACAAAATAGAATGAAACAATACACTGATCAACACCATTCTAAACACACTTTCTAAGTAGGTGATATGGTTTTTATTCTCTACATCCATACAGGAAATCCTCTCTAAAAATCAAAAGGCATCATAATCTAGCTCGCAAGTTCTATGGGCCATACAAGGTTCTCTAGAAAATTGGGTTAGTTTCTTATAATTTGATCTCCCACATTCTTCCCAAGTTCACCTAATATTTCATGTTTCCTATTTGAATAAATTTATTAGCATAAACATCAGAGTACAAACTATTTTACCTAAAATTGATAATGAAGGATCCATCTCTATCTATCTAGAGGTAATCCTAGATGGGTGCACATGCCAAATTCACTCTCATTCCATCATAGAGGTATTAATTCAGTGACATGGAATGCAACCAAAAGATGTAACATGGGAACCACTATTTCATATTCAACACCAATTCCCACATCTAAAGCTTTGAGGATAAATATTTTTCTAATAGGTAGGGGATGTTAAGAACATGTGCTACCCTTTCTCTTTACTTTATTAGTATATTAGTTGATATGGATACATATACTTTGTAAGTCATCCCATGATCATTTTGCTTTATCCCACATGCATGGGAAGTATAAATTTATTACATTATACTTAGTATATAAGTGTTGAGGCTAATGAAAGTATCCACAAATTTATTGTATTGATCTTGATCTTCCCCCTCGAAGTGGCTTATGATCAATATAATTTTTTTGGTGGTTCTGCTAATTATATAAATCTTTTATTTTGTGAATTTTCATTAATTGTTGTAGGAGGATCCTCTTAAAATATTTGATCTAATAAAATATATCATAACTCACAATATTTTAAGATTTTATAGATATGGAACAAGAGATAACATAAATTGATGATGATGATGATGATATATATATATCAAGAAATCATTGACAATAAACTTTATGAATCCCCTATTAAAAACTCATGTGAGTCATATTGTAATAATGATTTTTTTTCTTGTGATGTGAATAATGGTGTATTTTTCCATTATTATGTTATAGTTGAGTTTAGTGATAAGGAAAAATATGAGGATTGTAGAAAAAAATATGAGTGTGAAGGTTTGATAATACCCATTTTTTAAGTAGATGCCAATTCAAATACTGATTTTATTAAGATTAATGAAGATCATGATGTTCATTATATTATTTTTTCTAAATTTCAATGATCATGATGTCCATTTTATGCCTAAGGATGAATGATTATAAATGGTGATAGTTTGTATGGAATGTTTGCTAAATAATGAGGTAACAATCACTCGATCACTTCATTGGAAAAACATTAGTAGAAATGAGCATAATGTCTAGTTTTTATAATCTTGAGATTTTAAATAATGAGGTTTATTATTTAATTCAATTGTCTACTAGATTTATAAATGATTTTTCAAATGGATTTATTATAAATGAGTTACATTGTGCTAATAATAAAATTATTGTATGGTAAAGAGTTGGATTATAATGTCAACTTGTTTTATTACTTACTCATGGTGAAGATATGTTTAAATATAATCATTTTTTACATTCTTGTTATGAAATTCCAGTTATATAAAATATTTCCAAACTTTGTAAAGAAGCATGATATAATTTAAATGGGTTTGGTAGCATTTTGATTCCTTATGTGATAGTTATTATTGTGATCTTAAGAATTTAAAAATAGATATGAGGTTATAACAAGTGTTAGTTTCACAAAAACTCCTCAAAAACCTAAAACGCTATGGTTAGACAAGGAAAATGCAAGCTAGTGAAACCAAGAAATAAAAATAATGAGTGCAAAAATTATTCAAAATCCATGTTTTGTAAGCCATGTTTTACCTTATAACATGATTGATGATGGCCACCCAAAACTGAGCTCAGTTAAGTAGAACCAATGACAGCTAAGCAAAACCAATGTTGGTTATACTATCAGTCTTTGTGTAGATCCAAGTTATCATAAAAATAAAAAATATGTCAAAGAAAAAGTGAAAACTCCAATTTTGAATATATTCAATCATTAATTTAAAATGTTATGAGTTGCATGTTGGTCCCCTTGGTACATGGGATAAATTTAGATCCCACTAAGTATACCATTTGTGATCATAAGAATTTGACAATAGAGAGGAGGTCATAACAAGTGTTAGTTTCACAAACCAAAATGAAATCAACACACTAACATGATAACATCTCTAAGCCTAGATATTAGGGGATCATAGTGAACAAAATACATATGAAAGCACAACTAAAATGAAAAGAATGAGAAATCCCTTACCTTCCTTGAGATATCCAAGTGATTTGGTCATGGCTTTCTTGGTTTGTACTCAAATAATCTTTGGCAATGGATTTTTTATTCTTTGTTTCTTCTTTCCTTGGCACCATGTTTGGATTTAATATGACTTATTTCTTGTGATGGCTTGATGGCTTGGTTTATTAATTTGGAAGTATAACACTATTTCTTTCAATATTGCTATAAAACATACATTATAACTTTATTCTATCCAAGTTATTCAAATGAAGAGGCAAATGCTTATATTTATAATTTTAGGAACTAACCCCAACTCAAAGTGAGTTAAGGTGTAGTTTAGACATGAATGGGTTCAAACCTAACCCTAGTGAGTTAATTAACCCCATTAGAGTTAAAAGGTGTCAAAATCTCATGATTTGTAATGAATAGGCATGGGTGATATACTTTGAGTTATTTTCCAAGGCTTGGCAACTTACAAAAGGTAATTATGAAAAAGTTAAGATATTTGCATTTTCAAATTTCCTTTCTTTATTAATTCATTAATTACTCATGGATAATTTAAATAGGCATTTAATTTGGTTTATCATTTTAATTAAGTCTGATTAGGTTGTTTAGAATTTTACATATTTGACTTAATTTCATGTATGCACTTGCCCTATTTAATAGGTCTATAGGACACATTTCATGTTATGATGTCATAGAATTATTAGAGATGAATTTGTAAGAGATTTTTATTGCTTATGGTAGGATACCCCAATTAAGAATGTATTAATGTGATTCTAATCAATAATGATTGATGCATAAGTAGATTTGGGATGTTCAATGATTCTTAGGATTGATTTTCAAAGGCTAGTAAGAATTATCTGAAGTCTGATTAGAGGCCATTGGTGGCTAGTTTTAGGTGTCTACAATTTTCCCATATTTGGGAAGGCATTGCAAGATGTAAGCATAATAACATATTTTCAAAGAATTAAAAGGTCCTGTATGCTTTTGATTGTAATATAAATAGATGAACTATAGGTTCCCCCTTGAGGGAATGGTTGGTAAAGGGTTCGATAATTGATACCTCAAAAGGAAGAAATGATTGGACCAAAATGATGAAATGGGGTAGAAGGAACTAATTTACCTAGAGGTAGTTATAATTAGTGGAATATGGAATTACAAAGTTAGTGTAGATAAACAAGATGATTTACCCATAGGATATTTTAATTATCGGCATAGGTGGGATGAAAAAGGTAATGATTTGCCCAAAAGAGGTTATAATCATAAGAAAAACTTAAGATAACAAGATATTGATTTGTCTAAAGGTGGTTATAATTAATAAAATGGAAAACAATGATTTACCCATAAGTGCTTATGATCATTGGCAGGATAAAAACATGCCACAATTGGGTAGATAGAGATAATGGTTTGCTCAAAGGAGGTTATAAACATTATCACAATGAAAATGTGCCTTAGTTGGGTAGAAATATTGCCCAAAGTTAGTTATAATCGTTAATCTTCAAATGGATGGAAACCCAATGATTCTCCCAAATGTAGTTAGAATCATTGGTAATGCAAGTGATATGGTATATAATGATTTTCCCAAAGGTGATTATAAGCATAGCACCCTGATTATTACATAGTATGGAATATGATGTCAAATTGGTATAAAGGATAAAGATGAATTAGGAAACATGCTAGTAGGGAAATGCCTATCTAAATGAGAAAGGAATAAAATTCTTTTGTTATTTAATTACTCTATTTGGGACATGATTTGGATCAGATCAAGAATTTTTTGGTGCCAAAGAGATATATCATTATTGCATTATTGTGTAGATTCCCTGAGCTAAATTTTTTTATAGAATGTGATGTTAGGCATCATGTTAGAACACCATGAGGACTTGAATAAAATATTCATAAGGACTGACATGTGATTCAATACACAATTGAAAATAATGCACCAATGATAGAAACCATGATGACAATGTTGATGGACGAATATGGATGGATTCAAGAATAAAGTGCATGTAATCACCTAATAAATTCACATAGACCAAATCAAGTCACAAAAATAAATAAAATAAATAGGGAAATAAAAAAATAAAACACTAAGAAAATAAAAATGAAATGAAATGAAAATAAAGAGAAATAATAAATAAATAATGGTTAATCTTAATGTTAGTACAAATAACATGACACAAACAAGATGAAAAACATTTCCCCTAGAAAAAAAAATACAATGGAATAAAAAAAATGGGTAAATAGAATAAAAGGAAAGGGGTGGCTAAGCTATCTCCATATGAATGAGGCAAGTGGATGTTGCCTACATAGTTCTATATATGTAAGATCTAAAGAGAATATCAGTCCAAATGTAGTTCTCCCAAAAAATGGGATAGAAGAATTTGATGAGAAAAGAAACATGATTTTTTAATAGAAGAATATGGTAATGAGCTCAAAAAATACTAAGAGCATGAGATAAAATGCCAAAAAAGATGGGTAAACTAAATGAAAAGTGGTTTCTTGTGAGATAGTGAGGTTTCTTAGAATCCTTAAGGCAAAGAAGTGGTCAATGTTTTTAGATTTTATAAAATGGTTTTATAAATGTTTTTAGAATTTTTGAGTATCTAAACTCAATTGAGAATGTTGAGATACTAAATTGTCCAAGCTCACAAAATGATGAGAGCATTCAAACTCAAGAAATGATCACAAAATAGTGATAGTATGGCTTAGGTTTCTCACAAAATGGTGAGAGCATTCAAACTTACAAATCTTGAAAAATGGTGAGAGCATGGTAAAGGGTGAATGAGATGACCTCAATGTGAATCAAGAACTACCTACATAGTCCCAAGATGGGATGTCAAGTCACTATAGCTCCACTTTACAGTGGAGGAATCTAACTAGTGTCATATCTAATTCAAACAAAATAGGCAAAGTTGGGAAATGGCACAATAAGACATATGCATGGTAAGGTGGTACTTAAAATAATGATAAATAAGTGTTTCTCCTAATTTACCCATAGGTAGTTATAACTAGGAAAAATTGGCATAGGTCAATGATACTGATTTTCCCACATGTGGTTATAATTAGTAGCATGATCATGGGATAGTGATTTGCCCAAAGGTGGTTTTAATCAATCCCACTTGGTATAGAATGGAATAAGAAATGAAGGATGTAACTGCAAAAACATTTTCATACTTCTCCAAAGTAAGGCCTATATCTATAATACTTGAAACAACTATTGAAACTTGATCTAAATCTTTATGCTAAAATTAGCCTTACAAGTGATGGAATAGGACTGATGTTAAATGCGTTGGTTAGGGAGGCTTAAAAAAAATTGGTAAAAAGGAAAGGCATGGTAGAATGGAATGGTTGAAAAAAAAGTGATAGAATGATATGGTATAAAGAATAAAGTCAATATTATGGTACAATTTGAAATAGGCCTCATAAACAATACACCAAGTCTCTTAAGTGAAGTAATGCTTGAGGTGTATAATCTTCATCAACTCATCAAGTTCATCTCCATCTGGTGTAATAAGCCTATATTCTCTAGTGCCATAGTTTACAACAATGATGAAAGGACCTACCTAGTTGCATTTGAATGCTTCTTCTCGATCATGGTATTCTTTAGATTTTATTTAAGGAAAAGATCACCAAGCTCAAATTTCTATGCTTTATGTGTTGATTATAGTGGCCACAAAGTTGGTTCCAGTATGTTTAAAGGTTTTTTCATTGAATCTAGGAATTTCTCATCAAGTAACTCCAACTCTTGTAGGTGAGCTACTAGATAGTCTTCATCATCCATAACATGTTATAAGTAGATATGTAAAGAAGGTAACTCAACCTCAATGGGAAGAATAGCCTCAGTGTTATAAACAAGTTAGTATGGAGTGGATCCTACTGGAGTATGGTGATTGGTATGGTATGCATAGAGGGTTCAAAATATTTGAATGTGTCAATCATTGTTATCATCATTAAAAATATTTTTAAGGATGATGATAATGTTTTTTTTAGATGATTCTACCTAGCCATTACCTTGAGGGTAATATTCTATGTAAAAATGTTGTTTAATCTTATGCTCAACACATAGTGATTTGACATCTTTTTTCTTGAATGATCTATCATTATTCTATATAATGTCAGAGGGGATACCATAGTGGCAAATGAGATGGTTAAAGATGAATTTGGAAATTTTCTCTCTAGTCATGTAGTAAGGGGTATAGATTCAACCCACTTAGTGAAGTATTATATGGTGGTAAGGATATGTTTATGGCCATCGAATAAGGTAGGGTTTATGTTCCTAATGAGATCGAGGGACCATATATAAAATGGCCATGGTATAAGCATTGCTTTAATGTCTTAGCTAGGGCATGATTCAAATTAGCATGTTGTTAACATTTATCACATATTTTCACAATGTAGTCATATCTGCATCCATCCTTGGCCAATAATACCCTATAATCAATTTTTTTTGGATATGACTGCCCCATTGGTGTGGACTCCACATACTCCTTTGTGAACTTTCCATAATGCTAATGTAGATTATATCAAGATTAGACAATGAAATAGATTTCCATCAAAATTATAGCATATAGGGTTGGTCTAAGTAAATTATAAAATTGGGAATGGTGGATAAATGCGTTTTATTGTTTACAAGATATGTCTAGTGGAATTATTTGGTCATAGAAGTAGTTGTATAGGTCTAAATAGCAAATATATTTGGGACCAATAATATCATAGATCATTGTGATAGTTGATGGTTCATGAGCTAACACTAGTAGATTTTAAATGAGAAATTGCTATTCTTTAGCCATATTTGTATGTCAAATCAAAGATCTAATAGTGTCCATGGCATTTACTATTCTATTATTGTCCCTTGGTATATGTTCAAACTATACATTGGTAATATACTATTTGAGAGTGTCGACCATGGCATTATATGGTATAGCTTGTCATCCTTGGTGTGAAAATGGATTATGACTTGATTGATGATTAATTGAGAATCACTATAAACCTTTAGATATTGTATGTTACATTCTAATGCCTATCAAAGTCCTATAATGAGGATTTTGTATTCTGCCAAGTTGTTGGTACAAGGAAAGTTGATCTTGGATGATTTAGGAATTAGATCCCCCTATGGTGTAATAAATAAAAGGCTTTCCCTTGATCCATGTGTGAAGATCCATCAAAATATAGATTATAATACTTCTCCTCAAGAGGTGTTTCCATGATGGTCATAATGGATTCATCTAGGAATTAAAATGTTAAAAAATCTATATTTGTAAGGGGTGCTTCAACAAGTTGATCTACAAGAACTTTCCCCTTGATGGCTTTTTGGTTGACATATTCTATCTCAAACTCACTGAGAATCATGATCCATTTGGCCATGCATCTTTGTAAATTTGTTTTATATATTAGATGCTTGAGTAGATCTACTTTGGAAATGACCATGGTCTTGTTATTTAACATTTAATGGTGTAGTTTTTGAACTACAAAGACTATAGTTAAATAGGCTTTTTTAATGGATGTATAGTTATGATGGTACATGACTAGTGTACAGCTTAGATATTACATGGCATGCTCCTTTCCATTATCATCATGTTGAGATATAAGTACCCCCAATGCTTTATCAGTAGCTGATAGGTATTGGAGAAATGGTTTTACTAGCATTGGTGGTAATAAAATATGTGGATTTGCTAGATAGATCTTCAATTGTTGAAAATATTTTTGGCATTCATCATCCCAATGAAATTTTAGACCCTTCTTTAGTATATGTGTAAATAGATAGCACTTTTTTTCCAACTGAGATATGAAGCATCCAGTGGATTATGTCTTTATCTAAAAACTATGGATTTGCTTTAAATTGGTTAGTGGTGGCATGTTTGTGATGAATTATACTTTGGCTAGATCAACTTCAATTCCCCTATGAGACATAATGAAGCCAAATAATTTTCTTTATGTTATGCCAAAAAAAATCTTAGTATTGAACCTGAATTTATATTTATATAATATCTCAAATATCCTCCTTAGTGCTACTAGATGATTGGCCTTGGTCTTTGATTTACCTAATATGTCATCAACATAGTCTTCAATAATGTCATGTATCATATCATGAAATATAATGTTCATGGCTATTTTTTAGGTGGCCCCATCATTTTTGAGACCAAATGGCATAACCAATAATAGAATGTTCCCCATAGAGTGGGGAAAGCTATTTTGTATTGATCTTCTAGCATGATTTGGATCTAATTGTATCCTGAGAATCCATCCATCAGTAAAAGCATTTTATAACATACTATGGAGTATACAATCATTTCAATGTTTGGCAATGGAAAATCATCCTTGGGGTAGGCTTTGTTTATGTCTTTAAAATTAGTGTAGATCCTAATTCCTTCTAGTTTTATGTTGACTAACACAGCATTAGAGATCCACTATGAGTAGTCACTTGGTTGAATACATCTCACTTGCAAGATCTTTTTCAAATCTTTCTTCACTAATACAACAATGTGAGGATGCATTTTTCACAATTTTTATTTTATAGGTTTTGGCGTTAGGATGTACCACAAGGTGGTGCAAACCCAAGGAAAGGTCCAAACCAATCATGTTAGAGTAGACCCAAGAAAATAGATCAACAAATTCCCTCAATAAGGATATAAATATTTTACATTCCTCCTTAATGAGGGATGCAACTAATTTGATCCATTTTAGGTCATCTAGAGTATTGATATGAACTTATATCATGTCTTCCACTAGAAGGGTTAAACCATCCTCTTGAATGGTTAGAAAATATTGAAACTAACCTATAATATTAGAGTCCTCTATGAGTACTAGATCTTGAATTTCTCCTAGACATTATGAATCAGTAGCTCCCAATGGTAGGGATGGCCACGTGACAAATACAATTGGAAACTCTTGGATGATTTGATTAAAATCCTATTATTCTTCAAGATTGAACTTGAACCCATAGGCAAGTTCATCATTGGTGGTCTCTTGATCTATGTCTAAATAAGGTTGAACACTCTTATCTAATGGTGCCTAAAATAGGTTTTCACCACTAGATTGGCATTTTTATTTACTATTTCCCTAACCAAAAAGCACCTCAAAGTAGTTCACTTTAGGACCATAATGTTTTATTTAATTATTTTTGGCTAAGGGTGTTCACCCATTCTTAAAAATAGGTTACATGATACTATTTGATTGAGAAACCTTGTTTGTGGTCTCTTAATAGAACATTGTCCCTAAGGCCTAGAAAATTGTAGAACGCCTTATCATTCTAAAACTCATCAACTTGCACTATTGATTCTTGTTGGCCCCAGTCTATAAGTTGAGGGTAATATAATAGAAGAGTATTATGGTAAATAACTAGTTGAAGGGTACAAATGACATTAGTTTTAAATAGGTTGGTATTAGCTAGGTCATTAAAATGGCTATGATTAGACTCTGATTCACTTTTAGCATCATTGTCACTAGTCTTTGGTGATGGAACTCAAATAAAATACATGGGGTTACCCCCAATAAATTTAAATATAAGACCATATGTTCCTTTATATTGAGTGGAAAAATTTGGCTCAAGAAGACCTTGTTGATTTAGCCCAAGGCCTCTTCCTTCGTAGGCATGCTTTTCCATGATTCTATTTGAAATGGGATACTTAGAATTGATATAATAGTCATATAATTTATCATTATACAACCATGATTCGTCACATTCAAGTGTGTCCTTTTCTTTGCTAGTGGCTGATATGAAATTGATAGGTGATGGACTATGCAGTTTGGCTTTAACCTTTCTTTGTCATTCCATAAAGGGTGGTTTGGATTTTGGTATTCTAAAGGACTTGGGGTTATATGCAAGATTAGAAATGTGGAATGTATCATGGGTCAAATATTCTCTTGGGCCATTAGCCAAGATGGTATAATGATTAGACATTTCAAGAGGTAACATGTGGGAAAGTGAATCAAGGGTGGTAGGATTAATGCAGTTGGCCTCTAATGAATCAACAAGTATTTATTGTACCTTATCCTTGAAAACTAGATTCAATCCAAAATATTACTTATATCTTTGGTACTTAGCTTTTAAATTCTTGAAATGCTCGTATGGATGAAAATATCCATAGATGGTGACCTCTATATCAAAAAGGGGGAACTTGATACACTAGTGCAATGTCGAAGGGATTGCATGAATCTCATGTATTCAAGGTCTATTCAAAAGCATATTATATGAAAAATCAAGGTCTAACACATGGTATAGCGTATCATGGGTCAAGGGCCTAATGACAACTAGTAAGTTGATGGTGCCCTATGATTCCCATTCTTTATTATAATAGGCCTTGATTTTGATCATTTTTAGTTGTAAGTTAGTTATCATGTGCCTAATAAGCTTGATGAGCTTTAGAGACACAATAGTTAGGCCTAATCCATTGTCTATGAGGACATGTTTCACTTTTTGATATAGTATGACAACTTTGATGTATAATGGATTGTTATGCAGAGGGATAAGGGATGACATATCACTTTGGTCAATGTTTAATTGTTGTCCTAGATCTAAATGTCTAACCAAAGATTTGAATTTATCTAGAGATATGTCATTAGGAACTTGGGATTATATAAATAACTCTATCAATATGTTTTTGTGGATTGTAGATGTATGTAACAAATCAAAATGGATATTTTTGTGGGTGTCTTATTCAATTATTCCATAATATCAAATGTCTTTTATTGCATAGTGGTAAATGGCCTATTCTTAGCCAGAAAGGTTGGTTGGATGGATGAATTGGTAGATGGCTATGGGCCTAGTATGGTAATCTTCAACCACTAAGTTATGATTACATAATTAGGATTAGATGAAGGAACATTGTTACGAACAAATGATGGTAGATGGGGATTAGATAGGATAAGTCTTGATTGCCAGTGTACTTGTGCATGGTCATGGGCTAGTGATGAGTTATCAATATGAGGTCAAAAAGTGGGAATCCCTACTTGATGATATTCATGTATGTATTCCCAATCCAAGGAAGGATCATCAACATGGGTTGGTTTATTGGAAATGATTAGTAATGGTCTCGTTTTATTGGTATTTAGTCTTGGATTGATGGATATGGTGTTAACATGACCTCTTATAATATGGCCTACAACCTTGTTGTATTTATATAAACTACATGGTATGTTTGTTGGTTGTTGGCATCATTTTGGACTTGCTTCCATATATTAGTTTGAATTTAGTTTTACCATTGGTGGTTTTATTAGTTATACCTTGGCTATTGATAATATTTTTGTTATTGTATTAGCCTTTGTTTCTATTGTTGTTGATTTTTATGTTGTGGAAATGGGTTGTAATAGATTCCTAGATTCTGATTAGATGTGGAAGCTCCATAATCCAATTTTATCTCTCCATTTTCCAACATATTATTGATCAAATGTTTGATTTACACATGATGTTGTAAATTATGATCATTAACCTGATGATACTCAAAATTTATTTTGCCTATGCTAGTCTAGATAGTCAATGCCCTCAAGATAGTGTTTTGGAATAGACTAGTCAATCAGATTAGCTATGATGAGATTATGAAACAAAGATTACAAGGGTTATCAAAGGTTACTAAAGATGTGATGAGTACACATAGTTCTCCTTGGAGGAGGCTTTTGTAAAGGTAAAATTTGTTGTATTTGTTACACTGGCCTACGCTATTACACTTGATGTGTTTGTTAAAGAGGTTGTTCATTAGGAGTAATTTGAATATGTATCATAGGATGAGTAGATGGTTTTTTAACCATTTTTACATGTTAAAACTTAGTAACTCCATTTCCAAAAACATTCTTTTTGTGATTGAACTACTTGGGTTTGTCATAATTATTATCATGTGTTTATTGTGATGCTTACGATTGGACTTGGTTTTGATTTTGGCCATTATTATGGTTTTGATTTTGGCTCTACTTTGATGAGGCAAGTTTAATGCTCCCTTTATTAATAATTTCTCTTTTGATCAACAAAACTTTTTCAGTGGTTTATTTAAAAGAGTGCACACATTATAACTCTATATGGTAAGATATCTCACTATCTAAATTCTTGGTAAACATAATGACTAGTTTCTTGTCTAGTAGACTATGAGTAAATTGGATTGTAAGTGATATTTATCACTATAAAAAAACTCAAAAATATTTCACTAGCCTTTTTTTTATCATGCATAAATTCTACCAATGAAATCTCATGTTTGATATTGTATAAGTGTTGAACAAACTTATTTGAAAGATCATCATAATCAGAAACTAGATTCTTGGGAAATTTTAGAAACCATAATAAATATTTTCCTACTAGGCTACTTGTAAATAATAGTAAAACATATACATCACTATAGGCCACTGGCTAGAAAACAACAAATAATTCCATCATACAGGCCTTAGGGTAACCTTTCCCCTTGTATTTGTCAAATTTTGTTGGTTCATACCTTGGAGGAAATTATATTTACAAATACTCCATGTTGAAGGGGTAAGAACACACATGATAAAACTTGAAATTTTTGGTTTGATTTCTAGATGAGATGATGGAAATTACACCCTTCATTTTTTTTATTTATTGTGTGAGAAAACCAATGGGAACATTGGCATGAGGAGGAGGCTAGGTGGTCAATAGTGGATTGCTTTGACCAAGGTATAATGGAGGCATTTGTTAGGGAACATTGGCTTGGTTTGGGAATGGACCAAGAATATTCATACATGGATTAGGGTATGATTATTGAAATTTCATGCATTCTTATGTAATATTTTAGTTTTCATTGGGTATATGGGCCTAAATTTGGGGAAATTAAGGATGAGATGGAAGGATATGGATGTAATGTGCCTACTAAGGTTTAATGGGGACTTTTTTTCAACTAGGCATACTTGGATGATTAAGGGGGACTTGTGAACCAAGGCCCTATCATTGAACTTGTGGCATGTTTAGCATGAAATGTAATTTTTGCTTAATTGGTAATTGTGGAACATTAAAATCTCTTGGCTACACAAATCCTTGTTGGGATGTAGATGCATGTTGAAGGTTCAACATATATCACTGATCAATATTAGTACACTATTAGTTATACATCATTTATGATTATATTTCCATGTTGGTTTATGATTGAAAAGGTATGTTCATCACTACCTAGCAAGGTGAAACATTGGTTTCCACCTATTGAGGTGGAAAGATGTCTTACCTCTGTTGCATGGGTAAGTTTAATGGTGCCTATTGTTGTGGAATGCTAATAATCACCTATTGGGGTGGAGCAACATTCATCACATATTTCTTGAGGCATGACTCTAGTCACTAATAGACTACTTAATCCTCATTGTTGTGTACTAGAAAAAGTAGTTAGTTAAGGATTAGAGATAGTTGATTGAGGTTGGGTGGTAGAAGTTCATTCCTCCTAAATTTATGAACTTCTCATGGTGTTGAATAAAGGCAATTTTTTTTTGGACTATTTGTTAATACATTGACACCACTTTGGTCTAGATTAGACATTACTTGTGTATTGTCCATAATGTTTGGCTTAATTTTATGCATAGAAGTAGAAGACACATCTTGATAGTTGGGGTATTAAACATGTTTTATACCAAAATGATTTATGTAAATGGGTATATACCCAAATTTTCTTATCCTATCAATTCAATTAAATATCTTGTTGAAGGAGATATCTCAATAAGAGGATCATTTGACATGGTCATATTATTGAAGTTATGCATTAGGTTTAAATACATTTGGTATATTGTCTACATATGAATGAAATGAACCTCCATGAGACCTTTTCCTATGACAATAATATGAGGGTCATGATATGGCATTGGAAATATGACATGAGGGTTGACATAAGAGGAATGTTCATTAGTTTGACTATAAGACATGTTGTAAATCACTCTAACTAGACTTGGCAAGTTTTCATGGGGAAAGTCTACTAGAAACTTAGCCCATACCTTTATAGATCTAATTAAGAATTCATTATTATTTATAAGAAAGTGATGATAAAAAAAGAATGGGTCATATGCCAATGGCTTTGTAACACAGTATGGTTGTTGTTGGACTTGTTCTATAACCAAAGGTACTTTATCTAGGTATTGAGCCATCTGTTATTGGTCCTGCTCTGAGTATGGAGGTATGTTGACCAAATAATGGGCCAAAGAGTCTTGAATTTTCTCCCCCATTTGATTTTTTTAAGGTGGATAAGGATCTATCTCACAAGTAACATCATCTCCATAAGGGTCTTGAGTAAAGTCTTCTTGTGAGACCATATTTACATACCCTAGATTATACATGACACCATTATGTGTATAGTGAGACATGCTTAAATAATTGTAAAATGTTTTGTGACAAAATGGGTTAGAGGTCTAAAAACTCTAAAAAATAATGTCTAAAAAGACAAAAGGTTCAAACTAATTATTAACTTGGTCAAAGGGGTGGAATTGTATCTCTAAAATGGTTTATGACAAAAAAGAATAATTCTAAATGTTTAATGTTAAATGTCCCAAAAAAAAAGAGTCAAGTGGATAAACTAAAAACAAAATGCCAAACTCTAAGGAAAAAGTGTTCCAAATAGGTATAATCTAGGAAAATAAATGCTGTTAGGTCTTTTGGAAAAATGTGGCATCAAAAGATAGGCTCAAATAAATTCATGTGTTAGGACTCTTGGCCAAACATGACATCAAAAGCTAGAATTAAAACAAAGGTGTATTTAATCTAAAAAAATTGAAGCACATTGGCATAAACTAGGCACTTGATTTCAAACATGAACTTAATCAAGTTAGTATAAGGCACAAAACAAATGGCACTTGAGGATAGACTATTTTTCCCAAATGATGGTACAAACAAATAGTTTTGAATTTGGGTAAATAATTAACCTAAGTTACTCAAACCAAAAGAGAAATATCAGTATTTAATCCCCAATTAGACAAGCCCTAAACAAAATTCAATCAATGTTTGAATATGAACTTGTCAAGGTTAATTAAAAAATCAACTTGTGAAAACTAGGGTTTTTGAACAAACAAACTAGACAAAATTGAATTGCATAATGGCAATAGATAAAGACCACAAAGGCATATATAGATTAAAATGGTTTCAAACATGAAACTTGGACACAAGATAAGATAAGTCTATGAAATAATTTGAGCAGAGTAATGGAATTATCACTCTCTAAAGGTGTAAATAATGATTGGTTTCAAAGACTGTAAGGCACAAAATTTAATTTATTTATGTAGCATAACATTACCTATTTCAATCAAGTGACACAGACAATGTTTTTGACATAAAGTTCAAAAGTAAAATGCACAGTATCAAACAAATGGCATAATGCTTCCTCAAATAATGAAATAATGTGGACATAAGATTCATTTTGACATGGCATAAAAAATAAAGTTTTAGACTCAAAATACCACAACAATAAAGGAATAAATGACAAAATAAAACTAAGTAAATCATCATAAGCCCTAAACTGACAAGGTTGGTCAAATGGGGTTGACTAGAAATATAGTTTTTGTACATCTAGATTGGTCACAAGTGTGATTAACACTAGAGATGCATCACATTAATTGAGTTCATATCAGTTAACTTACTATGCAAGGGTCTATTCCTTTACATAGTGATTATATCTATGGACTTCTTAGTAGAATCCCATAATTAACTAGACCTAACTTAGGACTTTGTTATGAAAGGAGAGGTTAGCTACTCAACCCTTGGATCTCATAGTATGTTTTCCCTAGTTTATATACTCCACTATGGAGTGGGGTTGGTATGATGCTAGGAGATGACTTCCCAGGTCAAATCACCCTTAAAAAACTTTTGAAGAAGCTATGAACTCCACTCCACAAGCCAAGTTGTATGAAATAAAATTACTAATCATAAATACTTTATCATTTGGTTTTAGGTCACCCAAACTATAAATGTTTTTAGGAGATCCTAGATAACATTTTTTCCACACCTTGGACTAGGCACAAATTGTAAGTGAAAATGCACTTTTGGTCACCCAAGTTCCCTATAGGGGATGAGGAGAGAGCATACACAAACTCTTCTTTTTGTAGAAAAAAACACACACAAGTAATAAACACTTTCAATAATTTGTGATATAAGTAAGTGTTAATTTTAGGAACCAAATTGAGAAGTTTGATAAAATTATATGGCCCCTTGGCTTAATTGAAAAACTTTTAATAATTTACACAAAACAACTTAAGGAAAAACACTAATTTTTATTTTAAGCACTAAAAGAAATGAAATGTTCAAGACTTAACAAATTCATTTTAGGCACTAAAATGAAGTGTTCAAAACATAGTCATTCTAGATTCCTTTTAAGCACTAAAATCAAATGTTCAAGATTTAGCAATTTTATGTTCCTTTTAAGCACTAAAATCAAATGTTTAAAATTTAGCAATTGTAGGTTTATTTTAAGCACTAAAATCAAATATTCAAGACTTTACAATTAATTTTATCACCAAAATGAAGTTTCATAAGTCTAAACTTTCAAATTCATGTTTTATTCCTACCTTTGACTTGCAAGGGTTAGAGAGTTTCCTCCTAGTTTAAATCACAATCAAGGATGAGCAAACAAGACTTAGGAATATAAATTTAGGTTTGATCTATATTTTTCATATAAAGACCAATTATAGTCACCTATGATTGATGCTAATTATAGAGAACCAGTGCTAGTTGGTAGTAACTGATACTGATTGATAAAAGTTGAGATCAATTGCCTGTGAACGCAAAGGCAAAACTAACATGATTCCAAAAATGCTAGTTATCTAAGGTTATCACAAAAACTCATCAAAAACTTGTAATGTTATGGTTAAATATGGAAAATGCAAGCTAATGAAACCAATAAATAATAGTTATGAGAGCAAAAAAAATTCAAAATCCAAGTTTTTTAAGTCATGCTTTACCCTACAAACTGACCAATGATGGTCACCTAGAATTGAGCTCAATTAGGTATAACCAGTGATGGTTAATTAGAACCAATGCCAGTTATGATTGCTCAATTTGTGCTCAATGAATCTTTGGCAATGGTTTTTATATTCTTTTCTCCTTCCCTCCTTGGCACCATGGTTGCATTTGATATGTCTTGTTACTTGTGATGGCTTGATGGCTTGTCTTGTTATTTTGGCATTATAACACTATTGCTTTCAATCTCAATATAAACCCTACATTATAAATTTACTCTATCTAATATCTTCAAATGAAGATGAAAATGGTTGTATTTATAGGTTTAGGAACTAACCCCAACTTAAGGTGAGTTAAGGTGTAGTTTGGACATGGAATGGGTTCAAACCTAACCTTAGTGAGTTAATTAACCCCAAAAGAGTTAAATTATGTCAAAATCTCATGATTTATAATAAATAGGCATGGGTGAGATATTTAGAGATATTTTCTAAGCCTTGACAACTCAAAAAAAGTCATTATGAAAAAGATAGGATATTTGCATTTTTGAATTTCCTTTTTTTATTAATTCATCAATTTCTCATGGATAATTAAACTAGGCATTTAATTTGGTTTAGAATTTTAATTAATTATGATAAGGCTTTTTAGCATTTTAAATATTTATTTTATTTCATGTATGCACTTACCCCATTTAATAGGTCTATAGGCAAAATTACATGTTATGATGCCACAAGATGATTATAGATGAATCTTTGAGATATTCTTGTTGTTTACAGTATGATACCACAATCGGGGATGTCTCAACATGATTTTGATCTTTTATGATTGATGCACAAGAAAATTTGGGATGTTCAAGGATTCTTAGTAGTAATTTTCAATTGTTGGTAAGAATTAGTATGAAGTCTGGTCAGAGTTCATTGGTAGCCATTTTTAGGTGTCTACAATTATGAAGATGAATATGATGAAGTTAAAAATATTGAGGATTTGAACCCATTATAACACTATATTATACCATTATTTGAGTTTGATTTAATAAATGTATTAGATGATTTAGATGAGTTAAAACATCATTATGGTTCCACTTATGAGTGATAATTTAGATTTTGAGTGTGATAATGGTGACATGGGACCTTTTAAGATATATGAAAATCCACTATTTGAGCATTCCCAGTCATTCAAATATCTTACTAATATGGAAAATTCATATGATAATATGTTCTATTTTATTTAACTAAGATGATAGCATTCCCATTAGTGAAATAAATTGATGTTTCTAGCAAAACTAATTTGTCTAATTTTAGAAATTATTTGTCAGGTTATGATAATATTGAGTTTCTGGGACAAGTGTGTGTGTGAACATGATACTATTTTATCATTGCAATCATAAATTATGATGAAATATGATCCTATTTATAGTGAATTGTTAAGGCACTTTTCAAGTAATGATTCCTATTTTTGGTATAAAAGTGAATATTGATTGGTCACCTAAACATTTTGGTTCAGAATTCATTTATTATTATTAATTTTAGGCAATTGTAACTCTTAGGATAAATTTGGTTTGTTGAATCCTATATATTATTGAAAAAATTATTTGCACTTACCAATTAATTAGTAATAAATATAATTTATTATTTTAGACTTTGCCTTATCATTATTATGGGAAATGGAGATCTAATTTAGATTATGATTGGAATTATTTTTCACACAATAGTAATTCCCATTTTAAGAGTAATGCTAACACATTTAGTTATTTTTAGTTATTTTATTATCTTGGTGCTTGTTGATTTAGGTTATTTTGGTGTCATTATATATTATTTAAATATTTGTAATACCTTTCATTGCTTGTGAATGGGATTTTTGAGATGACATAATTAAGTTGGAATTTTCTTATGCATAATGTGTATTCTTATTGATTTCCATTATTTATTTATTATTTTCTCTTGGGTTTTGAATAAGGTATGTAATATTAAAATAGTGTAGATTTTATATAGACCTCAATTTACTTTGGCCAAGTTTTTGTTATTAATTGGAGGAACCTTATCAAGATTTAAATCATGCAAGAGATGAATACAAATAAACATAGTGAATAATATTTAAAAACACAATATTTTATTCTACTTGCTTTCAAATCATCCAACATCATGTGTGTGTGTGTGTGTGTGTGTGTGTGTGTGTGTGTGTACATACATACATACATATATATATATATATATATATATATATATATATATATATATACACACACACACATATATATATATACACACACACATACATATATATATATATATACATATATATATACATACATATATATATATACATATATATATACATATATACATATATATACACACATACATATATATATATACATATATACATATATATATACATATATACACACATATATATACAGATATATAGATATATATATATATATATATATATATATATATATATATATATATATATATACAAGATGACATATCATATTATTTAGGAATCCCACTAACTATTAAATCTCCTATAATCTCTCATAGCTTATTAATAACCTATTTATTACACAACAATATCACTCCCAAATATTATACATTATTAATAAACTTATAATTATACTAACAAACTAATAGGTACTAACTTACCAAATGTAAACAATAATCATCTAAATTACCCCCCCATTACTTTTTACATGGGGATAAGGTACATCATGTGAACAAAAAATAGAATCATAAGTCAATACATACTATTGTTTGAACCTTGTTATTTGGATATTACAAATTATCACTTACACAAAATATCTTATCTCACTTTCAATTATAATTAAACATATTAATTTTTCAACCATCTTCCAATGTAGTATAGTAGTCATAGGATCTCTATAGTCAAATACCCTCCTATACAATTGTTTACAATATCAATGATATGCACATGTTTCTCTTTTCAAACTTAGCAAGGAATGAGTATAATCTTTTATTTTTGCACACAACATAAATAACTAAATCTTGATTTTATTATTTTTTATCCTATGTCCATGTTTGCTTCCACTAAAACAAAATAACATAGACAATCTTCACTACCACTAAAAATTGCCCTTGGCTTTTGCTGATTTGGCACAAATGTAAGTGCCACTAATACAGTGTGTGGCCCCTAATTTAGTGATTGATTCAAGGTCACTTTTTTTTATCCTCCTTCATATGATTCCTCCGACCTATATCATCAAATAATTACATATATAATATGGATTTGAGACTAATGTGTATAATACCCCCCTCAATTCAAAGATCATTGTTACTAAAAAATGTGTCCTTTTATAATTTTGAATTTTCACTTTTTTTGACATTATGACACAATAGACTTTTTGATAATAATAGTAATACATAAAAAATAATTTTAACTCTTTAGACATAAAAATGACTTTAAATATAATCTACTACAAATATTCAATAGCATTTGACCATCACTAAAAGGAAATAAACTTTATCAAAACCTAAATGACTAAATGAATACCATATGACTATCACTTATATAATTTTAACCATTGAACTAAAAAAAAAATCTATTTGACTAACTTATAAATTTCACTAGATAAGTAAAAAATGATGATTAAAAATATTATGATGTAAATGTTATGGGTTGTGTATGAAATCGTGTGTTGAGTGTATGCACCTAAATCTACTCACCCTAATGATTCTATTAAATCTTACTAATTTAACCCATAAATATATCCCTAAATAATTAATTAATATACTAATTCGTACATAATATTCCCTAAATGCCATAAAACTTATCATATCTTTATAGCCAATGAATCACCCTATTAACTTGCTTATTAGCCTACTTAGCCACTAATCTACCCACTAGCCCACTTGCCAATTTAAAATTCATTTTTATTTACCTACCCCTAGCTACCCTACCACCCAAGCCTTTCCTAAACCCCTATGAATCCTAGACCTCACCTAAACCTCCATTATTACCTAAATTAATCAAGAAACTTATAGAACTAGGGAAGCTCCTCCAAATTTATAAAAGTCTCTAAACTAGAGGCTTGTAAATAATTTAAAATTCCCTCAATTCTCATCCACCATCCTTTATAAGCCATGCATGGGATATGGCTAAAATAACATATAAATCAATAATACTCCATTATACTCTCATAACTAGCCATTATCAAGCATACTCACACTCTTGTCAATCCATTCAACAACCTAAAAAAGCCATTGGAGTCACTTGCAAGCTCAAGTCAAGAAATCCACATTCAACCATTTTAGCATTCAAATCAGGTTGAAGATATTGGAGAGGAGTTGTAAGAGATAAGAGGATGGTAATAATTATATTTTAATTATCTAATGATTGTTCCTTTATCCCCTCTTTTGATATTGTTTGTGTTATTGGGTTTTTATTACTAAATATACTATTTTTTCAAATAACTCAAAATATAATCACAAATTGGTGACCACAATGATACACCCCACTTTAATCTAACCCCTTTTTCTTATTATAATTGATTTGGTTAATTTTAGTCTTGACTAGATGAAGAAAAAACTCCAAAGTTACTCAAAAATTTATGTACAGGCAATCAACAATTTTGACCTACAAATAGTGATCTTATAGTAGTGATTTTGCCTAAAATTCAATGATATTATCCTAACCATCACATTGATCATTAATGGTTTACCTTTTTGGTAGATGTTGACCATTTTTACCACAAGCCAAAATGGGTTAACCCCCTATAGTTAGGATCTTGTATAGGGGATTTTTATAATGTCATAGGGTATGTCATATTTCATTCAATGTCATTTCATATGCCATTATAGCTTTGGTCATAGTCTAGCTTAGTCCCTGTGTCATTTAGTGTCTTAGGGGCAATTTTAGAGTCATATATGTAAGTGGTAGGTTTTCATAGCATATAATAGGTCAAGATCATGGAGAGAGTTCACACAGGCATCAATAAGTTCAATTGAGATTTTAAAGATCAAGCAGTAGCTTGGGAATAAGATTTGTGAAGCCAAATCATCATTAGGATGTCATGAAGAACTAGACTAGATAACTTATTTATGCAATTTATAAATATGCTCAAAAATACTTGTATTATCATCAAACCATGAGCGATCAAATTCTTTAGTACCAAGATCATTCTCTACAAGTTTCATATCTCGATGAGTCTTCTATCTCAAGATCTAAGATTTCAAAGTTAGACCTATCGAATAAGATGTTCATGTAAGTGTCAATTTTGAACCTCAACAATAGTTGTTTAGGTTCAAATGACTAGTGAAAGCCATGCGAACATCATGAAGAATCACATAGGTCAACTCACTTGAACATTTTGTAAACACACGTATAAAGCTCTTAGAACTAGTAGATCAAGTGGGCACAATCCTTTTAGTATCAAGAAAATCACCTAAAAATTTGGTGCATCTATGACCTTTTTTATTCCAGATCCAAGCCTTCAAATTTTGTCAAAAATGGGATAAATTTGTGAAAATTTTAACTTTAATCTATGAAAAAAACCATTAGGATCTTAAATTTGATGTTTTCATAGACATCAATGATGGTCTCATGAAAATCCAATGATGGTCATGCAGATGTCAAATTTAGACCACAATAAAAAACCTTTTGTTTTCAAATACAAGCAAATAAATGATTAATGTTTAATCATACTGATGATCCAATGGTGTGATCTTGACTAGTATAAAAGTGGGCCCAATGAGATTAAAGGCTTACATTGTTTTTTACATCTTGATCCAATGGTGCAAGATGACTTAAAAGGTCAAGGAGATTAAGAGGCCACCACATGGCATAAGTGCATAAAGTAGAAGATTGACAATATGATCTTAAGATTAATGCATTATTGACAAGTGGCATGAACACATTTTAGCTAACATAAGATTGATGGAGTGTATTTAATCATGCAAATCAAGGTCAATAGAAAGAACAAGGTTAAATATTCAATATTTGATAATAAGGGTCTAAGAGGCTAATGGGAGTAAAGATAGCTAAGAGAATTTTGATTGGTTCATGTTAGTTTTTGATGGATAAATTTGAACCAAATGGCCAATTTTTTATAGAGGCAAACAAGGTCTTACAAGGTCATTGATCCATCATTAAAGATCAATAAAATCTCATTAAAAGGACACATTGATGTAGTTAGGTTAAAGGACATAAAAGGAAAACCATTGAATCTTAACATGGAACTCTAACTCAAGGGTTTATGTTATGCAAGGTTCATTCTATGACTATGTTTGTCATTATTAGAAGGACATATGTACATGATGAGTTTTTAGTTTCTATGGATGTTCGAAGGCAAAAATGGGTATATTTGGACCTAATAGAAAAACTAATAGTCTAAGATTGGTTTTCCATCTATAGTAGACCTATGAACATGGGTATAATTTTTATCATGATCCATTTTGTGTATGATATATAATTTCAAAGGATTCTATGAAGGAATCCACATAAACCCCAATGGTTTCATCTCTAGGCTTAACTGAATATAAAGGACCCTTCTCTCCACTTTTGCATGCCATGATGAACTAGTGAATAGTAGTTAGCACTAGGATAAAGCTATATTATATTTATGTAATAGTTTTAACTACATTAATACAAAGACCCAACTAAAAATAACCTAATCCTACCATTGTAACTATTAGGGAACATCAATGAGAGAATAATGTAACTGTGTAACCATTTGAAGTGATCTGGATCAATCAAAAGGTTTGAATGGGAATATTTTATATAATTAGTTGTAACTATGGTTAAAATGTTTGAGATAATTAATTCAAATTTTCATTTCCAAATCTCTCTTTATTTTTCTTCTTTTCTTTTATAAATATGTATTTTGAGCTATTATTGGTGATCCCTCAGGCTGGTATGACTAGACTCTACCAAAAATTGTATTATGCACCTCTTAGAATAATCAATAGAGCATTATAAGTTATTTAATAATCTATTATTATTGTTTTTTATTTGTCTAATATGTAAAATTTGTTTTCATCTTCCATTTATAGGTCTAAGTCTAACCTAAGTGCTAATAAACTTTTCTTACATGTCATCTAGTGTCTCTTAAGGTTGATGTCATAGGTATAGAGTGGATAGTTGATTTTAAGTGCCTCTAAAAAATACTTATCCTCATTTTCCTCCAAAATAAGTCTATAAATTTGACCTCTAGTTGAGGCATTGTTTCTTAAAAACCATTGTAGACACTACATAAGTTTTACTCATAGTCTATTAGTGTGTTAATGAGCTCAATATTGAGAGTGGATCTTTGAACATTTGATGCATCACCTTATTTAGAGTAGTTTAAATTCATGAAATAACTAAATATTTTCCCCATAAGTGATTAGTTTACATAGATAAGATAATTTAAAGATACATTCAAGGAGATAACACTTAAATATAGAGGCTTATTTCCAATATAGTTATACTCACATACCTAGAAATGTTCCCATATTGATCAAATCTAGAAGAAGCTTGAAAAACCTATTTTAGGGTGAAATATTTGGTGAAAATATTAGGTTTTTACTCTTTTAAAACATCATTAATTTGTGAATAATGATTTTGTGTTAATATTAGTGGTTTTATCCTTTAAGTCATGGTTTTGAAGGCTTTTATTTTAAAATAAGTAGAAATAGTTTTTCATAAATTTTTAACTTCTATAGGTCTATATAAAGTGTTTCTATCTTGAAAGAGAGGGCATTTAGATTATCTATGAAATAAAATTAGACTGGTTAGTCTTATATCATATTAGTTTTGACATGTAAAACTGTAACTTCATAGTTATGATTTTGCCTTTAAAGTCATGGTATTACCTTCACAAGTCATGATTTTGTGTTTTTGGTTAAAATTGTCAAGCTAACCTAATGATTTATTGACTACCAAGTTTTTGGATATCTAATCACTTTTTGTCTATAGGAGAGGAAAAGCACTAGTCTTACCAAGTCTTTTCAAGCAAAATTATAGTTTTGTTCAAAGGTATTAGGGTACTTTTGGGATAATAGGTTCTATTTTGTGTTTTTGGTTAGTAGGGATCAGATAGGGGCTACATAAGAAAGAATTAAATTTCCATCCACACCCATTTAGTCATTTCCAGTAATATCACTTATTATGAATTAGTGGTTTTGTGTTAAAATAATCAATATCACCCTTAAATAATCACTTTTTTGTGTTTTAGTTACCCATTTTAACTAAAGGTGTTGAAAACTATATCATTAGGCTTTTGTGACTACTTTAACTATTAGGAAAAATATAAAAACACTCTCTATCATAGGCTAACATTAGTTTTTTTGTTGAGCTCTTACATAAATCATACATCCTGCATCAACCTTAAAAAGGTTAAAATCCCATACTAGTCTATTAAATTTTTCTTTTGTGTATCAGTTTCTTGATATAAATGTTTTTAATAACCTTGTTGCATCCATATCCCAGTCTAAAAATCCAAAATTATTAATTTTTTATTATTTTAAAATACTTCTACTTGTGAATTTGCATTTTTATACTGAAAATCATGATTTTGACTAACCTTATATAGTTTTATAAGGACCATATAGTTAACTACCAAAATTAGATACTATTGAAATTAGATACTAGTTAACAATACCATGACTTGAGAGTAGTTATTTTTCATAAAATTAGTGATATTATAGTCTCTAGAAGTGATATTGCTTTACACTAACTATGTTTTTGTGGTTTTATAAGAAATAGGCAATTTTTCTTGATTTCTTATAGGACCTTTCAAGGAGAAGGCACTAAATCTAATTTTCTAACCTATATACTTGAAATAAGAGTTCCTAAATTACACATTTTTATCTCTTACTTATATATATCTTGTGTGTGACTCATTTCGTCATTTTTTAATTTCCTCACATAGGTAATTAATTGGGTAAATTAATATTATTTGCTTGTGTGCTAACCCATCTTTTCTAGGATAGTATGTGACATGGAATTCATACCCAAAAATGGGCTTATTCATTAAGGGTTGGTGTCATGTATTTCATCAGCATGCATTCAACCAAACTATGTGTTCTAACAGAGTATAAATATCAAAGACAACTATCATTAGGCTAAGCAATTGACACTATACAAGTCATCATGAAGGGGAGAAGTTAATTATTTAAACCAAGAATTAGATATCACCCTATATTTATTTTGTCCCTTAGTACCTTTTCATATCTTGGGGACTCTCTTTTCCACCCTTCTGTGAACCTAGCATAAGACCTATTAGCCATAAAAAGCATTCTATTATTGGAGTCAGTATCAACTCCCAAGTGGTCATCAAGTATAGATAAGGTTCAGAGGGTTAATTTCATTATATAATATGTCATTATCATAAAACCTCACCTATGATGCTATTATATGGTGAAAACATCAATTTACACACCCATTCAGTTGACTAAATTAGGGCTTATGACTGAGCATCTTGTGTGTGTTGTGTAAAGCATATGTTATTTGTGAACTGAGTCAACTTATCCCATTTTTGTCAAAAAATACCTAGAGACCTTTAGGAAAAAATCTCATCTTAACATCAAACCCAAATCATTCTATATCACTATTCACATCATTTAGATATCAACCTTTTGTCTTGAAACTAGACCTCAATGGTCAACCATCCTTCTCTATCTTATTCATCACTCATATTATTGATTAAACATTATCAATGTTTATAAAAAAAAATTGTTTGATTATATCACCCATCATCTCATCATCTTACCTCTTCATACCTACCATCCATATAATCATCACCTTGTTGGTATGAAGTGTATCTATTTATCCTATCATATTTGTCTCTTTTCTAGACTAAATCCTTATAGGGTGTTTTCTTTGGTATTATTTGGTCATTCTAGTTTTCATATCTTCTCAAATCTAAATCCAAGTCACATCTAAATCATTTCTCTTGACCACTCTTAGTTTTGGTTTTAGACAAAATTAGTATCTAAAGTCATCTTCTCTACCATCATCATATATCAAGGTCATGCCTAATCACTCTTGTTACATTAAACTCATCATCCATCATGCCTATCCAAACCCATGACCAAATTCTTAGAATGGGATAAATATCCAACTAGGAAAATGACTTCTTGAGAAATCTAGGTGATCAAAATTGGGATAATGATGACACACATAGTGAAATATATACCCATTGAGAGGAAGATAGGTTGACAAATGTCTTATTCCATAATGATGAGGTTAGGTCCCAATTTGATCAATATATCTATGAAAATCATGACCAAATTCTAGCCCAAATCATTGGAATGGGGGCACATTATCCACTAACTTTGACCCAAACCTCTTACAACATCTAATTCATCCATATACTAGGCCCTAAACTCCACATCATCAAGCTAATACCAACCAAAATCAAGAAGAGGACAATCTTATGGACCATGATCAAGAGCTTGAAGTACAAGAATAAAAAGAACCACTATAAAATAATCACATTGAGGTTAATACCAACAAATTAACTTGCTTTCCTCACAATTCTAAGCCAAAAACTAAAAAACCCTCTTCCCCAAGGTAATATGACATAAACACCAAAGTCAATTATTCTATACCTTACACCAATCATGCTCAAACCTCAAATCCCCTCATGGACCCCTCTTTTGCACAAGAGTGGAGGATAATGAAGGAGTCTCTTCAATAGATTGATCTTTATACACAATCAATGAGGTATAAGTATGGATATTTTTGCACATCTCCTTTATACATGATCATCTTAAAATTACCTTTCCCACCGCATTTTAAGGTTCTAAAATTCAAAAAATATAGAAAGAAAGGAGATCTCTAAGATCATGTACAATAATTATATGTAATGTGCCATGAGGTTGCTTATGATGATGCTTATATTCTCAAGCTTTTCCCTAAAAGTATCACAAGGCCCATATTGGAATGGTTTATGCATTTACCCAAAGGGTCCATATCTAATTTTAGGAAGTTGACAAAAAAAATTGTGAAATACTTCTCATTAAATATTGAACATGATATATCTATCATAGACCTTTATAACACTAGACAAATAAATGGGGAAATGTTAATAGGGATGATAGTAAACCTTTATATCTAATTTTTGAGAGAGTGAAAAAACTCATCCTTTTTCAATATAATATAGTTAAGGGGTATGATATTTAAAAATGTATGAAGTTGAAACATTATATCCAATATTTCATTAAAATGGTAATATAAAATTATAAGGGTAGAGCCAAGCCAATCAGTCTAAGATTTAGCAATTGGGAATCTATCAAAACCCATTACCTAAAAGTGATCAAAGGCCAAGAAAACCACTCAAAGATTAGGGTCAATACTCGACATATAATTAAACCAATTATGACACCATTCCATACCATTATGTCAATACCATTAAAAAAATTGGCCCTCAAGAGCCCACACCATCACCATCCACCATTCATAAGATTAACCAGGCTATAGTTGACTATGTAATAACTACATAGTGTAGTATAATAATAGTGCCTAGAGCACCACCAAAAGAGCCATCCACTTCAACATCCCAAAAGGTCAATGTCAAAAAAAATGTCTATACAACTTACAATAAACCATATAACATAATTTAGTAGCTTGAGAAGGATCCATCCCAAATCTCTCTTATGGATATTCTTAAAATATCATTAGTGCATTGGGACATTCTTAATCAATTCTTAAATAACCTTAATGTTCCTAGAGATATTGACACTAGCCAATTTTAGGCATTGGCGGGTCACCTATCTCCCTCCCAAAAAATCACTTTCGGTGCCTAGGACATGCCTCCTATCAACCCAAATCATAATTATCCATTGTTCATTAAAAATTTCATCTCCAACCACAAAATCCCTCAGGTACTCATAAATGGAGGGTCTACTTTAAATTTGTGCAATTTAGACTTTATAAATAATTTGGGGTACTTAGATGCATCATTAAGGCTTACTTTAATCATGATCAATGTGTATGATGATAATGAAAGGCCATCAACATAAACCATTTATCTTATTATCATTGTGGTACCCATCATCCATCAAATTTTAATTCATGTTGTGGATGTTGATCTTCCATATAATCTACTTTTAGGTCATCCATGGATCCATGAAATGTGAACAATTCCTTCCATCCTCCATCATTGTTTAAAATTCCCTAATTTAAGTATGGAGGTTACCATCCCAAGGGAGATATAACATTTCCATAGTTATCAAATGGATTAATCCCATCCTACTTACTATTTTCCTAGTACACATAGTTCTACTTCTACTCGAACAGTTACAAAATATATCCACCTTAATGATTTAAAACCTACTTCAAGTGCATCACTAGACATCACCCATCTCAAGATTACTTCCATAGGGTATAGATAATATTAATACAAGACCTTTTTGTTTAGAAGACTTACCACTCTCCCCACATAGTTACAGGTCCCTAAATATGAATAATGATAATCCCATCATTTATCAGTTCATATATATGGCCTCTACTAGTGTAGGCATACTATCAGAAGAGAAATTCAATGATCTTGATGATTCATGTCTTATTATATATGATGAGGCCCTAAAAATCCATAAACAAAATTACCCACAACTACAAAGGATGCTGTAAAATATGAATTATAAGTGAAAATGACTAAGGAGAGATGAATAAGGTAGGATTGAACCTATAGGGGTTTAATAACACCCAAAACATCTCAGTCTAGGGTTAAAACCTCTCATCATTAACCTAAAAAATATCATTTTAGACACTTTTTTAGTTCCTAAGGAATCCTCTTTTCATGAATAAATTAAAATGGATTCCATTTATACTCTTTATGAAGATCTTACTATTGCCAATATCTTTCATGATACCACATATCCACCATTAATATCTCCCTCCATTACCCTACCTTGATATACTAAGATTAGAATCATGAGCCATCCTTTGACACATTCCAAAATAAAGAAGCCATTATAGAATATTTGGGAGCACATGACTTTATGGCATTAGGAGATCACAAAAAGGGGTTATCTATTATTCTTAGTGAGTATACCCATTTCAAAGAGAAACAACCATCCTTGAATCAAATTAAATAAGAGTAGTACAAAGATGAATATCCATCTCCAAACCTAGAGGACTTTCAACTAACTCCTAATGAATCAAAATTGTATTCAGAATTAGACACAAATCTCCCAATGATTTTGCTTTAGAAATCCATAATCTACCATCACTTTCAATGTGTATTCAAGACTAGTCACCATCACTCATCAAGGAGGTTATTTAAGTCAATATTGGAATAAAATTAAGTCTTAAAATAGTCAAATTAGGTGGGGGGTAATTATTACACTAGAGGAACAATAAATTCTTATTGAGATACTCAAAGAGTATATGGATTTATTTGCATGGTGTTATTTGGATATATCGTAGCTTGATCTATCCTTGGTAGTACATCATTTATTAGTTCATCCTAATGCAAAACCAATAAAGAAAAAATTTTACAAGATGTACCCCAAGGTGGCTCTTTTAGTCAAGCAAGAATTTTAGAAATTCTTAGATGCTAGAATTAACCATCCCATTAATTATTTTGATTGGATTTCTAATATTATTCTTGTGGCCAAGTCACAAGGTGGAATCATAATTGTCACTAATATTTAGGATATCAATAAAAAATGTCCTAAATATGACTTTACATTACCAAATATAGACATGATTGTGGACTCTACTCTGGGTTATGATATGTTATCCCTCATGGATGGTTTTTTGGGATGTAATCAAATAAAAATTTCTCCCAAATATTAGCATAAGACAACACTTATCACTCCATGAGGAATGTCTTATTATTGAGTGATGATATTTTGTCTCAAAAATGTAGGTAATACATACCAAAGGGAAATTATTATCATCTTCCATGACATGATGCATGGCATCATCAAATATTATGTAGATAATATACTAGGAAAGTCCAAACTCTAATCAGAGCATCATGTGGTCTTAAAGAAAATATTTGAATGAATCTAAGAATATAGGTTAGATAGATCCCAAAAAAGTGTGTTTGGAGTCACCTCAAGCAAATTTGAAGCAACTCATAATACTTAAAGGTAAGTTATAGGAAATTCATTAGTTTATTTCACAATTAGCAAATAAATGTCACCCTTTCACCCATATTTTTAAGAAGGGGACTCATTTTAATTAGAACTATGAGTTTCAATTTTTTTTTGACAATCTCAAGCAATATCTAGTTAAGCCTCTAGTATTATCACCACCAGTCATGGGAAGGCCTTTAATTTTGTATATATCTACAACACCTTATGTAATAGGGGCCCTTTTAGATCAACATAATGATGAAGGTAAGGAATGAGAAATCTATTATCTCAGCAAGACACTAATCTCATGTGAGCTTAATTATTCCTTTATTTAAAGAGGCTTGTTTGGCCATTGTCATTTCATCACAAAATCTCTAACATTATATGCTCAACATCTAAGTTTATCTCATACCCAAAGTTAATCCCCTTAAGTACATGTTATCTAAATATGCTCTAGATGGTAGGATGGCCAAGTGGATATTATTGTCCAGTGAATTTGATATCGAATATGTAAATCAAAAGTATATTAAAGGAAAAGCTATCACAAATCAACTTTCAGAATCACCCTTTCTGGATACCAAACCTCTTATTATAGCTTTACTAGATGAGTCCATATTGACTACTACAAAATAAAATGGCTAGAAATTATATTTTTATGGCTCTTTCACCACCCATGGGTTAGAATCAAGAATCATCTTGGTAACCCCATAATATGACCTCATCCCTAAATCTTTCCACATTGCTTTCCCATGTAAAAATAATATTTTTGAATATGAGGCCTTAATTTCTAGTTTCTAATTAGCATCTAGTGGAATATCCAACACTTTCAGGTATTTCATGATTCACAATTGATTATCAAACAAGTGAATGAGGAGTTATAACTAAGCCCAATAAATTAATTCCCTATAAATTGTTGGTGGATTAATTGAAATAAAAAAATTAGTCTATCACATTCAAACAAGTACCAAAGGAAGTAATAAAGAAGCCATATCTATGGCCACTATCGGGTCTTTGATTGACCTTACAAAATATGTCCTTGAAGTAAATTTTCTCATTGAAAACCTGATAGTATTAACTCATAAATCCATGGCTCTTTTCTAAATTTATGCCATTTCTAATCTTAGTCTACCCTAGTATCATGCTATCTACTCTTACCTCCATGACAACATCTTACCATGAAGTTTAATCATCACCAATGTAAATCCATCATCCATTATACATCCTATTATACCATCCTTGGCATCACACTCTATTAGTGAGGCTATGATAAGACCATATTGAGATGCCTGACCTAGGAGGAGGCTACTCTTGCAATCAAGGAGATCCATGACAATATTTGTGGTGGACATGTCAATTGGATGGACCTAGAAAAGAAGTTATTTAGGATTGGATATTATTATCCTATAATGGATTAGGATGCCTACCAATATGTATGAAAATGTATATCCTATCAAAAACATGGTAATATTATTCATTACCCTGCACAAGATCTACAACCTATAATGATCTCATGGTCATATTCCATATGGGGATTAGATTTAATTGGTAAGATAAATCTGATGTCATCTGATGAGCATAAGTTTATAATCACTATTACAAAGTATTTTTAAAAATGATTTGAATTTATGCCACTTATCTACACCATAGGTCTTCAAATATCAAATTTCATTCTAAATTCAATTATTTATTGGTTTAGCATCCCAACCAAAATATTATCAAATAACCATAAGTATTTTAAGAATCAATAGGTCAAATATCTATGAAAATGATATCATATTGAGTACTAATTTTCCACACCCTACTATCCCCAAGGGAATGGACAAGTAAAAGCCACTAATAAGACACTTCTTAAGATTATTAAGAAAAATAGTCAATGATGTGGGTAGAAATTAGCATCTCTAACTATATCCTACACTTTGGTTTTACATAACTAGTGTCTGCACACCTACTAGAACTACTCTATACTCTTTAGTCTATGGAAAAATAATCTTTCCCATGGAAGTTAATCTCCCCTCCTTACGTATCTCTTTGTGGGGAGTAATTATCATTACTAACCTTAGGCAATAATGGATAAAATAGCTTGAACTATTGGATGAAAAAAGTCAACATTCTTTGAATCATCTTCAGGAATATCAAAATAAGCTCAAGGTCCAATATTATAAAAATATCCACTTTCGATAATTTGAAGTTGATGATCTAGTCCTCAAGGAAAATCAAAGGAATACCAATGTAGACTAGAATAAGAAGGGAAATTTTAAATCCAACTAGATCAGGCCCTACATAATTATTATAAAATTTGGATCATGAGCTTATATATTAACCACACTTGAAGGTTATGATCTCAATGAGCGTATGAACATCATGCACTTAAAATGATTTTTTACATGAAAGGCTCTCCAAAATTTCCATTTATGAGTCCCCACTCTTAGGGTCATATTCATTGGCATTCCACTTCTCCCTATAATTTTATTCTATTCCATCATTCCCCATATGACCTTGGTCTTAAAAGTGAGTATATCTTATATGCTTGGGTATAATTAGGAGACAAAAATTTCAAGCTAGGGAAATTCATTTCTAGTCATGTGAGGGAAATATATGTTGAGGAGTCTTTCATAATATCTCCATCCACTTTTAATATATCATCCATCTTATTTGTGACATCATAATACATATCCCAATATCATCCTCCATGATGATTTTTTCTCCTACTAGCCCCAAATTACATCCATACTTGTCCATCCATATCCATCCCTAAGTAATGATCCACAAGACCCCACTAATCTCATCATCATCAAAGGGTTACATAATATGATTACTCCAAGATCCATCATTCACTCTACAACTAAATCCTATGTTTTCACTCTAGACCTTAAAAATGGTTGTTTGAGACTAGTTTGGATCCTTGTCTTAGTCATGATAAAAACACATTTGGGCACAATTCATCCCATGTTTATATTTCACCATGTCCCTAACAAGTTGTTTCTCTTAAGATCTTTTGTAACTTTTTTATTAAGTATATTATATATATTCATTATCCCACATCATTTCCTTAGTTTCTTTATTAAGTTCACATGTATATAAATCAAACATCCTTAACCTAGTCCTTTTTAGCTTTTACGTTATGTTTTATCTTATCTTTTTATATTTGTGTTGATAATAAAGTTTGTTTATCATAATCATTAGGTCTTGTAAATAGTTTTCATAGTTAGTAAATTTTATTATCTTATTATCTTATCTCTGTATATTTTTTTCTTTTTGATCAAATGGGAACAAGGATGGCCTAAGTGACTACCCAATCTTAGAATTGGGAAATTCACCCAAAATAGAGTTCCCATGTACTATGACTTTAAATGTGGCCTTGACCACTATCATGTCCTTAGTACACTTATATTCACATGTGTAATATTAAAATGGATTGCCTACATATCTAATGGCTTCTAATCCCCCCCATCCCATCCCCCCTAATCATGCCACTATTCAGTCTAACCATCCTAACCTACTATCCCATACCCACCCATCTCCTTGGTGCAAGAGGATTTTTACCCCATGATAATTTGTGAGACACATAATTATTGGATTATTTATTATCATATCATTAACCAACATTACATATCATTTTGACCATCACATTATCTACATAAAATCATAATCATCTTCCATAATAATCAAAATCATGTTCATCTCATTTTAAGTTTAATTTACAACATCTCATCATTATCATAAAATCACATCACATAAATATATAACTAATCAACATAAATATCATATACAACATACCAATAAGATCCTCTAATTTATCTATCAATACATAGCATCACATCAACATAACTTCATATATCATAAAAATTATAATCACATAAATAATAATAGTCCATAATCTCCATTAGAGTCAATGTCAAAAAATATATGTATACATAAATGTGTCCCATGGGCATCAATTTGATAAAACACATGAGCATCCATAATATGATTCAAGTCTCACATATCACAAATTTCTTACTATGGTCTAATTGGTCTTTTGGGAGGCTGGTGTATTGACTATGAATAATTAGCTCTAAATTTCATTGTTGACATAGTGGATTCCACCCAGGGCATGATGCCTAGCTCCTACCTTCCACACGTCAAAATGGAAACTCCCCTCTCACTTGTGGAACTGGTGAAGCTAAAGGGGAGAGTCTCTAGGTAAGGTCTAGCTCCCTTTGATGCATCTGAGTTGTTCCAATAAGTACTAATACATATATATAGATATATAATGGGGGGTGAAAAGGGGAAGGATTACAGGAAAATAGAGCCTACTCTAAAAGGGTTGATGTACCAAATGATTTGACTTACTCACACTCACACTTGAAACCATACAAACACACATATAATTTAAACTAGAAAAAGGACTAGGCTACAAGAAGCTTAATAGGGAGGCTTTAATGGAACACACAGAAACTAGGGACTCACCATAGGTGTTGTGGAAAGGGCACACTGTATAGTAGCTTCTTTTTGTCTCTACACTTCCAAGTGTAGCTCTCCTTGTTGCCTACAGGAATGTCACCTTATAGACACCAGGTGCATTGGTGTTAACCATATGAAAGAATTAGGAAGCAATGAATAAACAAAAAACTAACACTTAGACACACATAGAGATATCTAACTAGAATAGAGGTGAAAAATGTGTTTATTGATTTCAAGTGAAAATTTGCCAGGGCTTCAGCTTACAAATGTGAAAGATCCATTTTCCAAATGAGAAGTCTACAATATATAGAGGAAGGAAGGAGGCCTTTTGGCACCCTTTTTACAAATGACCCATGTGTGTTCTGATCATTGGGAAGAGCAAGCTGCTTAAATATCAATATGAGAAATTATGGGCCATGTCATTTGTCAACTCACAAGACCACTCCTTCAAAGTGATTATGTGGCTTGTCTACTCATTAATGCAAAATGAAGAAAAAAAGGGTCACATAATTAGCCATTTGCACCTCTTTATGATCAATTTATAGACATTGTATCACCTGCTAGAGTAACTTCTTGAATTGATGCCTCCCTTCACCACTTGTACTATTTGCCTACTCCTACACTTGGCACTTTTATTTTTTCCTTGCCTTGACTCTTCTAGTTCCTTAGCTCTTTTCTCTCTTTGCTCTCTAGGCTCTTTGTTGGCACTCAAATGGATATTTCTCTATTGTAAAAATGACATTTACGGACCTATCAACATTTGAAAAACAATGGCTAATCTATCTTATTAAAGTTGACAGCTTCTAGGATGTCACCGTCCTTGACAAATTCCTTTAGGCCTTTCTCCTTTGACTCGCCCTTTGTTTTAAACCCTCCCAAAGGGGAAATATCCCTTTAGGTTATAGACACTAAAATCGTGTCTACTCCTTGGTCGACTCTCCCCCTTGGTCCCCTTGGTCCACTTCTACACAGTCCTAACCCACACACTTATTAATTTAAAATAATAACTTATATTAAATTAATGACACCTCCCTTGACACATCATCTATGACACCTCACCCTTAGACACACCCTGCCTTGGATACCTCCCCTTAGATGCCTCCCATCACCCTATGACCAATTTACGACCTATTTCAACCCTCCCATTAACCTCTCACACCTATTAAACCCACCTTCGACTGTTTTCCAATGACCATTAAACTCGACAGATGGAGGAATGGGCAAAAGGCTAATTTTAGCCTTTTTCCCATCTTCTAGCCACCGACATCAGTTACCAGTCGGTCGATGCCGATAGAATCAATGACGTCAGTTGCTTAAAACAACCCAAAGGTGATTTTTCTTCCCTTAGGGATGCTAAATCACAGCTGGGATGCTAAACACACTTGGGATGCTAAAATGATAGCATGGAATCAATCGATCATAGACCCAAAATTTGACCTCTCTTCCTCTCTCAGGTCTTAGACCTGGACATCAATAGGAACTATCTGAAATCAATCATCAGACTTCAACCAATGCTCTTTTGGCTATAGACACAATAAGGACAAGCATCTCAAACACCTCTAGCTCTGCACCAAGTAGGAGGTAAGTATTCTTTTGCCCTTTTTATTATTTCAGTAATTTAGAATGTATAAGTAATTAGCTTCTTTTCATTACTTCTAAGTATTATCAACTAGGCCCACCTATCAACCAGACCAGACCTGACTTTCTTCCTAGAGAGGCTGAAAAGCCTTCTTCATACCCTTACCCCTTTTTTAACAACCTATCCTCTACTCTTTGTCCCTCCTAAGACCTTATCTATTGCTCTATAAAATTGCTCAGACTACCACAGACATCCCAGTCCATTCTATTAACCACAACCCTGACCAGAAACTCATCCAAGGCCATTGCCCAATTTGACATCGACCATTGCCCCTACCAACATTGGCAACATAACCAATGTCGGCATACTGACAAACTGACAATGGCAGACTAACCGGCATCGATAACTTTTATCAACCGACGACGGCAGACTAACCGGTGTCGGTGACTGTGGAAGACAGATTGTAAGGAATCAGGTATGCATTATCTATTTCTATTTCTTTAAGTCTTTCATTATTTCTCTTTATCTAACATTATTTTTATCAACTAGTAGACTATCATCCCATAAGGAAGTCTTTGCACTTTTGGGACTGAGCTTTTGCTTGGCAGTCTACCTTACCTCCATCTAACAATCTCTTTGTTTAAGTCTTTCTCTCTACAGGTGTGATCCTCCATAGCCAAAGAGGAGTCCCTACAATGTCTAGATAACTATGCACAAACTTCATCTAGGTACGTACAAACCCTTGATCATTATCTTAGTGTCTTACTTTTTTTGAATGTGGAAAAGCAAAAATAGTTAAAAACATTATGGCACACCCAGTGGGACCCTAGAAGTCTTTCTTGGGTTCATACCTTTTATTCTAAAAACAAACCATTCATATAGGTGCATTAGATCTCTTCTTGCATCCTTTTCTTCTATCTCTTTCAAAATGAAACCATAAGCAAGTTAAAAATAATCCTTCTTTTTCTTTCTTTCCTGCATCTTAGACTAGTCAATTCATACTCTTCAACCTCTTCTCACTTGTCTACATTCGAACAAACATTTCAATTTGGGCTTAAAATCTATTGCATCTCATCTCTGCCTAAATGCATACTTAGCTCGCACATCTAGTAACTTAAAATGCATTATGAATAAAGCATAGTGCACTTATGTTACATGACCAAATCACTTTCACAAAATCAAACATCTAAACACGCCTAAGACAAGGCCCGACTAGGATTTCATCACCTAGCGGATACCTTACCCTTCCTGATAATCCCACTTGGACTTCACTACTAAGGGGAGAACCCACTCTATTCTCTAGCAGAGTATAAACTCTAGGGGAAGTATATACTGGCTAAGCCACCCAGCTTATCTCTGGGCTCGTGAAGTGAGGGGAGCTTGCTCCTTAGCACCAGGCCACGTACGAAATCTAATACAGATTTTGAGCACCAAAACTAACTTGAAACCAGCTTTAGACTGCTTTTTCTAGGACCTATTATAAAAGCCAATGTCCCAAACACACTCTTCTAAGGCATAAGCCAACATGATTCTAAAAGTTTATTCTTAATATTTAACTTTTAGGGTCTACTTGTCTTCATTTACTTTTCTATTTTTATCTAGATTTTTTTTTGAGCTAGTAAGGACGTTTTCTTCTTTTTTTCAAAAACTTTCAAATTCTTTGAGTTTCTAGAAAAACAAAATAACTAACATTGGTTTTTTCACTGACATCAGCAACCATCTTTTCTGGCATCAGTTATTTGACTGACATCGGCAACCTATTTCACCAAAGTTTTTTCACCGATGTCGGTCACAACCCAAAATTTCTCTTCCAAAATAGCAAGATTAAAACCCAACTTTCTTGCTGTTAGACACCCATTCTGAGTTTTTGAAACTAAAAAAACATAGTTTCTAGAACCTGACCCTTTTTTCCTTGAATGGTTTTGACATGTAGTAAAACCAAGACTTTTGTTGACCATGCAAGGCAACAACCACTTCTGCCTTCGCCTTCCATAACCAGTCCTCTAATGGAGTATCATTTAGAGACTGAATGAACTCCTACCCAACTGACCTCTACTCAACCCCCTATTGTCCCTGAAGGGGACCAAGACTTTGAAAGGTTCCTTGACCTCAATGTCAAGGCCCTTCAACATTATCTCATGAGAAGTCAAATGTGAGACTCTTTAGGCAACCCAATTTATGGGATGCCAACCTCTTTAGTTGAGATAGTAGTCATATCAATAGCGTCTGTAATTCAACCCGTAGACACCCAGGCCATCACCTCAGCTAATAACCAGACCATGACTAATATTCTAAGTGTGGATTCTCCTTCTATTTCTAGACCCACTTCCATCGAGGTTTTGGCCCCCATCAACCGCAAACTATTCAACCAAGTTCTACCCCTTTCCAAAACCTAGTTGTCTCCATCCCGCCTTCTCTTGCACCCATTAACACCAGGGTGGCTACTCATCCTTTGGCTAGTGTTGCCACCATTCAACCACCTGTAGTGACATCAAGCCTAGTCATGCCTTCTAGCTTCATGACACAACCACCCCTAGCTTTAACATCTATCTTAATGACTAGTTATCAATATGTTACACGTATACAAGCGCAACCAACTGTGTCATACACCCCTCCTAACACCTTCCAAGCACCTTACAATCTACAGGGCAATCCACCTACAAATCCATCAACCGATCTAATCAAAATGTTGATGGACAAAATGTCTAATCTTGAGACCTCAGTTTTAGGTTCAAGAAATGTCCTTTCATATGAGCAAATTTGTAATGAACCCATCCATCCCTCAGTCCCAATTTGACCATATCCCAATCAGTGAGAACTTCCCAAGTTTACTCACTTCTAGAGTAAGGAAGACCCATAGCAACATTTGTGAGCATTCAGGCATGCTTGTTATCTCATAGCCCATGATGATGCGTTGTTACTATGCACATTCCCCATGTCACTTTTTGGTGCTGCCCTTGACTGGTATAGTTCCCTTACCAGTCATTCTATCTTTTCTTTCACTCAACTAGCCCAACTTTTCCTTAACCACTTTTCTATCAACATCACCAAAAAGGTCTCCATCACGAACCTATACTCTATCAAACAATTTGACGATGAATCAATAGCCGATTTCGTTACTCGATGGAGAGGCTTAATCAACCAACTCTCCTTTTCTTTCCCTCAACCTGAGCTCATCGAGCTCTTTTCACAGGCATGTGCCAAACATATTTCATCTACTCTGTGGGTCCAAACATTCCACACCTTTGATGAAGCTTTCACCATGGCTAGGAAGCTTGAATTCTGTGCGGTCAAAGAAAACAAGGTCAGATTACGTAGTAAAAACCCCAATGCAAAGTCAAATGACCCTTCTTCCCAACCTTCTTCTTACAACATCAAGTCTAAAGGATCAGCAAATGCTATGGTCCTTAGGCCATCATCTTCAACAGCAACTAACCAATCTGAACCTTCCACATCTCAAAGCATCACAAAACAATTCCAATAACGGTATATACAGCATCAATATACTCCACTAGGAGAATCATATGCATCTATGTTGGATAAACTTTCCAAATAGGGGGTTCTCAATCTCCCTCAAATCTGACCACCTCAATTTGACCCTTTAAAAGCTATCCCTACCTAGTATAGGGAAAATGACTTCTGAAATTATCACCGTGTCCAAGGCCATGACATCAACAATTGTAAAACCTTCAAGAACATTGTCCAAGACATGATAGACAAGGGTGATCTTGTCTTGGATAACCCAAACACACCACCCAATCAAAACATCAACATCTTTAGACAACCTTTTCCTAACCATCCCCCTAGCCAAAACAACATGCAGACCATGGCCGATGACTCCTAAGAGCATAATATACGCACAGTCAGCACGGTCTCACCTCTTATGCCTAACCAACCTCTCTCATAGTCTGAAGAGGTTAATCAACCTATTTATCCATCATAAGAAGAAGATCCCTCTTCTCTTATTAGTCCATCACAGGGGGATGAACCTTTTACTCCCATTAGTTCTCCATTGACCTCTCCCATAATGGAGGATGCCTTGACGACTCCAACACCGGCTGCCTCACCTTCGTCCTTCTTATCAACAATGGGGGATCATACCTTTCCCATGCCTTGACCACACGCTGAAGCCATCACCATCCCTACGCTCTACCCTCTCGAAGAGCCACAATCTCCAATCCCTTCTCCGCCGAGAGAGGAACTCACCACCTCACCCACTTCAGTCGAAGGAGATTCAGTGAGGGTAGAATTAAACCTTAATCCATGTAATAGTATGCCTCACACTCAACCAAAGAAGGCTACTAAACCACATCAGAGAACTTTTCTCCCACCATCATCATTGCCCTCCATTTTGGGCCTCGATCTTTCTACCTTAATAGGAGTGCTTTCTACTCTGACACCCAACAAAAACAAATCACGTCCATTACTACCTTTACCTAACAAAAACATACCTCCTTCAAAGCATCCAATGTTTCTTACCATGAAAGTGGCATCTACACGTGTGACCACATCGCCAAACAAAAAGATGGTACGAAACACTCCCTCAACAGCTTCTAACCAGAAGTTGTCAACTTTTACTGCAACACAACGTATAGACCCATTAGCAAGTTCTTATGCCTTATTATTACGTCAAATTTTGCAATCCTCTAACATCACTCTTCCACCTATCAAACCATTTCAACCTCTTGGACCAAAACCGTCTTGGTTCGATGACACTAAAATTTGCCTATATCATCGCACACGTAGGCATGACACTAAAAATTGTTGTGCCCTTAAGGTTGCCATCCACCAATTCATCAATAAAGACACCCCTCTTATTAAGGACCCCTTTGAAAAATCTCTAACATCATCTAATGTCTCCCAAACCTCTTCACTATCACACTCATCAACTCTTAGATCAAGGCCATCTTGGTTCGATGACACTAAATTTTGTGTGTATCATCACACACCTAGACATGACACTGAGCATTGATGTGCTCTTAAAGTTGTCATTCGTCAACACTTCAAAAAGGACACCCTTCTCACTAATGATCCTTTTGACCACCCATTCAACAAACCATCGACACCATCCCATGCCTCTCGAACATCTTCACCTAAATCAAAGCCCATCATCACACTGTGGTTCCCCTACCACCTTCAACCCCTTTGTTTGAAATCAACACCATCAATGTGGCCAACATGTCACAAATCATATAGGATAAAGGGAAAGAGAAGGTTTCTCTCCCCCAAACATATCCATTCGTCAAGCCTCCTCAACCACCAAAACCCAAGACTCTAATCTTGGACACATCTCGACCAACTTATTCAAACCCAATTAATGACTCCAAGGTGAAACAACTTCACCCAACCTTTGTGAAGACATCTTTGTATGACCTCATTCAAAGCTCTCCACAACATCGACAAGCCTTAATCAAAGCCTTACAGGTAGTGGAGGTCCAACCTGAAGACCCCCAACCACTAGCTGCCTTAGTCCAATCATTACCAACCATTGCCTCCATCACCGTCCATAATTCTAAGATTCCAAACTCCAATCTAGAAGATCAAGATCTCACCCTCTCAAACTAAAACTATCAAACATTCTCCTTGTCACAAGAAGTAATTGGGGGAATTTGACTCTATATTGACTATCACGACCTCGACCAAGCCTCAACCAAACATCGACCAAGCCTCACCCAAATATCAACCAAACATTGACCAAGCATTGACTAAGCCTCGACCAAGCATCGACCAAGCCTAGACCAAGCATCGAACAAGCCTCGATCAAGCCTTGACCAAACATCGACCAAATATCAACCAACCAAACAATGACCAAACATCATCCAACCAAACATGCCAACAACATATCAACTAATTTCTTAATCATCTTTAACACGTGACCAATTTGGAAAAAATTAAATGAGGCAAGCTTGCTCCTAATTGGCTCAGACCTTACATCATAACACACAAGCATAGATCAGGGACTTATCATCTGTCTTCTTTTGAAGGCCAACTAGAAACTGAGCCCCTTAATACCTTGCATCTACGACCATCCTACTGTTAGTCAAGTACTCGTTTACTTGACATTTAACATGAGCTCATCCCTTGAGCATTCCTTGTCATCTTAATCCTTATTTCTTTCAACCCTATTTCCCTAAAGCAAACCCTATGTAACCCTTTTATAAAGTATGAATGCTTTGTAATAATAAAAGGGAGCCCTCGAACTTCTATAGTCTTATCCATGACTACAAATTCTATCAAAAATAAATAGAGATGTCAAAATATCAAAAGGTCATAAACTTATAAATGTAGACTGCTCCCTCGAAGGACAGCTGCATCATCATTGTTGTAATTAAATAGACTGCTCCCTTGAAGGAAAACTATTTAAAGCCCTCAAAAATGTATAAAGCAAAAATATAGACCACTCCCTTGAAGGATGGCTATGCCTAAAATCTTGCTACAAATAGCACTCTCTTAGAAGCTTCCCACATTGATCAACTTCACAAATGACCACAAAACAAATGACATCCCTACGTAGACTTCCTGCATTGATTAGTCTACCAAAAAAAAGAGGATCATGGACTTGGCTTGTAGTCATCTCAAGGTCTCCTATAAAAAGGGGCAAAGTTATCCCTACTAAAAAGGTTTACCCTGTCCTAATATATCACATCACCTACTCAAGGGATTTTGAGCTCATTTTAATGTCAAAGTGATTTGATTACTTCTCTCACACAAACAATGGTCAATGACGTAATGCATGAATGGGGCTTTTGTTTCTAAAACCCCCTACCTATGTTATCATTATGGTCCTTGTCAATGAAAGAGCAATGTGCCTTTCAATTCTTATACATCTTGGTCACAAGCAATCCAACCAAATCATTTTCTCAACCAAACCAAACCAAACCAAAACATTTTCAGACCACCAACATGACATAGTCCATTTCACTAGTTTCTATGGAAACTAATACACATGGAAACTATCAACCACACAATTTATGTCAAGCATATAAACCATTACTTGCTGAGGCATAAAAATACTCAATTCATTTTTAGCATACATCCATCACCAATATGGAAAATTGCTAGGGATGAAGGACCACATCACCAATGTTATAGAATACACCATCACATAATATGGAAAAGGCTGTAACATCATCATACCTTCATCATTCTTAACCTAACCAAACCAATCATCAACTGACTTTGACTCCTTGCCTAAACTACATTGGTCTGAGGCCCTTCCAATAAGGGCTATGTAGGCAGCACTCAACTGACATGCCATCCTTTAGGGTTAGCTCAGCCACATCCATTTGTTCATCTACTTGATGGATAAACCATTTCACCTTTGACCATGACTTAACCTAGTCCAAACCACCTATCAACCACTTTGACTCCTACTCTAAACTACATTGGTCTGAGGCCCTTCAAATAGAGGCTATGTAGGTAGCACTCAGATGACATGATGTCTTCTGGGGTTAGCTCAGTCACATCCGTTTGTTCATCTACTTGATGGACAAACCATATTACATTTAACCATGACTTAACCTCATCCAACCCATCCATAACCGACCCCCTTCCTCCCTTTTAGGGAGAACTACATTGGCCTGAGGCCCTTTCAACAAGGGCTATGTAGGTAGTACTCAGTTGACATGGGGTCTTCTAAGGTTAGCTCGGCCATTCCTTTGTCACATGTCATTCCTTTGTCCCTCCATCTAACAGACCAACTATCTCAACTCAACTCGACTAATGACCTTGGAGTTTGCACCTATCTCCTCAGACCACGACCACTTCCAAGACAACCTTGCCTTAGTTGTTTTGATTATATGTCTACTACCTCACGAATGGTTAGTAAAATTGTCTGTAACCCACATTTCAACCCTCATAAGTATTAGATCGTGAGCAAGTTAATCCCCACTACTTGTGACATTTTCATGTTTTCCAAGAGCACTTCTTGAGCTCGAGATACTTGGAACACAATGACCATTAGAGCTACAGCTTGGATCAAATAACCTAATTAGCTATGACTAAATGCTGGAGCCCAGTTATTTCAATTTTAGCACTCCTCGACCCTTGACCTGCGACAATTTGACCTGACCATCTCGTGGAGTGGTATGCACACAATCTCAACTATTGTAGCGTTCACACTCAAACTTCACCATATCCATCCACTATCTGTCAAATCAGCACCCAATTTCAGGTTCCCTTCCCTCAAATCCTGCTCTGAAGGGGAATACCTCATCCCATAATCAGGGAAACCAACATTCATTTTGTCTTGCAGTTCATTAGAACAACCAATAGGACAAAAAAGACCTCATCCCATACCTGGGGCAACCTACTCCTATTTTTGTCTTGCAGTTCATCAAGAACAACCAACAAGACAAAAGGGGGCAAATGTAGACACCAAAATCATGTCTACTCCTTGGTCGACTCTCCCCCTTGGTCCCCTTGGTCCACTTCTACACATTCCTAACCCATACACTTATTAATTTAAAATAATAACTTATTTTAAATTAATGACACCTCCCTTGACACATCATCCATGACACCTCACCCTTAGACACACCCCACCTTGGATACCTCCCCTTGGATGCCTCCCATCACCCTATGGCCAATTTATGACCTATTTCAACCCTCCCACTAACCTCTCACACCTATTAAACACACCTTTGACCATTTTCCAATGACCATTAAACTCGGTAGATGGAGGAACAGGCAAAAGGCTATTTTTAGCCTTTTTCCCATCTTCTAACCACTGACATTGGTTACCAGTTAGCCGACGCCGACAAAATCACTGACGTCGGTTGCTTAAAACAATGAAAAGGTGATTTCTCTTCCCCTGGGGATGCTAAATCATAGTTGGGATAATAAATCACACCTAAGATGTTAAATCACACCTGGGATGCTAAAATGACAACATGAAATCAATCGATCATAGACCCAAAATTTGACCTCTCTTCCTCTCTCAGCTCTCAGACCTGGACATCAATAGGAACTCTCTAAAATCAATCATCAGACTTCAACCAACACTCTTCTGGCTACAGACACAACAGGGACAAGCGTCTCAAACACCTCTAGCTTTACACCAAGTAGGAGGTGATTATTCTTCTGCCCTTTTTATTATTTCAGTAATTTAGAATGTATAAGCAATTAGCTTCTTTTCATTACTTCTAAGTATTATCAACTAGGCCTAGCTATCAACTAGACCAGACCTGAATTTCTTCTTGAAGAGGCTGAAAATCCTTCTTCATACCCTTACCCCTTTTCTGACAACCTATCCTCTACTCCTTGTCCCTCCTAAGACCCTATCTATTGCTCTGTAAACTTGCTCAGACTACCACAGACATCCCAGTCCATTTTGTTGACCACAACCCTAACCAAAAACTCATCTAAGGCCATTGCCCAGTCCGACATCAACCATTGCCCCTACCGACATCGGCAACATAACTGATGTTGGCATACTGACAAATTGATGATGGTAGACTAACCGGTGTTGGCAACTTTTATCAACCGACAATGGTAGACTAACTAGCATTGGTGACTGTGGAAGACAAATTGCAAGGAATCAGGTATGTATTATCTATTTCTATTTCTTTAAGTCTTTCATTATTTCTCTTTATTTGACATTATTTTTATCAACTAGTGGACTGTCATCCCACAAAGAAGTCTTTGCACTTCTGGGATCGAGCTTTTGCTTGGTAGTCCACCTTACCTCCATCTGACAATCTCTTTGTTTAAGTCTTTCTCTCTACAAGTGTCATCCTCTACAGCCAAAGAGGAGTCCCTACAATGTCTGGATAATGGTGCACAAACTTCATCTGGGTACGTACAAACCCCTGACCATTATCTTAGTTTCTTACTTCTTTTGAATGTGGAAAAGCAAAAATAGTTAGAAACACAGGTCTAGAGAAATGTCCTTCATTTGGTATCTAAGAGCCCCCCACAAGGGTACCTACCCTTTGGGGTCCTTCAGTTGTCTTTGTCTCTTTGGCCTCTTCTACAGGCTTTTCTGCTGGCTTTTCTGCAGACAATTTTCTCGCAGACAATTTTTTCTGCGGACAATTTTCCCATAGACAATTTTTTCCATAGATAATTTTCCCATAGACAAAAAGTCCATGAGAATTATCTCAGAATTTTGATGTCTTCAAAAATTTTCCTTGGGTTCTTTTGAGCTTGTAACTTTCTAATTTCCTTCAAACTTTTTGTCCAAAGGAATTCCTTCAGACAAAAATTATGAAGGAATTATGCCTTTTGCCTTAACAAAATTCTGAAGGAACTTACCCTTACAACTTTCTTTAGCTTCTTTAAAGTGCTCCCTACCCTCTGCAAGGGCTCTTGAACCCAGAAATGGCCTTCATAAGGGCACTTGTCCTTCGATAGGCTTGAAATTTCATTTGAACCACTCCTTTGAACCAACCATTACACCAATTGATTGAACTGATTCAATGGTTCAAATAGTTATTAAACCAAGGCATTGAACTGTTTGATTGAACCTGTCAATGAAATTTGTGTTGAACTTTGCTGATGAACTTTAACATTGAACCAAAAATGTTGAATCAACACATTGAACCAAGATGATGGACCGACTGAGTGAACTGAGTGATTAAACCATCTAATTGAACCAAAACATTAAACCAAGGCATTAAACCAACACATTAAACCAAGCCGATGAACTATTTGATTAAACCAAAGGTGTTAAACTTTGCTAATTAAACCAAGGCTTTTAAATTTGTTGATGAACTGAGGCATTAAACTTTGCCGATCAACCGAGGCATTGAGCTAAGGCATTGAACTGGTTTAATGGTTCAACGGTTCAAAGATGCGAACCTTCTTTCTGAATTTTAGACAAGAGTCTGAAGATGCTTTGAAAAACCTTACACTCTTTGAACTGGTTCCTTAAGTGATGAACGACTCACCTACAGAGTCTGTAGAAAAATCTTCTTTGTAAAGTCCATAGAAACTTCACCTACAGAGTCCATAGAAAATCCATGCCTACAAAAATAGTAGAAATAGACCTATAGAGTCTATAGAAATGGACCTATAGAGATGGTAGAAATAGACCTATAGAGTCCATAGAAATTTTTGGACTTGTACGAAATCAAAAAATGAATTGACCTAGAGCAGTAGGGGAAGAAGGGGACCGATTTTGGCCTGTTAGACCAAAAATGGTCAACAAATTGGCGACTCCCAGGGGAAGCATGCCTGATATGCTTAGAAGCCAGTTGCCTCAAAATCCATTGGACATGGAGTTAGAACGTAACTTAAAGATCAGCAATAGACCTAATAAATTCAATAACTAGACACAAAGATTTACCCCAAAAGGAAATGAAAAACACACACAAAGCTAAGAAAACTACTAACATGTGCAAAAGGCACTTAGGGAAAATAGGATAAAAGCAAGGAAAATATATACATGATGGAAAAGGGACTCAATGGTAATGCTTAAGATGTATCCCATTAAATAGGATATATAGCTCTTCACCATCCAACCTAGAGAATTAGAATGCATTATGTTACTTACACTGAGTGATTACGTACGGGCTACTCCATAGGGCATCAAACTTTGCATTCTTTCTAGGCTTATCTTGGTCCTCATCCCATTTCATGACAATGTATCCTTTAGAGAAACCTTTTGATGAATATTTCTTATCTAAGTATCTTTTTATTTGTTGTTGTCAACTAGTCATAAAAGTCATAGCCTAGTCCCTTGTCTCTTGGAGTTCCATCAGCTCGCATAGCCTAACCTCCATGCTATTTCCTTCTTCTAATTGCAGCTGGTGAGTGAGGTCCAAGGCTAGCAGCTCAAGTGAAATGGGGAGCCTAGCTTCCCTTCCATAGATGAGTGTGTATGGCAAGTTGTCAGTTGCCCTCTTTAGGGTGACCCTATCTACCCACAGGGCTATTTTCAACTTGGCATGCCAAGTCCTCTAATTTTCTTCCATGGTTCACTTGATGATCCTAATTAGGTTCTTATTTGTAGATTCAACCAACCCATTCCCCTATGGGTAGTAATTAGATGAAGTCCTGAGATAAACACCATATCTCAACACCCATTCACTTATTTTAGTTCCCAGAAAAGCTAACACATTATCTAAGATTATGGTTGCTAGAACCCCAAACCTTGACACTAGGTCCTCATAAAAATCTAGAATTGCACTTTCATTGGCTTCCTTCAGAGTGATAGCCTCCACCCATCTTGTGAAATAATCCATGGCGGTTAGGACCCACTTGTGTCCAGCACTGGAGGGAGGATTAATCATCCCTATGAAGTTAAGGCCCCATTACATGAATGGTTGCTCTACCTGAATAGGCTATAAAGGCATGGTAGCTAACCATTACTTCCCATCAAAAATCATGCACTTCTGGCACTTTCAGACCTAGGCATGGGTATCCCTAAAAAGAGTAGGCCAGAAGTAGCCAGCTCTCATGATTTTTGCTATTATATCCCTAAGAGCAAAATAACCACCAGATGGCCCATCATGGAACTCAAATAGCACCCTATCAGCATAACTTGATTCCAAGCATCTAAAAAAGACTCCCATGAGATCCCTTCTGAATAGCACTTCTTCAATTAGGGCATAAGGGAGACACTAGAGTCTAAAATACCTTCTCTTGGTCTTGTTAAGTGAGTGCAGGTACTCACCAATGAGAAGGAAATGCCTCATGTCTGATGTCTAATCCTTCATGACAGCTGGTTCTTCCACTGTAGCTGCATCATGGATTAGCAGACTATCCTCTTTTTGTTGCTTAAATTTTATAGTGAGGTGTTCACACCGGCCTCTCCCTCTTACCAATTTGGTGATCTTGATATCTACATCATATTCCATCACCTTAGTGATCCACCTTGCTCTCTTCTCATTTAGGTCTCAGTCGATCAAGAAATCTTTGATGTTGGGATGTGGAACCATGAGGTGGATTCTGCTATTAGATAGCATATGTCTAAATTTCTTTAGACTCTATATGACTGCTAGGACTTGCTTTTCCACATATGTGTATCTGACTTCAAAACCTTCTAGACCTTGGCTAAAAAATACAATTGGTTGCTCATGGTTATCATCACTTGCCTGGGTAAGCATGGTGGATATTACCCCTTCATTGTCGAAGGTGTAGAGGTTAAAATCTTTGGTGAAGTCAAGGCTAATCAAAGTGGGAGCCCGAGCTATGGCCTACTTGATTTCTTCAAACCTATCCTTTCTTCATGCTATCTATGTGAACTCTTCACCCTTTCTTAGCATAGAGGTCAAAGGCTTGACCATTTCCACAAAATTTGAGATAAATCTTCATATGAAATTTATCATACTATAAAAGATTTGCAGGCCTTTTTTGTGCTTAGGCAAGGACAACTCCAAGATGGAGCGAACTCTTTCTGGATCAATAGTCAGTCCCTCTAAAGAAACAATGTGACCAAGGAGCTTTCCCTCATGGACAATGAACATGAATTTCCTCAGATTGAGAGATGTACCAAAATCTCTACACCTCTCAAAGATTTGTCTAAGGTGTTTCATGTGTTGTCTCACTTCCTTGGAGAAAATTGTCACATCATCAAGGTATACCAGCACAGTATTATTTATCAAGCATTGAAAGGCCATGTCCATAGCTCATTGAAAGGTGGCACCAACATTAGACAATCTAAAAGGCATTTTCCTATAAGCAAATGTTCCCCACTTGGTAGTGAAGGATGTCTTGTGCTGGTCATAGTCTTGCACCAAAATTTGGTTGTATCCTGAATACCCATCCAGGAGGGAGAAACACTCACTTCCTATCACCATTTGAAGGATCTACTCCATGCTTGGGAGAGGATAATGGTATTTCAAAGAGAGTCTATTGAGGTCTCTAAAATCAACACATAGTCTGATCTCCCCATTATTTTTCTAGATAGGAACAAGGTTGGCTAGCCAAGAAGAGTGTTTGATTAGAAATATTATCTTGGACTCAATCAACTTAGTGAGCTCCTTCTGCATGAGAGGCTTAATCATTGGATTGATGGTCCTCTATTTCTACTTGATTGGCTTGGCACCTTCTTCCAGCTCAATGGTATGCTGGGCCAAACTTAGGATGAAACCCTTCAAATCACTATACTCCCAAGCAAAGATATCAACAAATTCTTGGCATAACAAGATGAAGGCCTACCTTTCACGGTTTGTGCACACTTTCCCAAGTGCAAACAACTTATCCTTAAATATTTCCACCTTATCATGGTGCTCTTCCTTTGTTGTGATGCATGTTTTATTGCTTTTCAACTGGTCATCTCCATTGAAGATATTCTCTAGTGTAACCAAATCCTTGAGGAGCTTATTATTCTTCAGCTAAATAATTTGGTTGCCATATTATTGTTTCAGCTTAACCTAGGTTTTGTAGAAAACTCAACTTCTTCTTATAGGAAGAGTGTTATTTGCTAATCACTATTGAAGACCTACCAATTGGTGATGTTTTCAGGTACAGAGGGCTAGATCACTACTTTCAAGTGACGTGAGCTATGGTCTCAACCTATTTCCTGAGGAATATCAAACTGGGCACCAACTACTACCAACCTATATGCTTGCTTGTTTTGTTTTCTAGGAATGGAGGTAATATTGAAAGTGAAGAAATTTTCCACTAAGTCCCATACCCTATGTTTTTAGGACTTTAGTAGAGAATTCCTCATCAAATTTTAGCCTCTTACCTGATTGACAATCAACTCACTATCACCAAATACTTGTAGCTCTTTGATTCCTCATTTCCTTACCCACTCCAAACTATGGATGAGGGATTCATATTTCATAAATATTGTATGTGCAAGAAAATTGGAAACAAAAAGCTAAAAAATACCTCTCTTTTGAAGGAGAAACCAACACCGCTCCACCACCAGCTCCTAACTTACTCTTTGAACCATCAAAGAACAACTGCCATAGACCTGAGCTTTCTTGGCTAGCTTTCATCATATTTGGTACAAAATTACCCTCTTCATGCATGAAATAAATTCTAAGGCCTACCTCCTCTATGAATTTTTAAGGATCATGCTCGAAGTTGTCACTTCCCCATTCATCTAAGAGCAGGTCTACAACTCCTTCAAGGGTAGAGGATGGAGATTAGTCTACTTAGAACTCCTCTTGCTCAATGATGGCATAGCTAACATTCACTACCTTGAGTGAATAAGGTTCTAGGTGATCTCTATGGAGTGGCTCAGATTCAATCTTGACTTTAGTCCCATACTTGGTTCTAAAAACTAGATAAGACCAATTCGCTGCTAAGTAGCCACCTATCTTGGATGTAAAATCCATAGATAAGTAGATGGCAAAGTAAATAGGGACATCCACCAGTACCATATCATGAGGAACTAAGAAGGTTAGGCAAGCATGCAGTGTTAAGCTCAAACCTCTTACCACCCCAACTATCTTTATTGGGGTTCTATCTAGCTGTAGGACTCCCTTGGTCATTTCTTCATATTTCAAGCCTAGCTTATTGGCTATGCATTTAGGCATCACCGAGGTGCTTGCTCAACTATCAATGATGCAATTGTGCACCAAGAAATCTCCTATGACCAAGGACACATAAAAAGGAGGAACCTTTTCTTCTTTATAGGCCTAACCTAAGGTGGAAGGCTATCCATTCATCATCAAAACATTGTTAGCTTTTGCTGGGATACCTTGTTCATCTAGCTCATGCAATTCCTTCTGTAGCATATCCTTTTAGCCTAGTATTTATAGTGAATCCCACAAGGAGATGTTCATGTACAACTTCTTCATCTATTCAACCACATTGACTTGAGGGTTGCCTTCCTTCAAATTTTCTTTGGAATTATTTACAGCTTGAGGTGTAGGCTAAGGAGCTAAAGGTACAACTAATGGTTTAAAACTTGGGACTTTTTGATTAATGTGTGATGAATAAAGTGTTGCTAACATTTGGGTAGTAGCTTGAGCTTCTTCCATTGCTCTCCTTTTGAATCTTGTGTTGGCTATAACATAATCAGCCTGATTGTCTATAACACCCACATAATTGATTGAATAGAATTCACATTCCAGATGATTCATGAGGCTAGAATCAGGCTAGGTCTAACTGCTACTTGTGCTAGGCTACATTGGAGCCTCAAAGAGATGGGAATGGGTGGCTGCCTGATTGTCTTGTAAATTTAGACAATAACCCATCATTTCATTTGTATAAATAGCCTACTTCTAACCATATCCCATGGTTGAACAACTTGGTTGTTATTGCACTAGATTGTTTTGAATGGGCACCATAACCTTAGATGATGAAGGGGATCATGGGTTATAGCCTTGAAAGGGTCTAGTCTAAGTAAGCTGACCCTATCCTTATTTGTAATTTTGGAAAGGGGGTCTAGGAGCTTGACCATAATACTGGTATCCTTGGTTTGGTCAGTTGCTTTGAGCTTGCTACCTTTTAATAGCTACAAGTTCATTTAACATATTTGGCAATAGACTCTTAACTTCATAAAGTTCATTAGGTGGGGTAACATTTGGGTTTTATTATGCTAAGTAGAAGAGCTAAGGTAGGAGTAGTAGTCTAGATTGGAGGTAGCATTTTAGGGAAAAGTGGCATATGGGGTCTAGGAGTTATCTTCCCAACCTACACTAAGCAATTTTAATTTGTTATAGTTATGTCGTAGGTGGCAGGCATCACATGTCCTCCCATGGATTATATCATAACAATGATATCACTATTAAATGCTCTTAAGTAATATAGGAAACCATAGTTAGGAGTAGGTCTTACCAGAATGGGGATTCTATCCCATGTCTTCTAAAATTGAGTGTTAAAATCCTGCATGTATTCATGTGGGGCTCTTTTCATGGTAGTCAGCTACTCGACAAGTGAGAAGTGGTCACTCTTTTTTCCAAAATGGTCTATCAAGTGAGTGCCCAATTCATTCCAAGAAATGATTGAATTTACAGTCAAAGCCCCATACCAGTCTAGAGCTTTGCCCTTGAGAGATAATGCCAGCAATCTAATTGTAATATTCTCCTCAGTGACATTGTGAATACTGTAGAGGTTAGCAATATTTCTGATGTGTTTGATAACTATGATGGGCCCCTCTCCATCAAATGGGGGCACACTTTTGAGGACTACTCCTAGAATTGGGTCATAGTGCTAGAGATTGAGGGGGCTCTAACCATGAAAAGTCACAAAGGGTAGTGCCATAGCTATGACAAGATGTAATCACGGCCTTACCATAAATGTGTTCTTTACAGCATGTTTGGGAAGGTGGTTTACTGAATAAGGATGGGTCTTCTCAAACCTCAGTCACTTTGCTAAGTTCAAAGGCAATTCAATGAATTTTAAAGGAACACCCTTGGTAGTAAACCGTGTGGTGATTTTAGGCATAGGAGCTCAGACTGGTCTTTGATCAAAAAAATGAAGCTCTTACTAGTGGAGTCGCCAGATGCTGAAAATGATTGGTTTGCTATAATAGGACCAACATTAATCCTAAAACTTTACTGAGTGTAAAAAACATGGTCCCACTAGGCATGCCAAAAACTATTGACGTAGTGGATTACACCTAGGGTAGGATGCCTAGCTCCTGCCTTCCACACATCAAAATGGAAACTCCCCTCTCGCATGCGAGACTGGAAAAGCTAGAGGGGAGAGTCTCTAGGTAAGGGCTAGCTCCCTTTGATGCATTTGAGTTGTTCCAATAAGTGCTAATACATATATATATAGATATATAATGGGGGGTGAAAAGGGGAAGGATTATAAGAAAATAGAACCTACTCTAAAAAGGGTGATGCACCAAATGATTCAACTTACTCACACTCACACTTGAAACCATACAAACACATACGTACACTTTAAATTGGCAAAAGGACCAGGCTATAGGAAGCTTAATAGGGAGGCTTTAATGGAACACATAGAAAATAGGGACTCACCATAGGTGATGTGGAAATGGCACAACGTATAATAGCTTCTTTCTATCTCTGTGCTTCTAGGTGCAACTCTTCTTATCACCTATAAGAATGGCACCTTATAGACACCAGGTGCATTGGTGTTAACCTTATGAAAGCATTAGGAAGCAATGACTAAACACAAAACTAACACTCAGACACATATAGAGATATCTAACCAGAATAGAGGTAAAAAATGCATTTATTGATTTCAAGTGAAAATTTGCCAAGGCTTCACCTTACAAATGTGAAAGATCCATTTTAAAAATGAGAAGTCTACAATATATAAAGGAAGTAAGGAGGCCTTTTACCACCCTTTTTACAAATGACCCATGTGCGTTCTGATCATTGGGAAGAACAAGCTGCTTAAACATCAATATAAGAAATTATGGGCCACAATATTTGTCTACTTACAAGAAAGCTCCTTCAAGGTGATTACATGGCTTGTCTACTCATTAATGTAAAATGAAGAAAAAAATGGGTCCTGTCATTAGCTATTTTCACCTCTTTATGATCAATTCATAGACATTGTATCACCTGCTAGAGTAACTTCTTGAATCGATGCCTCCCTTCACCACTTGGACTATTTGCCTGCTCCTACACTTGGTACTTTTATCTTTTCCCTACCTTGACTCTTCTAGTTCCTTGGCTCTTTTCTCTCTTTTCTCTCTCGGCTCTTTGTTGGCACTCAAAAAGCTATTTCTCTATCATAAAAATGACATTTTTGGACTTGTCACCATTTGAAAAACAACAACTAATCTATCTTCTTAAAGTTGACAGCTTTTGGGACATCACCATCCTCAAAAAATTCCTTCAGGCCTTTTCCTTTGACTTGCCCTTTGTTTCAAACCCTCCTAAAGGGGAAATACCCCTTTGGGTCTGGAGAAATGTCCTTCATTTGGCAACTGAGAGCCCCTCACAAGGGTACCTACCCTTTGAGGTCCTTCGATGGACTTTGTCTCTTTGGCCTCTTTTACAGGCTTTTCTACGGGCTTTTCCATGGACAATTTTCCCATAGACAATTGTTTTCATGGACAATTTTCCCACAGAAAAAATTCCATGAGAATTGTCTCAAAATTTTGATGTCTCCAAAAATTTTCCCTGGGTCCTTTTGAGCTCACAGCTTTTCAATTTCCTTTAGACTTTTTTTGAAGGAATTCCTTCAGACAAAAAGTCTAAAGGAATTATGCCTTTTGCCTTAACAAAATTTTGAAGGAACTTACCCTTCCAGCTTTCTTTGGCTTCTTTGAAGTGTTCCCTGCGCTCTGTAAGAGCTCTTGAACTTGAAACTAGCCTTTACAAGGGCACTTATCCTTTAGGAGGCTTGAACTTTCATTTGAACTACTCCTTTGAACCAACCATTGAACTAATTGATTGAACTGGTTTAATGGTTCAAACAGTTGTTGAACCAAGGCATCAAACTATTTGATTGAACCTATCGATGAACTTTGTGTTGAACTTTGCTAATGAACTGAAACATTGAACCAACATGTTGAACCAAGCTAATGAACTATTAAATTGAACCAAAGGCATTGAACTTTGTCAATCAACTGAGGTATTGAACCAAGGCATTGAACTAGTTCAATGGTTTAACGTTTCAAAGATGCGAACCTTCCTTGTGAATTTTAGACAAGAGTCTGAACAATCTTTGCAAAACCTTGTACTCTTTGAATTGGTTCCTCAAGTGTTGAAAGACTCGCTTGCAGAGTCCGTAGAAAAATCCTCTTTGTAGAATCCATAGAAACTTTGCCTACAGAGTTCATAGAAAATCTATACCTATAAAATGGTAAAAATGGACATGTAGAGTCTATAGAAATGGACCTATAGAGATGGTAGAAATAGACTTGTAGAGTTCATAAAAATTCTTGGACTTGTGCGAAATCAAAAAATGAATTGACCTAGAGCAGCAGAGGAAGAAGGGGACCGATTTTGGCTTGTTAGACCAAAAATGATCAATAGTCATTACATGTTATTCTAGTGGCATTGTTGCCTCATATAAGCCCCTATATTATTGAGCCTTTTATGTTATTCATGTGATCTACCTCATGATTGATGTCATCCCCCACTTTAACATTGCTACATATCCCTCCTCCTTAAACCTCTTAGCCATCTGCACCTCTCCCATCAACTTCCTCACCCTAGCCTATAACTACCCAATTTGGACCTATAAAGTCATAATCCATGCATCCTAACTCTGTATTTGACTATATAAATTGAGTATATGAGAATTTTGACTCTAGATATGTCCTTGCAATGTAGCCACCTTCCCCTATAAAATTGTAACCTATCCATGAGCCCTAACTAGTTGTTTATCCCTCTATGAAAGTTTCCCTTGTAAGTTTGGCCTAATCTTATCTCTCTTAGTAGTAATCTATGTAGTCTCTAAGGTATGGGCATGTACCTCTCTCATGAGCTTCTTTAAAAGTGATCTCTCATCTTCCATCAAAGGTGCCCTAGATGACCCTAACTCATCTCCGCCTCCACTCCCTCTAGCCTAAACTCCACTTTCACTAACCTATCCCTTAACCCTTGTCTAATATCCATCTAGGCATTCTTGATCTCCCCCATCCACATCTATAGAATCTAGTCCCCCATGCCCATCATAAAGGTACTATATCTAGGCCTATACTCTATGATATCACCTTTTACCTAGCCTAACTTGTACCTATAATAGTCTTTTCACAACCCCTTCCTCACTCTAGTATGATGCCTAAATGGCCTGAATGACCAACTTTGTGCCCACCAAGTCATATATGTTACTATCACACCAAGATCTAGGATTAGCATTTGGTAATCCCATACTACTAAGATAATGCTCTCATAGTCTACTCATGTTAATTCCATATCCAAAAGAGTCCACAATTAAACCCTCTCTCTATCATTATGATCACATAGGTGTTCCCCACCAGGCACATCCTGCAACCTCTTGATCTCTCACTTCACACAATAAGGTCTAGACCACTCAATGATATAAACTTGATCTAGTAAGATAATGCTTTATCATAATAAATAGACTAACATATGTATCATTGGCCCATCCCCACTATAACTATCTATAGGGCATTTGTGTAATGTGTCTTGGCCACAAGCTATCTAATGTATGTCTATAAAATTGGATCTCCATCACATTAGATCTTTGTATCCCCAAAATAATGTACCTCCTAAATAGTATAGTCTTATGTAGCTATCCATCTGCATGTGTATCTAATGGATGATTTATATTAATGTGATCCTAACTCCATATCTACATTAGTAGAGATGGGCCTAGTCTCATTGTTCCTCTATAAGCTCCCATGTGTAGCTATCAATATAAGTGGCCCAATACAACTAGGCCCCAGGCAAACACTCATTAGTCATGAACCATGTCTGAAATTATGTCTCTGAATCCCAAGTGAAACCACTACCCACTCTTATCCAATAAGAGTATGCTAGTTATAATAGACATCACCACCAATGTTAACCTATTAATCATGCCCTCCCTTAGGGCCTTATTGATTTCCACTCATGCATCTTGCACCATAATATATATCTTCCCATCCATCCTTTATACTATCAAATTAAGGGTATGTGAATGCCAATATATCATGTGACCTCTTGTGGGAAGATAAAAGATTTGAAACAAATCCTCTAGAGTGATTATCATCTCCCTAATCATGAAATGAAAAATGATCATCTCCAAGTTCCACTTATCAACTAGGGTTGTGATCCATGCTCTATTTATCTACACTATAATCATAGTTACAACATAGTATAATATAATCAACTATAACATGCCATATTCCTCTAGTGTCAACAAGTGCATCTCATGTAACACCTAGGGACATCATAGTCAATATGTTATCACTCATAAATTCTCCTACATCAACCACACATCCTATCACATCATAGTCATATCATCATCCAGCCTATCCTATCTCATCAACCTAACAACCTATCTTCCCCACCCTCTACAACCCTCATCACTCCACCTTATCTACCTATCTATTTTTTACTTTATAAATTACCCATCTACCTCATCATCTAAACCCCCCATCTCATTATCCTAATCCTTAACCCATCTTAACTCATCCCACTTTATCCCCCCTCTTCAACTCAACAACTAAAATCTAACTCACCCTAACCCAATCCCATCCCTATCCCTAACCCATGTGTTTAAGTCCCTAATTTTTATAACTTATCCTAGCCTACCCTAATATAATTTATCCTAACCTAATATAACCTCATTATTATTCACTCATCTACCATAACCCCCTCGTCTTATTCCCCATCCATATCCTAACTTATTTAACCTAATCCTATCCATCATAATCCCCTAAACCCCATTCACCTATCCACCTTAAGTCTTTACCCCTCTAATTCTTGTGACCCACCTAATCCCCTATCCCTATACACTCTATCATAACATATCCTAACTTTATCCATCCTAATCATTACCCACCTTAAAATCAACATAACCAAACCTTATCCATCCTCACTTTCCCTTTGCCTAATCACCTCATCTCTCTAACTCACCCCTTCCTCTCTCCCTAAACCTAACCTACTCATATCCATCACCTAATAACTTTAAGTCCCTAACCTAATCCTATCCACATTATAGCTATCCACCCAAAACCCTACCACCTAACTTCCCTTCATAAACCTTTACCCTAACCACCATAATATTGTTAATCATGACCTAGCTCTAATATGTGATGTCAACAATATTATTTCTTTGCATTATGCAATTTTGCATAACCATGACTTTAACCTCATAGTTTTTCAAAACTATAATTTTCTTATCATGGTATTATAATATCAGATATCACTTTTCATGATATTTTAATACCATATATCACCTATCTTAATATTACAATATCACCATTTGTGACTATGATATCGTAACTTACAGGAAAATTATCACCACTAAAGGCATTACCCTCAATCATGGTAATTTACCCATGGAATCTACATCTAATAAATGAAGTAATAAATTCAAAAACATAAAAATTAATGTGCTAGGGGTTAATTACTCACTAGTGGTCCCACATTAATTGGCCTCTAATGCTCTATGACCCTCTCTTTGTGATGTGATGAGTGTGAGATGTGATTCATGGCTAGAGCTCCAAAACAATAAAATTAATAAGGGTAAAAGATAAAATGAGTTTTTTCAACCCCTTTCTCTATTTAACCCCTATCCTACCCCTATTTTACCCCTCATACCCATTTGACCCTTGTTAAACCCACATTTTATTATTTTTAGAATAATGGAGTTTTATTCCTAGTTAAATAGATAGGTTTGAGTAAAGTAAACTAGTAAATAATATGTAATAATTAAGATAATAATTTTTGTAAATAAATTTGTATTTTTTCCTTTTCTAAATATAGTAATAAATAAGATAAATCTAACTTAGCTTATTTTGAATGATCCATACTGAGACAGGGTCTGATACTAGAGGAGCAAGACTAGGAAACTATCAAAAACTAGATCTTGGGGTTCATTTCTAGATTCGATATGAGCACTAAAAATGGGACACCCTATTGTACAGTGTTGTGATCCTTTTCTAACACTATTATCTATTTGGTTTGAGGTTTTTGGGTTCTATTCAATAGACCTATGTTACCATATTAGTGAAATATCAAAGCTAAGAAGCTTCTGGAGCTTGTTGTGCATCTATTTTTAATATTTAAATCCATAGGAGATCTTTGTGATTTAAATTTAATGAAAACTTGGGAAACTTCACACCCCATATGTGGGCACACTACCTACATACCAATACTCTGAAGAGGGATCAAGATAATGTAGTTCTCCCATTGAAGTGCTTGGTACAATTATGTATGATAAATGTAACTATATGTAATACTCGATGTACTTCTAATGGATAAGGATTGGTTCAAAGGTTTTAATAAGCTTAGAATGATATTATAAGGTTTTATTTAGATAATAGTTAAGAGTTATTGAGTGTACATGTTCGTATTCTTACTTCTTTCCTATAAATGAGTGTCAACCCTTCTAACTGGACTTTGAATGGCCTTTTTTAAGGGATTAAATGATCATGGGTTAAATTAATTCACATTAGGTTGAAAAATAAAAGGATAAGGATATAAAATAATTTGACCATTAGGACCAAAAATTAACTTTGACAATAGAACCATAAATAATACACCCTGGATTCCAACACTCCTATCCAAGTTAGGTGATGTTATCCTAAGGGAATGAGACATAGGGGGATGGATCTAGGCCTGAAAGAGATATCTAGGTCTGTAAGGGTTAAGTTCAAAAGTCTATGGGTGACTGGGAATCAGTGAAGGAATAGCCTAGAAGGGTTGTGTAAGAAAGTAAGAAGACCTATGGATTGGGTGTCATTAGCCATGCTTAAGTCATTCAATTTTGCATTTTATATGACTAAATTTACACCCCTTTATTCTAGTGATACAACAAGGTAAAATTCTAAAATAAAGGAAAGTAAAAAGCATACTTGAAATTACATGTAAGGGAGAAACTCATGAAGTTGTGTGATGTTGGATGTTCATAAAGAGAGCACACTGTGAAATTTGAATCTACAATGAAAACATAAAATTAGATCAGTTCTTACTAGATATGCTATATCCAAAATAATAATGTATAAAAGCTAAGTAAGATGAAGATAAAGGAACAAATACACCTCACTAAGTACATGAAATAATATAAAACTTATTATGATGTTAGATTATGTTGGATGATGCTGTGTATGTGTTGAATCAAGAGTAATATCATGAACAGAGCTAAGTGATAAATTCCATAAAAGGTGGCTCAAGAATGTAAAGGCTATCCCTTTGGATCCATCATCACCAACTGAGTGAATCTAATAAATCATGCATGTGTCAATCAATATTTGGATTGTGTGTCAAATCCCTATGATTAGGTGGCTCAAGAATACAAAGGCTAGCCCTTTGGCTCCATCATTTCCTTGTGAAGTGAAGATATGAAGTGGTATTGGTATAGAATAGATGCCATATGAGATGGATCATGGAGCCCATGAATGTTTTGAAAATCTAATAATGTGGCATGGATAGCCTAAATGTATGTTAGAAACTAGCCCACTCTTATCCATTTCAAAATATGGAGGTGAGGTTTGTATGAAAGCCACTCCAAAAATAATTTACTAGGCTTATATGAAAGTCAACTTGAGAATTTGGGTACTTATAAAGTTAAACTTGTATGAAAGTTTAACTTGAAAGTGATGGCAACCACCTATAGATTAAGGCACACAACTACTGAGAATACATGTATAATAAACTAAACTCAAAAATAAAAGAAAATCAAATTTCCATGCACATTGACCCCAATCATTGGTTTTTATAACATGGATTATGATTTGGAAGTTGTGTCAACTACCTAATCTAAAACTGAAAGTGAGAACCATCACGTTGTACATGATAACTCCCTATATCTATATTCTCTAAGAAAACTATAATAAACTACTAATTTTGACTGATCTAGATGTGCGAAAACTATATTTGAATTGAAATTTTTGCCTATTTATGGAAAACTTGATTGTTTTTTATGCCTAGATATGAGCACCAAAATGAGGACACCCTTATGTTTGTCACTAATATCCATTTATGATGCTATTGTCTTATGTTAAAACTAATTATTGATCTAGAATTGTCACTATTTTTTTGCTTTATTTTGATTGGTTTGACCTCTAGATTCTAAACTAGGTGATCTAAATAATGATATTTCAATTTTTAGGAGCTTTGATCTATGTGACAAAACCCTTGTTTGTTTCCCCCTCTTCTGAGAGTAGGAATGATGAACTTGCAATGACTACCCTTAGAAGAAAGAGTCTTGAAAGTGTGTTAAGTTGTATGGATATATGATATAGTAGTGATATTTGACAAGATATCTCTAGATATAATAATTTTTGTATTGAGAGATTATTATATCAATAGGGGTATGTTTAAATAGATATAAAAATGTGAAATCATGTGTAATGTATTGAAGTAGAAATGGAAATATTAGATGTTAGTTGTTAGTTTTCAAGGAGGGATAGAGCATGATGTCGATCATGACATCCAACAAATCAAGGTAAATGCATGATATGGATCATGGCATTGCAAACCAGGACAAACAATCAAGCAAAAAATATATAAAGAAGAAGCAAGAAATAATAAGTATACAAGGCTGGCCAAGGGGCCATGTAAATAAGGGACATGGGCACAAGTCACTAAAACTAGAAAGTAAACATACAAGGCATGTTCAAATGTCATATACACATATAATTAAAACAAGTAAAGATTGGCACAAGGGTCATAGGCACATACAAAAGTACAAGTAAGGAACATTGGAAAATGTCCAAATATTTACACACATGAAAATAAGTAAAGGACATTGGAAAATGTATTAAGGCACACATAAGAAACAAACTAGAATTGGAAATGAAAACACTTCAAGCTATGCAAATCAGGAAAGGAAAACATGTAAACTAGAAAGGTAAAATCACATATAACTAATCAAAGAAAGAGTGAAAGTATGCAAAACATGCTTAGTACAAGACTAGGTATATGCTAAGAGATACACAAGTGCTAGATACCAATGAAATATCAATATAGTAATCTATATAATCTAGTAAGTAATGTACATCAGTATGATAACATGAAGTGTGTAGTATAGGAATGACATAACCTGGATGGTGTAGTCATGTAAAATATGCCCCTAGTGGGTAGGTATATATATGTGTGTCTTGAATTTAGAAGTAGGAATGCCCCCTCAATGGGTAGAGTGAAGCAATCAAGTATCTAGATGTCACTGCACTTACTCAAAAAAGATCAAGTGAAGCATGGTAATGTAAAAAAAATCAACATACAATAGTATGAAACAATGAATATAAGTCCTAGCATGATAGTAGTAATGAAAATAATGAATGATGCATATAATCAAAATGTTTTTGGTATTTTCTATATATTTGAATGTTTTTGTATTTTTATATAATCTATGTACAATTAAAATTGGGAAGAAATGATACTAACTGATGAGTCTCAATGGGACTCCCTGTCATGGTGTCCTACATTAAACAACTAAATTATGTGTGATCATGAGACACAATTGAATGTCTAAGATTGTAAAACTAAAATATGTGTACATTGTAACTACTCTGAAATCTTTAAAGGGGAAACCAAATGTGGGGTCCCCTATAACTCTAAGAAGTGGATTTAATTGTAGGGCTCTTAGGGACCCATCTAGAAGTATAATAAGCTCTTTGAATAGATGATCTCTATGTAGCTACATGAGAGCTTAATGTTACTACTCTAGGTGTGAACACTATAACTAGGAGCTGTGTAGAATCCTAAAAACATGGAGGTGTGTGAACCCTTTGTACTAGTGATAGATGTCACAAGTATGGCTAGATCTGAAGTGGAAGTAGAACTAAAACTAGAGGAGAAACTAAAATAGGTGGAAGAACTAGAGCTGGTGTTTTTAAGCTGGTAGATGTATCTAAAGTGCGGAGTGGTGACTCATAAGGAAATCCACTAACTATGATAGCCTAATTAGCATGAATTAATTTCATACATTTATGAACTATAAAGGGTACTACCCTAATTTTTTGAATCTATGGTCAGCCAATTAATATGTCAAAAACTCCTTCACTAAGAACTAAAGTGAATGGTGTTACCAAATATGCAGGACCAACCTATAATGGAAGAACTATCTCAGCCAATGAACTCTATAAATGCCCATTAAAACCACTAATAATTGTGTTTATTAGAGTGACATCCTACTCTAAATAACCTAAATTCTATAGTAGTGTCAATGTGCACATGTTAAGGATAGAGCCCTTATCAATAAGCACACTATGAATAGGCTAATTATGAATATGTGCTTTGATAAAAAATGCATTATAACCTGTATTATCCTCCACAATATCCTAATATAAAAATATATCAAAGGTCTAGCTACAACTCTAGACTCATACACACCTATCATACCTCTCAAAAGATGTGCCTCAACTGAAGGTGCTTGGTATGTAGCTAGTGGAGGATGTACCTAGTATGTATGGTGAACACCTGAGGTGTCCTCTATATCCTATTTAGAATGATATGGAAATGGATCGAAGAAGATTTTTAAAGATTTATATTATGTTGGATTTTCCTTTGGATGCTCAATTGAAGTGCTTAGATCAAGTATATTGTCATCTATCAAGTCATGCATCGTATGTCTCAAACTGATGCATCTATTTGTTGTATGGCCTGGTGCCCTATGAAAATCATACAATGCATGTTGATCATTTACTTATGGAAGAGGCTTCATTGGGTTAGTTTCTCATAGAGGAGGGAGAGTGATGATGTTACATTTTAATAACTATTTTAAAACCATGGCTAGGGAAATTGGTAGATTGGTAAATGCATGATGAGGAGGTGTTGATAAAACCACGCATTGAGGGGGCTATGAAGTCACATTGACTATTGGTTGATTCTAATTATTATTGTCAATGATTTTGACCTTGTATGGGTCTTTGCTATTACTCTTGTTTTTTTTCTCTGAGATACTTGAGTACTTAAGTTTTCCCATTGAAATTAGTTTGACTTCTCATTCCTTTAGTGTATGACATAATTTAGTGAAGGAAGAGAATCATTTAAACATTATTAATTCATGAAGTTCTAGTAGAAGACTCTATTTGAAGAGGTCCTATAATTCTTTATCTACCATGGGACTAGTCATCTTAACTAAGATGGTCTTATACTAAAAAACATAGTCAATGAGATGCTTATTTGGTCTTTGTTTTTGTTGAGTAGTTTGAGCATAAGAAACCTTATCACCAATGTTGATACTTAAATGTGTTAGGAACATGTCTACTAAAGGATTGAATTCCATGACTAACTGATTTGATAGAATATAAATCCATTTTAAAGCATAATCCTTTAGACTCTATGTAAATATCTTGTTAAGTATCCAATCATTGGGTATATAATTCAAACATGCTATGTGAAAAGATCTCAAGTGTTTATCTAAATCACCCTTTCCATCATAAAGAGTAAGCTTGGGTTGAACAAAACCTTGTGGAAAGGGTGTAAAAGTAATATGATGTGCCAATGGTGTATGTAGAAGAGAAAAACAATCCAAAGACTATGTAGGTCTAGTGGTACCTTACTTAAGATGTTGCACCTTGGATTGAAGATATCTTATCTCTTACACAAGGGCTACCACATCAGGAGATAAAGATGTATTAGTGGTAGTTGGTGGCATAGAAGAAGGTTGGGATACTATAAGGGGTTATTAAGACATAGTTACCCTCGTAGTGTCATTTACAACTGGTGGCTTTGTGGTTTGAAAAGATTGACCATTTTTCACTTTTTATTCTTCCTCTTGTATAATTTTAAGCATGTCATCTTGATTATATAAATGTTTTTTTAATATTTATTAAAGTTATCTTATATTAGTTTCATCAAAACTGACATATTGGGCCATTGTGAAATTAGGAAAATAATTTATAATGTGTTTGAATGTTTTTCAATAAGTTTTACTAGGAAATGTGCTATAAAAGGAAATTATTGAATATAAAAAATATAAATTCCTAAAAATAGTTAGTTGGAATTTATGCCAAAAGGATACAAAGCTCCAAAACATGTATGGTGATACCTTAAGAAGCTAATATGTGCTAGTACATGCAACTAAGGATTTTTTGAAAATATTTATTCAAAATACTAAGAACTTTTGGATTTAAAAATGATTTTCTATGTTTGGTATGCAACTAAAAATTTAGAAAATGATTTTAAAAGTACTAGAAAGTAATTGGGAGTTTATTTGATGCAACTAGAGATTTGAATGATTTTTTTTTAAATGTAATAGTTTTTAAAAATTTATAGACATTTTGTAGAGTTTTGTTTGAAAAATTTAAGAAAAAATAGAAAATATTTCTAAAATTAGCAGTGTAATTTTCCTAATATTTGGAATGTGTTTGTATGCAAGAAGGACCTATTATGTGTAAACTAGGGTTTTAAGCAATTGAATTATAGATTTCTAATTTTTAAATGTAGGAAGAATCAATAAATTATGAAAAAAATTAGAAATAATTTTCCCTAGGGTTTTTAAGGATTTTTATGTGAAATTTGAAGTAATTCGGGTTCACCAAATGTTTTATTATTTTTAGAATAATGTAGTTTTATTCCTAGTTAAATAAATAGGTCTAAGGAAAGTAAATTGGTAAATAATATATAAGAATTAAGATACTAATTTATGTAAATAGATTTTTATTTTTGCCTTTTCTAAATATAGTAATAAATAGGAGATCTAACTTAGCTTATTCAAAATGATCCAGACTGAGACAGGGTCTGATACTGGAAGAGCAAGACTAGAAAGATTTTAGAAACTAGATCCTGAGGTTCATTTTTGGATTGGACAAGAGTGTAAAAAGTGGGACACCCTACTATCTAGTGTTTTAGTTCTTTTTTGGTGATGTTGTCTAGGTGGTTTGAGCTTTCTAGGTTCTATTTGGAAAGCATGTGTTACCTTGTCAATGAAATATCAAAGCTTGGAAGCTTACAAAGCTCATTATGCATCTATTTTTAATCTTCAAAGCCCTAAGATCTATTTATGCTTAAAATCAAGTGAAAAATTGGAAAATAAATAGAAAAATTTTAGTGTGTAAAGGATAAATTGGACACACTTCACACCCTATGTGTGGGTACACTACCTACATACCAATACTCCAAAGAGGGATCAAGCTAGTGTAGTTCTCATATTGAAGTACTTGGTGTAATTGTGTATGATAAATGTAACTAGATGTGAAATTAGATTTAATTTGGATGGTTATGGATTGGTGTAAAGGTTTGAATAATATTATAATGATTTTAGAAGGCTGTATGTAGAAAATAGTGAAAGTGTTTGAGTGTACTTGCTTGTATTCTTGAATCTTTCATATAAATGAATGTCAACCATTCTAAATGGACTTTAAATGGCCTTTTCTAAGGTATTAAATGATCAAGGTTTAAATGAGTTTATGTTAGTCCAAAAAATAAAAGGATAAGGATCCAAAAGAATATGATCAGTAAGACCAAAAATAAAATTGGATAATAGTGCCAAAAATAGGACACCCTAGGTTCCAACAATCCTATCCAATTTGGGCACTATTATCCTAAGGGAATGAGACCTAAGGGGGTGGATCTAGGTTTGAAATATCTATCTAGGTTTGTAAGGGTTAAGTTTAGAAGGTTGTGTGTGACTAGGAATTAGTGAAGGAATAACCTAGAAGGGTTATGTAAGCAAGTAGGAAGACCTATAGATTGGGTGTCATTAGCTATGATTAAGTCATCCAATTTCAAATTTTATATGACTACAACTCATTATCCTACCTCATCTACTAATTTTCATCCTTTAATCTCATTTCATAATCTATTATCCCATTTAATAATCATTTATCATCCCTAAGTTTCCCAGGGCATGGTCTTCCATCCCCCACATTCTTAGTCGCCAATCCTGAGTCAGAACATCATTGGCCTAAGGTCTCCTAAGACAATGTAGGCAACACTTGGCCATTTTTTTCCCCTGAGGTTAGATCAACCACTATTAACCTCTAGTCTCATCCCATCTTATATGGATCACTCGATATTATTATATCATTTTAAGATATGAATCTAACATAAAGTGGTTTATTATCCACAATCACCCATATAATGTCCTCTATAGGCTTCCCACCATCCCTGACATGTGTCTTTGCTATGGTAATTATCATCTTCCTATGGCCTATCCTATCTCTTTATTTTCCAAAGAATGTGTACACCTTTAAAATTCATGTCTTGTCATCTTAATCAACCTACCTCCTTTCTAGACATTGGTCATTTGTCTAAAACTAATGATCTAAGGCTAAGCCACTCTATCCCATGAAATTTATGCTTATGGCATTTGAATAATATCTACATCAACACTCGAGGCATCCTAACCCGTTATCATCATCTTGATCCTATCCTAGACCAAAGATTTATGTTTGAGTAACCATTTAGTTCATTTTTCCTTGCATGTTCCCTTAAGGGGGAATCATACCTAATAATAACATCCTCATACATGAAATGATTTTTTTTTATAAATACATTACTCACTCCATTTCACTTTACTCATAATACCCTTTCAAAGAGGGGCAAAGTGTATGCTCCTAAATCTACTCAACCTAATGATCCTATAAAAACCTACTAATTTAACCCATAACTATAGCCCTAAAAAATTAACTAATATCCTAATTCTTACACAATATTCCTTACATCCCATAAACCTTACCATACCCTTATAACCAACTAATTACCCCATTAAGCTACTCACTATCCTACTTAGCCACTAATATATCCACTAGACCACTTGCCAATTTAAAATTCCTTTTTATTTAACTACCCCCTAGTTACCCTACCACCCTACCATTTTCTAAACCCATATGAATCATAAACGTCCATTATTCCCTAAACTAATCAAGAAACCTCTATAACTAGGTAATATCCTCTAAATTTCTAAAAGTCTCTAAACTAGAGGCTTCTAAATAATTTAAAATTTCCTAAATTCTCCTCCACCATCCTATATAAGATGAGCATGGGATATGGCCAAAATAACTTGTAAATAAATATGCCTCCATTATACTCTCATAACTAAGCATTATTAATCATCCTCACACTCTTTTAAAGCCATTCAACAAGCCAAAGAATCCATTGGAGTCACTTGGAAGCTCAAGTCAAGCAATCCACATTCAACCATTTAGCATTTAAATTATCTTGAAGATCTTGGAGAGGAGTTGTAAGGGACAAAAGGATGGTAGTAAATTACATTTTAATTATCTAATTTTTCCTTTATCACTTCCTTTGATGTTGTTTATGTTATTGGGTTTTTATTACTAAATATAATAGTTTTACAAATAACTAAAAATACCATCACACATTGAGTTGTCAAAATGGTGGAAAGAAATACTCATAGACATCAAACTGAGTGTTATTCTATATTACATTTTGATTAACCTTTACATACAACTCTATTATATAAATAACTACAGACTTATAATTTATAATACAATAACTAACTTTATTTACTTCTTCTTGGTTGCTAAGGTTATGGTGATTCAAATGATATCTTTTATGTTGAGTATAATGAAATATAATGTAGATATAAATGCATATAGAGAAGTTTGAAATATATGAAATATCTCAAGGATGACCATGAGATTAAACACAAAAGTGTGTGTATCTCTAATGATATAAGTACATAGAACTAAAAAAATTGATACGATAAAATTCTAGCTCAAAAAACTTCAAAAAACTAAACACATGTTTGATTCAAAGTTTATGACAAAGTTCAAGTATAGGGAAGATATAAGATAAAAATGGCACTATAGATGTTCACACTATTATAAATTAATAATGATACTGAATTCAAAGTAATTTCATGAATAATCTACTTGTCTGCTATGTTATAACTTTTTTTACAAAAATAAACTCTCTTAATACTAAGAGTAGTCACAAATTTGGAGAATCCCCTTAACAATTTTAACACTCCATGAAGTAATCAGAGAAATCCCAAACTCTGATACCAATATTATTAATTATAGGAGCCTTATCAAGATTAAAATCATGTAATAGCTGAATGTAAATAAACATAGTGAGTAATATTTAAAAACATAATATATTATTCTATTTTCTTACAAATCATCCTACACCATAATATATATAAGATAACATTTCCTATTATCTAGTAATCCCACTAACTATTAAATCTCCTATAAACTATCATAAGTTGTTAAAAATCCTATTTAAATTAATTATTATTATTACACAACAATATCACTCCCAAATATATTACGTTATAATAAACTTGTAACCATACTAACAAACTAGTAAGTACTAATTTAACAAATATAAATACTAATCCTCAATAGTTTCAATGAGGTAATTTAGAGAGATTTTGAATGTTAACTATTTTAGTAATAAATAAAAAATTTACTTCTACTAAGAGTATTATGGGTTCTCTAGATACCCATAAGGGGTATTCATCCCATAGTTGGAGCCAATGTTGGATCCAAAAAAGTCCCATAATATTTTTAGATCCTTGTATTCAACATATACAAGGTTTTTAGAGGCTATTAAGTGTTTTGGACACTCCTATATGATTTTTTAACATTTAAAAAAAATATTGGTAAGGATAATAGACTAAAAAAACTGAGGAATGGACTATTCTAGAAGCATTCCAATTAAATAATTTAGTTTCATAATATTTTATTATAGTGTTGAATTATGGAAATATGATAAATATTGAAATTCCATTACAAAATAGTAATTTGATAGATTAAATATAAAGAATATATAATACTTAGCTTGTTTATTAATTTGAAAATATATCTAAGAAATATAGGTGTAGAAAGAGATAGGATTATGCTCAAGTATGATTTATCATATTTTTGAAATCATCTCTTTATCTTCTTAAACACCATCATTGGAATTGGGACACTAGCATTGATACTTATGTTCCAATTTTAATACTTTTGTTCATAGTGAATTATGAGTATTTTTATATAAATTACACTTATAACTATTAAGTCTTATTATATCCTTGAAGATTTTTTATCTAAATCATATGCATAGATTTTATATATCAATGTGTAACTTAAAACCTTAGGTCCTCTAATTAGGGCATGTGATTTTGAAAAATAAGGTTTATTGGGCTTAAGTGAAGTTGATTTTATCTCAAATATCCCTTTATCTTATGAGTGTTACCTACATATCCATATTCTCTAAAGAGGGCCTCAGACTAATGTAGTTCCCCTCCTTATGTGGAATTCTTTATGAATAATGGTGTAGTATGATGTATGCGAGTACATGTACTGATCTAGATTAAAACTTAAAAATATTTCTCATGGGTTGTTATTTTAATGCTTTATAACTATAATAATATTTATCCTATGACTTATTTATAAATATAAAAGAATACTAAAATATAACTAAGTTGTGCAAATGATTTAATGAGCTTGATAGGTGTTTTCTTTTTAATTTTATAGATGGATAAATGAGTGGGATTTTTTTTATATTTATATCACAAAATATGGAAGTATATCAGAGGGTTAATTAACACAATATTTACCCATACATATAAAAATATTTGTAAATTTTAGTGTTTTAAAGGTATAGATATTAGCAGTAGACTTGGGACACTAGCATTAATGATAGTGTCATAGTTTGGATGGTAGTGTCCTAAAGGATGGATAATTTTTAAATATTTGTAACTAATGGTGGAAGATTTTAATCATATTTTAAGAATATTTTGGGTTATAGGTGATCTAGATAATCAAGATATCAAGGTTGAACTATAATGTAAGCATATAGGCATAGTGGAATGGAAAACACAAGTCTTGAAGTAGTGGACATGTCCTAAATGGAAGAGTTGAGACATGAATGATATTTTCCAAGTGTAAAAGACTAGTTTATCATGTAAAATATATATTTATCATCTACATCCCCCCTCTTTAATTTATTAATGCATAAAGATGAAATTACTAGATTAATAGAAATAAATGCATGCCATATTTTATAAAACACCTTACTTTTTATTGATCCCTAATTTAATTTAATTTCCAAAAATTAAATCCAAATTAATTTATTATATTATATTGAGTGATCTATATCTATATTTATATCTACTTGTGTAGTAATACTAGGAATCTATGGCATTGACTGTGGTATCCTATGAACTATAGGGATATTAGGAACCCATATGGTAGAAAAGGCTATAGATGACATATGTGTACTATGATAAAAACCTTGAGAACCCAATAATATTGATATAAAAAAAAGTGAGTGGAGGAAGGCCCTATATAATATGTGACACATCTCTGATGTAGGGGTCTATCTAATCATGGTTTCCATGGGAGAGTATGTATATGTGTCAATAGTATAGGAGTAGGCCTTGCCTACACTAGTGGATCTACTAAACTCTATGATGCATAAATAGCAATTGTGTTTGAAGATATTAATAATGGAAAACACAAGTATTTTAGTAGTGGAAAGGTCTTAAATGGAAGGGTTGAGCAATGAGTGATATTTTCCAAGTGTACAATACTAGTTTATCAAGTAAAAAATATATTTAGCATCTACATCCCCCTATTTAATTTATTAATGCATAAGGATGAAATTAATATATTAATGGAAATAAATTCATACCATTTTTTTTACAACATGCCTTACTTTTTAATTTTTAGTTATATTGACCTAAGAGACCATAAATTAATAAAAGAGAGTAAGGAAATAGTACACTTGTGTGTCGATGAAATAATGTTTCCCCTTGGTAATTTGACTTTTTAATGACTTTTCCTAGTTAAAGAATTGGAGAGAGGTTCATGACTAAACCTTGTATAAGTGAAGAGGAAAATTTGGAGGGTGATCATGCCCCTAATCTAGTCTAAGGGTGATTTATGCCAAATTCATCAAGATTATTGAATCCCAATCACACAACCCAAATGTATACATAATCTATCTAATCTCACCCAAGTCAAATTGTGTAACCATATTAACCTAAAAAATTAATTAGTGACAAGGTCATCAAGGGTGTTGAATCTTAGTCACACTACTTAAGGAATCCAACTACTATATATAAATAAAGGCTCAAATAGTGTATCTTAGTAAGGTTGGTGCATATATAATCAAGTGACATGTTTAGTTATTCCACTCCAAAAAATATAGAAAAATATAAATACAATGAATTAATCTAAATGATAATATGAATAAATTAAATATAATTGACTAGCATGAGCATATCATAGTAATTCCTACATACATGTGTTAGAAAAATGTCATGTAACATAACATATATATCACATTGTATAAGATGTAAGTATGAGTATATGCATGTATAAGTGTTGGTATATAATTTGAACATGATAATGTAAAATTATCAATAAATAATATAACTTATTTCAATCATGATCAATAGGAGAAAGACACCTCCAATTTAGTGTGTTGCATGGGAAGAGGAGAGGTCCAACATCTATATGCTCATACATCTATGCTTGAATTTTAAAAAAATATTTAATTTTTTCTTTGAGTTATTGATATTTTTGTATCATTTATTGATTGATATTTTCATTGTTTATCTTTTCTTGTTTTATTTGTGCCTTTTGAATCTTTTGTTGCTCTAAGTTTTCCATTTCCATTTTTAACTATTTTTACTATGAATTGTCATTTTGTACCCATATTTGTTCTTTTTTCACTTATGCTTTTGGGGATATGCATTAAAGTTTTTTACATGTACATCATGAGGATATTTCATGCATGGAAGATTACTATGAATAATATACTCTCTCTTAACCCTTAGTGACGTAGTTTATCGATTATATTTATTACACATGATTGAATGAATTTATTATTAATATAATATTATATTGCCTAAAACTAAATATTAAATTGATGCATTCAAATTTTTATTTATATATTATATTTATGTAAATACCCATTTTTAATTAAATAAGTTCCCTATGATTTACATCATATAATTACATTCTCCTAGATGTTCTTTCTAATGTCATTGTCTAAAGGTCTATCTTTTTCATAAAAATTTCCATTATGGTTCTATTTCATGGTCACAACAAATTCTAGGTCCCATTTAAATTATACATGCTAAATTAATTTAATATACCATACAATAACCCTTGTTAATTCTAAATTTTACCCATTGGCACTTTAATACACTTTAGTATGAGCTCACTTTATTATAATAAATATTATTTGTGGAATTTTCATAAGACTAGGGTCTAGGTTCACTTTATTTTATGTTGCTTGTAATATTTATAAGTAGATATACCTACACTTTCATCTCAAGTGTAAGTTATAACCCATGGACACTTTAATATGTTAAATTCTAAGCTCACTATTTTTTTATTAAATTTTATTTGTGTGGCCACTATCATATATACTCAAGTATGTAATTCACTTTAATGTATTTCTAAAGTCTTTATGGAAAGAAAACCTAATCCTTATTCTAATTAAAATTAATGAAATAATTCATCCATAGAGATTATTTTATTCTCTTTGTGAAAAAAACTCCACCCCATGGAAAATAAAATGCTACCACATGGAATGGACCTAGGGAGGATATAAAGTGAAATTAAAAATTGAACATGTCCATGCATTATGAAATTCAAGTGAAAGGTAGTGAAAAAATCCATAGTTTCATATCTTTTTGACCTATTAGTGTCTACTAAGTGTGACCAATTAAAATCTACCACATGAACCAATTTAAGTGATGTAAATAAATTTAAAAATAGATGGTAACATAGAGTTTGGTTAGGTCTTAGCTTTTACCACATAGCTGCAATCAAGGTAAGTTAAAAACATAATGCACCAGACTTCAAGGTAAATAAAATGAAATGAAAGACCCAAAAAATCCATGTAGATATAAAAAAAACCATTTGAAATATGAATATCACTATGAATTTAATTACTAGGTGAGAATCAAAATTTTCCACATGTTTCACTCATGTCCCAATAAATAGTTGCCTCATATTATATTTATATTAGGCATGATAACATGAATAAGTGATGAAGGAATAAAACTCACCCAAGGATAAATATACATATTTATTCCACTTGGAAATGGTGTGCATGAAGTGGAGGGCTTACTAGATTACACTAGTTAGCTACATAAAGTAAAATATGGATGATGACTTGGAGTTCTTATTACACGAGATATTTTCACAAGGACACAACTAGTGTAAAGTTTATAAAAAGGAGTGAAAGATAATGGATATATTTTATAAATTAGATTTAATAAATCCATATGTCTATAGATAATTAAAAATGTTTTTGAAATCCTAAACACTCTACAACCTTGTGACCTTGTGTCCTATTAGATGTTTCCACATCTCCCTTAACATAAATATAGTAAAAAGTGTGTAGGCTGATTCATAGCTTATAAAAAGTCAACCTAGAAAATTTAACACTAAAAAAATTACATTGGATTCAAAAGTGATCAAGCCACTATGAGAAAATTTAAATATAAAATAAATTTTAATAATTCTATGTGGCCACTAATTCTATAGAAAACATTGTAAGGAATTGTTTTTATGCCTTTAACTTGAGTTTTATAGCTCCATTTTGAGCATGGTTTATTGCATTAGAAATGTATCAATAGGGGATACACATTGATCTCAAGTTTTAATGAAATTAAATATACATATTCATAATTTAATTTAATAGATCTATTACTTATAAGGGTGTAATAATAATGCATAATGAGTTACAAAGGTTTTCAAGTGTCACAAATCACCCCACAATGAAATTTTGAGTAATCCTCACATTCCCATTTAATATTGGTGATTTTTTCCCATGTTAATAATTGAGATATTGTGCTAAGTGTCATTACAGATGCTTATCATTCCCCACCTTATTGATTTCACACTAAAACACATGATTCCCATGGGCATTATGTCATTTATCAAAAGTGACCTTTGTGTTTTTTGGAGGATAAAATTTGAACTATGAATAACTTTTTCTTAAGTGAATTTTATGTTTTCTCAATTTATGTTATCATAAATGACCTAATTTTTGATTGAATCTGAGATATCTAACTACTTTTCAGTTGATTCCTCACAAGGTTTCTTGAGTAATACATGTTTTCATAATGAAGAGTTTTGATTATCATATTGATACATATAATTATAATTTATAGGGCACTTGATGATAAATTCTCTAAAAGGATCCTAGGTGAAAGGGTGGAAATTTATAAATGGAATAAATTTTACATCATCTAAATATTTTTGGTAGATAGTCAAGGATAGCCTAAGCTCTACATTGAGTATATTATTTACGTTTTATAGATTCTCCATTACTAAGTAAATTTTTATTTATATAATGGTTTTTAGATTTTATAATTGTAGATAATTCATTGGTAATGGTGAATTTTCAATGGATTGGTCATTGTATATTGATTTTTGATCTACTATGTAAAATTTTTTGAACAAGATTATAAAATCATTCATTTGATTTATTGATATGGATTTAATTCATCTCTAATATCACACAAGTGTATTGTGTGTATGATTCTTAACATAACTTTGGATAATTTGGAGTGAAATATTTATTGTATTATCATATTTTATCCCTGTCATTATGAGTGTTTATGACATATAGGATTTATATAATCTATAATTTATTACATATTAATATGTCTTTATATTTAATTTATGTTTTCCTAATGTATAAGAAATGTTTAGATAGGATAATTATATCACTCATTTATAGTTTCTTGGTAGTTATGAAATTTAAAATGAAATTCATAAAACCTTAAACCCAATCATATGTCCTCAGATTGGGTGTAGTCACCTAAAAGTGGAATTTGAGTGCTAAGAGTACTACTTGAGACTAATTGTCCCTAGTTTAGACCTAGACCTATCATAGATCCTATTATTACACTTATATAACCTTTGTGCAAGCCATAATCATCCTTAATCAACTTAGACATAGTCTTAGACACTCATTTCTTGATCATGGCCCTTTGTGCCCAGTGTTTTACTAGCTAGACATTAGTGTCACATTAAGCACACTAAAGCCATGTGGCACTAGTGTCCCCAAAATGGAAGCTATGTCATTTACCCTAAATTTCTTAAATGAATATATTTTAAAAATTTAAATCCTCCTAAGGTTGGCTTAGACATCTTTTATTATCTGTAAAAGCAACAAAGCACTATAGATACATGAATTTTATCCCTATATCTATTAGATAGAAATTAGATGTAAAATACCTTTTAATACATGAAAAATATTGATCAAAATCAAGGTTATCAATCCCTATTATTCCCTAATTATACATAATACCATCTACAATATCCCTAATCACATATTTTCTAGATTTCCAATTTCAAACACACTTAAGCACTCAAAGACATTGTCATACTATCATCACTTACACTTTCACCAATACTTAGGTGGGGTGAACTATGTTGGGCTTGATCTATCCTATAAGTATCGGTATGTAGGCAACTCTCTTCATAATGAGGTGTTGAATATATCTATTCTATCCTACTAACAAGCACACTTTTCATCCCATACCCTACTTGCAAGGAGGATTAGGGTTTACACCATAAATCAGTCATTCTGATCACAATATAAAGTTCTAAAATTTGTGTGCATAAGAACAAACCCCATAAATCTAGACATAAGTGCACCTAAAATTTTGAGACAATCCTTCATAGAGGGCATGAATGCCAATATCAAGACACTAAAGCCAACTAGTGCTACTATCCAAATGTGTCACTATTATCCAAGAGGGATTACAACACATGGATCTAGTTGATGACACTCAAACTAGCTTCTAGGTTAGTTTCCATCACTCAAATCATCTATTTCATATGTTTTCTAGATAAGTCTTTATTTACATTATTTATTACTATTTTTATTAAATTCAAATCTAGTCAATTTTGTAACAAATCAATGGTAGTATTTCATGCATATTATTTCCCTAATTTATTCTACTTGACCCTTTAATCAAACATAGGATTTACATAATCTAGACCCTAAAAGGTTAAAATATTTGGTGAACCTGACTTAATTTGAATATTATTCAAACCCTAACCCTATATTTTATTAATTTTTGAATCCTTTTTGTGTCTATGCTTAAATTTAAATTCTAAAAAATTATATTTTTTTCTAAAAAATTGTAATCTTTCTTAGATTAAAACTGTTTAAAGGTTCAAAATATACAACCACTTATTTTCTTACTTCCCAAAATACAATGGTAGAATTAAACAGCTAATTTGATGAGACTGATAAGAAATAATTTCAATATTTTGTGTCCAAACATGTGGATATGAAAAATGACCTCATCACTATTATTCAAGAATAACTCCAAAAATGAAAAATGGGTCAATCTTTAACTCCCCTAAATAATAACATTATTACACATATTGGGCTAACTTAGCTAGCACAACATAAAATTGTAATTCATAACCATTAAATGATATCTACACCTCTTGTGTCTAGTTCCTGTACTATATATGTACAATCCCTTATAGATGAGGTTAATACTTTATAGGCTAAGGTGTTACATCTTAAGAAGGGAGCCACTAATCCTTCACATGCCTTGGGTTTTAATATTCTTTTACATACACCTTTGGAAAATCACATAGTGAAAAATCCACTTCAATCAAGATTCATGGCACCTAAGCTTACATTATATGATGGAAAGGGTGACCCAGAGCACCATATTTAAGCTTTTCATGTAGCATGTTTGGACTATGTGTAAAATGATTGGATTCTCACAAAGTTGTTTCCATGAATTTAAAAGATTATTTCCTATAGTGTTTTTATGAATTATCAATTCAATTTATCACAACATTCAATCCTTTGGTAGACATGCTTTTAGCACACTTCTCCATCAATATTAGTTATAAGATCTCATATGCCCAAGTTGCATAGTTGAAACAAAAGTCAAATGAACCTATTGGAGAATAAATCTTATGATACAAGACTATATTATCTAAATTTACTAGCCCCATGGAAAATGAAGAGCTTCATGAGATCTTCAAAAAAAGTATTTTACTAGCCTTACATGAAGCTATCTTGTTTAAGAAGTTTCCAACATTCAAATATTTTTTCCACATAGTAAAATAAAGAGACATCAAACTTATATCAATGGGAAAAATAAAGTATGCCGATGGATTAGAATCAACTATTAAGATTTCAATTAAACTTCCATATAAGGTAAGGGCCACCAATAATAAGAATTATCAAAAGGCCATATTTAACACAACTTCTGATTTATTTCCTCAATTGGTTATATTTTATCCTCAGCATCAAATCTTTACCAAACTTATATAATCACTAGCACAAGTTTTATAATAGCTCTTGGAATTCAATGTCATATCACTCCCTCCCATTAAGGAGGTTGATACAACATGGTCTCTTCCAAAAATATATTATTACAATGCATTTTATGAGTACCACAGGGCACTAGGCCATACAATAAATATATGTATAAGCCTAAAACATAAGATACAATATTTAATTGAGGTTATCATTATTGATATAGGAACACCCAAAAAATTACTAAAAGTACAACAAACTAAAGATAAGGCATTAAATATATTCTCATATTCATTTCCAAATCACATAGAAAATGAGGAAAGGATCACTTTAGGTGTACATCATACATATCAAGTAGATCCACCACTAGCTCCATACCATATTATTATAGAGGAATACCCATTGCAAAATATCATTGACACGTACCACATTACAATTCTAGCTAGACCACTTATACAAAATTTAGAGTAGGATATTGTTCATGATGATACATATTTACATGCACTCTTTGTATGATATTATATAGATCATCATCCTATCTAGAGTGTTATGGCTGACAATGGATCAAGCATTAGCATGTGCACTATGACACTTTTACATCATTTAGGGTATTTAGAGTAGGGTATATTCCCCATAGACATAGTTATTATTGGTTTTAGTGGTCATTTTTAGAGCTCCATTTGAGATATTGTGATTCCATTACAAGTTGGACCAATACATATACACAATTGGTTCTTAGTATTACCTAGTGTAGGCATGTTTGATATGTTATTAGGTAGGCCATCGATATAATAGATACAATCCATCCCATCCATAATACATAAATTCTTAAAATATATAAATTTAAATTAGGTGGTCAAAGTATAAGGTCTTCCATATGACTATCCTATACCTATTCCACATGCAATTATAATATAGTCACCAATTATAGTTCTAGCATAGTTACTATATATAACATAGTTATCAGTTCTGGCTTAGAACATGATTCTTATTAATACATCATAGATTTTAGTAGAGCCACCATTGTAGGTTCTGCTTACTCCTATAGTATTTATACATATGCATAGTCTCCTATGGAAACCATTATTACATAGACCCCTACATCAGAGATATGACACATATTTTATAGGGCCTTCCTCCACTCACTTTTTTTTATATCAATATTATTGGGTTATTAAGGTTTTTAGCATAGGACACCTATGTCATCTATAGAATTTTCTACCATATAGGTTCCTAATATCTTTAGATTTCATAGGACACCATAGTCAATGCCATATATTCTTAGTACTACTACACAAGTAGATATAAATATAGATACAGATCACTCAATATAATAGATTATGGGATCATAGTTACCCTTTCACAAAGCATGAATGATCATGGTTCCCTTATTTGACATAATTAATAGTGATAGTGAGTCTCCCATGAGACTCATTGGTTATTATGGTTTCTCTCTTCTTGTACATACTTTACCGCTCTCTTGATCCTTGAACATAGTTAATTTTCATCTTACTTGTACATAGCTTATATCTAGAAACTAAAAAAAAAATACATGTCAAAAACATAAAAACATTTACATAATTACTCAAAAACATAAAATTTATAGATTTCAAGAATTATTATGTTTATATATCTTATATTTTCTAGACACTACATATGCTAGCTATCTTATTAAAGTTAATTTTATCATACATACATGCTTCACTTATTCTTATCAAGTACTTGCATATTGCTTACAAGACTTTGGTCCACTACACTAATTTAGATGTGATATTATCTACCCAATAAGGGCATATAAACTAATTCATGTGTGTTCACTTGACACATTCCCCACTTTGAGGCACCCTTTACATAGTTTTGATCACCAAGTTCTATCCTTACATACTCTACATTCTAGTTTTAGCATGGTTATATCTTGATATTGATCATACTAATATTGCTCATTTTTTTATGGATATTACTAATTTATGCTCAACATATGTACATTATTTATCTTACACATATTTTTATTATATATTCATGCATGCTTTCATTTCTAGTTTTCCTAGTTTAGACTTGATTGTATATTTATTCTACTTATATTCAAGTTCATTTTAATATGCCATTGTTTATATCTCTACACTATTGGATATTTTTTTATTGATGTCATGGTGGTGTCATAGAGGTGTCCTTATGAGTGGATTAAGTGCTTTGATAGGCTAAGTAGTAATTACAAAGTGTGCAATGTATTTTTCCTAGTGTACTTAAAGTATGCTTAGTTGATCTCCAGAGTTTATCTATATAGAGATGTTTAGGGATGAGTATGGTGGTTGAAGCATGTACAAGAGTCCCTAATATGTTATCTATGATTTAATATATTTGTGCATAAGTGGATTTCATCTGGTAATCCATAGTTTTCATTTAGACACTTTGGGTCTAGTGGCAACAAATTTTAGTAGGTAGATTGATGATATCACCATTTCCATGTGTGAATAAGTCAACGGGATCTGGTCATATGGTTTTGATCATAGTAGTCCCTAATTTATTTTACATATATTAATTTATACATTGAAACATAGTCAAATATATATGGGTCAAAAGTTAGCTTCTAAGATAGAATTCACTATTTTCCCATACTTAGCCAAATTTGCAATATGGCTAGAAATAACCAAGTAAGTAGTTTGATGATAGAATATCTTGCACATGTGGATGTTTTAGGAGAAGGTGATCATATGGGTTTATTTATTTTTCGACCTATTTTGTTTTTGATAATTTATAGATCATGTAATGAAGTGCATCAAAAGATATGCTTATGAAAAGTTGGGTTCCCAGGTATTTTGACCATGTTTTCCCATACTTAGCCAATTTTGCAATATGGTAGAAAGAGCTGAGTGAGCATTTTGTTGGTGTTATATCTTGCACATGTGAATGTGTAAATAAAATCTAATCATATGGGTTTATTTAATTTTTAGCATAAATATTTATTGATAAATTCCATATCATGCATTGAAGCATGGTAAGAGTTATAAAGGAGTAAAGTTGGTCTTCCAAACATATTTTGACATAGTTGGCTCTATGACAAAAGTTTTTGAGAAGTCAATTTAATGGTTTTATATCTAACACACACGAGGGTTTTAGGAGAAGTGTGTCATATTTTTGAATTCCCCTATGTGAGGATATCATCTAATCTAAATTTAAGATCATGTATCAAAGCATAGAAGAAGTTATCAAGGTCCAAAAATGGTTACTCATGCATATTGAAAGGTTCCCCATAATCATTTTTTCAAGTTTTAAATCTCAAGAAAGATTGATGGTGTATGTTACTCTAAGAAGTCAGGAGGTAGTGAGATGAGGATGGGTGGATGATGTTTAACAACTAAACAAAGGTACAAGATAAGGATCCAATGGTGAGTGGGCATTCATATAGATTAATCAATGATGAAAATTGATCATTAAAGACATGGTTGCTCTATAGAGATTGATGGAGTGCATTAAGTAAAATTTCCCAGATTGCACAAGATGAGGTTAAAATGACAAAGGTTTAATGATTGAGTATTGATTCCTATGTGTTAAATATCAATCAAGATCACTGGAACATATTTGATCTAAATCTAAGATGACACGAGATGTGAGAAAATTTTCTAAGGTTTAACTATGACCATTTCTATTTGAATATTTGAATTTGTAAAGGAAAGACCAGTGTCTAGTTTTTGGACCATTTATTTTGATTGAAATCAAATTTTCTATTGCAATAAAAAGTAAAGTGGTATAAGATTGCAAGACACATCTACAAATATGGATTAGAATATTTTAATGTGTGTACAAACAAATTTATTAAGCTTCAAAGTTGATTTTATTTTTGTATATGTTCTACAAGTAACCCGAGAAGGATATTTGAGCTTATGTTGATGTTGTTTCAATGCTTCATGGTGAATTGGATATTGGGGAGTGTTTTATACTCCATAAGGATTCTCTATGTGTTTTTGGAGGTGTGATTAATCTATATTAAGTATGAACAATGCTTAAGAAGTTGATTGTGTGTCCATTAATGGCAATCTTATGTATAAGGTCTCTACTAGAGTTGTTTGAGCATACATAGAGGTGAGATAAGATGAATGTGATCATTTGAGAATGTCTTAAGGGACATAGGGAGTGGACCTTTATATTTTTAAATGGTCATGTGTTCTTATTTTGATTAGAGATATATCAAAAAGGTGAATGGGTCTCCATAGGACCTAAAAATAACATAAGCCTATTTTTAAAGGGGATTGTGCTTAAGTATGACCCATATGAGATGCCTTATGGGTGAAGGCATGTATTTTGGCTGACAAGGATTATTATGGACTTTATAATTCATGATTGATCTATATATAGTAGAACCAAATGTGTTGGGTTCTAGTTTATATAAGTGTGAGATTAGAGAGAGATATATGAAAGGCTTTTGTGTGTGAGAGAAAGATAGGTTGTGTGCTTATTAGTTGATTTAATGATCATAGGAGATTAATTAATATGTGCATGATTTGTATATCATGTGTTTGATTATAGTATAGAGTTTTTTTCAAATTAAGGATATGCAAAGAGGTCTAAGTGTGCATATGAGGATCGTTTGAGCAAAAGAGAGAGAGAGAAAGTCTATGTAGTTGACAAAGAATCAAGAGGTACATCATCAAGTTTTGAAGACATTAGCTCTAAGGTGGAATTTTTCTTTCCAATAAGGGTCTAAGGGACTTGATATTCCTTATGGGAATTTGCTCCTTGTGAAATAGGGTTTCATTAAAGACCTTTAATCAGAAGGACTCAATTAAATTTATAGGTCATAAGGACTTGACCAAAGGTTCCTGATCATAAGGACTTCATTAATCTCTTATTTGTGATCATATTATATGATAATAGTCCATGTGTTTCTAGGATTGAGAGTGGGTTTTATTCTCTAAGAGGGTTTCCCACATATAACTTGTGTTGTGTATGTGATCTTGCATTATGTTCATTATTCACTACTATGAATGATCTATATGATTCATGAATGATTATTTTGATTGCTTAAGTATTTACAAGGATTTATAAAATTAAATGTGATTTTTTACCATCATTGATTCACCCCCCTCTCAATGGATTGTACCTCTAACATACACCACTTATATTCACATTATGTATGCCTTGGACATGTACCCATATCCCTTGTGTGTGTTTTCATGATTATGTATGTGGACATTTGAACATGTCCTTTTGTATGGATCTTGATCTAAAAACTAGCTTTATGTTTTTGATAAATCAAACAATTTTTAATAGTTGGATAATAAAATTCTCAATTCCTCAATATTAAATAGAATTAGATGTGGAATTCTCAATTTCTTGATTAAAACAAATAGAGATTGGATTTATTGTTCTAAAAATGAATATGAGTGAATGAAAACTCTAAAAAAACATTTTTGAATCAAAATCCTATTTTCAAATTGATCTATGAATAGTAATTAACCTCATACTAATAAATACTATTTTATTCAAAAATAGATTTTAAAAATATAATAAGTCATTTTCCAAAATTTAATTAAAAGGAATTAACTTTTTAAATCTAAATGTGAATTTATCTAAACAATTTTGATTATGAGTATTTTGTAATCTCATATAAATTTATTATTCGGTGAAAAACATTCAATTCAAATTTTTATCTCTCAAATAGTCTCTTATCCATTTTTCCATAATTAATTCCAAATATCAGTGAATAATTTAAAACTGATGAAATACTAAAAAATTCAAAAAAATAAAGACAAGAAATTATTTATGAGGTTCACCAACTGACTACGTACCTGAGTTCATTTAAACCATTCCATATAAATAAGATGTAAATATAGAATATAAAACTTACATCCTTGTATGGTTTAATAAAACTTGTAGCTCTGAAGAATAAAATGAACTCATCTGTAACATGATAATGTTCTTCCCAAATATTTACAAATGTTTATAGATCTCTTAAATGGGATAATTAATTATCTCAACTAGAGGAAAAATACTCTCAAAGGATTTATAAAATATATCCTTAGATTTACAATCTCTTTAATTTATGCAGATTGAGAAAATTTGAGAATCAAAATTAAAACATAATCAATTCACTAAATTAAATAACATGTGTTCTTCAATTAAAATAGACATTCATCTATATGGATCGTCAAATATTGAAATTATCCTAGGAACATTACTTCTCTATTAAAAAATAATCAACTTGTCCATATCTATAAGTTGCCTTATAAGCTCTCTGGAATAATAAAAAAATACTTAATATATAAAAATTGCTATATAGCCAATGTTGGCTAACAATTTTCTATTTATGCCTAAAGTATGGTTAAACTTTGAATAAAATGCATGCATTTAATAAAGGAATAAAAAATCCCATAATTAAATGGAAGTTCCAATGCCATGTTTTATTTAATAAAATAATCTCCCCCAAATAAAAACATAATCTCCCCACCAACCACCAACCACACTAAGGTGGGCCATGTGGAATAAAAAGTGGGTGCATGTTAAACACCAAACATAAAAGGTTAAACATGCATGGTAAGAGTTTTAAAACCATACTAAAAACATATTAGTATTAAAAAATTTCCCATTACCAAATTCACTCCCATAGATATTCCATGTGGTATGGAAAAAGTGAAGTAAAAGTTTAGACTTTTTAAAACATATCCCAAATAACACCAAATTCCATCCACGTGGGAGTTAAATGGGAGCTAAGGTTTAAAAAAACATATCCCATGAAAATTTTCATGTGGGAAAAGGTACTTTTAAAAAAAATAATATCCAATAAAAAAAATAAAGACCATGCAATATCCACATGGGAAAAGGTGAAGTGGGGATGATTTTAATTTTTGGGACTTGGGATTTAATTATCTAATGTCATAAAACCCATAATAAAAGGATATTAAATAGATTGGCATTTAATTAAAATTAGATTTAGTATCCCATGGTTTTTTATATAACCATAAAATAGGATATTAAGATTATTTTAGAAATGAGAAAATGAAGGAACTACAGTTGGAATAATTAGAAATTGTGATCTAGGAATTTGACTCAAAAGAGGATGGTTAGTATGGTGTTAGTTCCAAACTGAAAAACAAAATTAAATAAACACACTAATAGGAAAACATCTCTAGGACTAAACACTAGGGAGAGATTAGTTAATAATCATGAATGAAACACAAAACTGAAATGAAAAATAAAACTCTTTTACCTTCCTTGAATGCTCCAAAATGCTTGTTGTGGTTGCTTGCTCAGCTTGTGCTTTAAGAGGTATTCTTCAATGGAGTGTGGCTACCTTCATATCCTCTTGGCACCTTTGGCTTATGGATTGGCTTGGCTTGGAATCAATTTGGAATTATAACACTAGTTTCTTGAAGCTTTGGGAACTAATCCTAAATTATAACTTTATAGTAATTAAGCTTAGAAATGATTTGTGAGACCTCATATTTATAGACTTTTGGATTTGATCAGAATCAACCTCAACTATCCATCTCAAGATTGATATGTGTGGTTGAGGATTAATTAAATTTTTGGAATTAATTTTATAATTATCATCATCATGGCATTGTAATAATGTACAATTAAGAGGCATGGAGGGCATCATGGAAGGCATTGATGAGGCATGGAGGGCATGAATCCTGATATTTATGGCATTTATGGCCTAGGGATTTCTTCCCAAAAAATGAGGTCACTTGATGATGTAGATATTTAATATTCATTTCTAGAAACAAATATTCAAAACATTTCCATGGAATTATTAATTAGGCCTTGATTTGGGTTAATTATCTCTTAGGCATGATTAAGCACATTATGCACAAATTACCCAAATTGATTAGAATGCCTTATTATTGGTCCTAAATTTGATTGGATTTGAATTGGAAGTCCACATTAGATGAATTATATGTGTATTCCCATCTATAATTTTGCCAACAATAAATAACAAAGGCACAAGTCTAGTGAAAAAAATTGATTGGAAAGAGCAATCCAAAGCACACAAGTGCAAATTTGGCATTTTGACTTGAAATGAACTAATCAAAGTTAGTTGGCCCATAAATTACATTAACCAATTTAGGGATACCCTAGCCAAAATCAGCACTTGAATATGTTAGTTTCACATCATTTATCATGTTTTAGTGTTTTTAGGCCAAATTATGCATTTTGGGTAGAAATTGGTCAAAAGCCTAGTTAGAGGTTATCAGTGGCCAGTTTTAGGTGTCTATAGTTTTCCCATATTTAGGAAGGAATTTCAAGCTATGATCATAGTAACATCTTCTCAAATAATAAAAATGTCCTATATTCCTACAATTGTAATGATGATAAACTAATTGTATGATGCCCCCTCAAGGGAATGGTTGGCACAAGTAGGTCGGCAAACAGTCCCTCGATAAGAAGTGAAATGAGAGGACCAAAGAAAGGAAAGATGATGGGGTGAAAACACAATGATATGGAAAAAGTATTCAAAATCATTGATAATGTAAGTGGGATGGTGCATAATGGTTTTCCCAAAGGTGGTTATAAGCATTGTACCCCAATATTGGCAACATGGTATGATAACACAATGATTTGCCCAAAGGAAGTTATAATCATTGAGAAGATGGAGCTGCCCTAGTTAGGATAGATAAACAAGATAACAACATGCCCCTGTATGGGTAGAAAAAGTAAAGTGGTGATAACATAATGATTTACCCAAAGGTGGTTATAATAATTGAGAAATGAAAGTGGGATGGTGTGTAATGATTTGCCCATAGGTGGTTATAAGCATTAGACCTCGATTATGGAAAACATGATAAACTTAGCTCAGGATGATTATAACTTAACATAGAGGGTAATGATGAATTAGAATAACCTACTAGTAGGGAGATGTTCATCTAAACTAATAAATGTTAAAATTATTTCATGGTTAATTACTTTGTTTGGGATATGATTGGGAGTGAATCAAGATGTCAGTGCCGAAGAGATGCTGCTATTGCTGAATAGGCTTCTTGAATCTAAGGTTTGTTGTAACATGTAATGGTAGGCTTCATGATATAACACCATAAAGACTTGGCCAAAATATGCATAAGAACTGACGCCTATAATCCAATACTCAATAGGAAATAATGCACCAATGATAAAAACCATGATGACAATGTAAACATATGAATAGTGATGGATTCAAGTGTAAGTGTGGACAAGGAATCACCCAATGAACACACATAAACTAAATAAAGGTAATAGTGCTAATAGAAAACAAATAGGTAGACAAAAAAATAATAAGTAGAAACAAATAAACAAACAAGCAATGCAATAAAAAACCTATGAACATTGCCCCTAGAAAATAGGTGACAACTTAACAAACAAACTAAATGGGGAAATAGAAGAAAAGGAAGTGGGTGGTCATGTTATCTCCATATGCACTAGGAAATTAGATGCTACCTACATAGTTCCATGGATGTAATATCTAATTAAAAAACTTTAGGATAAATTTAGTTCTCCTAGAGAATGGGAAAAATGTGATAACTGATGAAAACAAATAGAATGGATGTGATAGAAGAATAAGACAGGTCTTGAAAAATGACAAGTGCATGAGATAAAAAGGCAAAAAAGGATGGGGAAACTAAATGACAAGTGATTTGCTTGTAACTTAGTAAGGGTTCCTAGAATCCTTAAGCAAATAAAGTGATTAATGTTTTTATTCCTTTCTAATTATTTTTGGAATTGTTTGGAGTATCTCAACTCAATTGAGAATGATGAGACACTAAATGGTTCAAGCTCACAAAACATTGAGAGCTTTCATACTTAGGTTCCTCATAAAATGGTGAGAGTGTGTCTTAGGTTTCTCACAAAATAGTGAGAGTGTTGGAAAAGGGTGACTAAGCTAACCTCAATAAGTATTAAGCACTACCTAAATAGTCCCAAAATAGGACCTCAAGTCACTGTAGTTCTGCCATTTTAGAGAAGGAATTTGACTAGTATGAAAACTAATTCAAACAAAATAGGCATAATTGGTAAAAGGACACAGCATGGGATAGGAAGTGGCAAGTTGGTATGTCAAAGCTTAGTATTGCTCCTAGTTTTATCATAGGTACTTATAACTATGACACAATGACATAGATTAATGGTACTAATTTTCCCAAAGGTGGTTATAATTAGCAATAGGACTAGTGGTAAGAAAGGAATAACAAATGAAGGATGCAACTACCAAAACTTTTGTCATACTATCCCAAGATATGCTCCTTTTTTGAAATACTTAAACCAATTGATAAATAGATTAGATACCTTGATGCTAAGACTATGTAATGAATGACAAAAACTAAGGTCAAATAGGCTAGGCTTTAGACACATTAGGTTAATAGGTTAGAAACAGAAAGTAAATATAAGAAAGAGGATGAATAAGGGTGGTATATGTACAAAGAAGAATAGTGACAAAAAGGCATAACTAAAATGGTCCTTATAGACAATACACCTTAGCATTCAAGCATAGTACTACTTGAGATGAATAATATTCATTGGCTTTTAAAGTTCATCACCATCTAGTGTGGCAAGCCTATATGCTCCTAATCTATAATTTGTAGTAATGATGAAAGGCCCTATCTAGTTTGGTTTGAATTTACCTTTATGTTTCTTTTCATCCATCGTATTCTTTTGATTTTATTTGAGAACAAGATCACCAAGTTCAAATGTTTAATACTTTACACATCAATTATAGTGGCCTTTTAGTCAATTTTGATATGTTTGAATATTTTTGAGTTCAACCATGCATTTCTCATCTAGTAGGTCCAGATCTTGTAGGTGAGCTACTCGATAGTCATGATCATTTATGACATACTTGAAAAAGATGCATAGTGAAGGCAATTCAGCCTCAATGGGAAGGATGGATTTAGTACCATAAACAAGTGAGTATGGAGTGGATCTTATGGGGGTATGATGATTGGTATGGTATGCCCAAAGGGAAATGAATATCTTGAGATTTCAATCATGATCAACATCATTGATAATCTTTTTAAGAATGTTGATAATGTTTTTATTGGATGCCTCAACCTAGCCATTACCTTGAGTGTAATATGCTATAGAAAAGTGTTTTGTGATGTTGTATTCAGTACATAACTAGTCTACATATTTGTTCTTGAATGATCCTCCATTATCAGATATAATTTTAGAAGGAATACCATAGTGGTAGATGAGGTGGTTGAAGATGAATTTGGAGATTTGATTTCTAGTCACGTAAGTGAGGGGTATAGCTTCAACCCAATTAGTGAAATATTCAATGGTGGTAATGATATGTTTATGGCCATCAGATGAAGTGGGGTTAATTTTCCCAATGAGGTAAAGTCCCCATGTATAAAATGGCCATGGTGTCAACATCAATTTTAGAGTTTTTACTGAGGCATGTATCAAATTAGCATGTCATTGACATTTATCACATTTCTTTACATATGTAGTGGCATCTAAATCCATTATGGGCCAATAATAACTAGTATGCAAGAGATTTTTGGATAGGACTACCCTACTAGAATAGGTTCCACATACTCCTTCGTGAACTTCTCTTAACGCTAATGTAGACTCTATCAAAGTTAAAAAATGAAGTAGATTTCCATCAAAACTATGATGGTAAAGAGTGGATCCAAGTAAAGTATAATGAGTGGAATGATGAATGAAGGCTTTAGTTTGTTTTTGAAATAGGTTTGAATAGTTGGCATCTATCACTGACCAATATTTACATGTTGTTGATTAGCCATTACATGGTTTTGAATTGGCATATTAGTCTGTGACTGAAGAGGTATGTTTATGTTACCTAACGAGGTGGAATATTTGTTTCCCCTAATTGAGGTGATAATGTATTCATCTTCTATTGCATTTATACACTATATTATGTTTGTTTTTCTAGAATACCACTCATTACTTGTTGAGGAGGAGTAGGATTCATCACATTCTATCGTTGAGGTGTAACATTAGCCATTGTTTTATTATCTAATCCTATAGGTTATACACTTGAGGAAGTGACTGGTTGAGGCTAGGGTACATAAACTCTTATTCCCTAATATGATGATCTACTCATGGGATTAACTATAAGCACATGTTGTTGGCTAGTTTTTTATGCATTAGTAACACTTTGATCAAGATTAGACACTATTTGCACATCATCTACTATGTTTGGCTCATTATTTAGGGTAGATGTTGAGGACACTTCTTCAATAACTGGCATATGTATCAAGTTATCTATCAAAGTAGTTTATACAAATAGGTCAAAACTCAGATTATCTTATCTATCTAATTCCATCAACACCCCTATTGAAGGAACTAGGTCAATAAAAGGCTTACTTACCATGTTTATTTGATTGAAATCATGTGCTAAATTAAGGTATGTTTGGTATGTTGTTTACATTTGGTTAAAGTGATCTTGTATGATGTTTTTGCCTCAATTAGATATATTGGGGTCTTGGTATGTTGTTTGGACTAGAGCCATAGGATTTCTAGAAGAAGCCTATTGATTATAAATGATATTATGGGGCACTCTTTCTAGACTAGGTAAATTTTCATGGGGGGAGTCTATGAGAAACTTAGCCCCTACCTCTATGGCTCTAACCAAAATCTCATCTTTGTTCTCTAACAAATGTTACTCAAACAAAAATAGATCATACATGGAATCCAAATTAGTAGAATATGGTTATTGAAGTACTGGCTCATCCACCATGGGCATTGTAGCTAAGTATTGTGCAGTTTATTCTTGGTCCTATCCTATGTAAGGTGGTGTGTTAACCAAATAGTTAGCCAATGGATCTTATCTTTGTGCCCCTAATTGAGTATTATGAGAAGGAAAATAATCCATATCATAGGTAATGTTATTCGAATATGGGTTTTGCACTATTTCTTCTTGTACAACTACATTACTAATCCCTAAATTATACACGAGTCCACTATGAGTTTAGGAATACAGTTGGGATCCATAGTCAATGGTTGGTGATAAAAGGTCAAAGAGTTTTACAAATTCTAAAAAGAATAGAATCTAAAACAAATGATGCCTTCAACTTTGTATAGATTTTTCAAAAGGATAAAAATGTTTATGCAAAGATTTGTGAAGAAATAAGCTAAAATAAAATATCTAATGTTTCACTATTCACACAAAGATGAGGAAGTAAATGGACAAAAAAATCAAAATGCCAAACTCTAAGGTTGAAGTGTTTCAAATCAATCTAATCTATGAAATTAAAAGTTTCTAGGTCCTTTGGTCAAACATGGCATCAAAAGCTAGGCTCAAATAAGAAATGTGCTAGGACTCTTGGCTAAATGATGTCAAAAGCTAGACTTTGAAAATAGATGAAAGTTTTAATCTAATAGATTTGGAACACTTTAATAAACACTAGGCATTTGATTCTTGGACATGAACTTGGTCAAATAGGTATAAGGTATGAAACAAAAGGCACTTTAGAAATATTTTATTTTCTCATAAATAATAGTATAAACTTGGTTCTTTTTGATGTATAAGTTAGACAAAGGTCAATAGTATAACTATGCTTTAGATAAAGGATCAAAAGTACACCTGGATTGGTATGAATATGTAGGAACAAATTTGGAATTCTATGTAATAAGGTCCATGAAATAATGTTTGAAATGATTTGGGTAACATAATGATGTTATACTAGCCAAAAGGTGTGACAAAAAGGTTTATTTGAAAGACTCTCTAACGAAAAGACATTTTTCCATAATTTTGATAGCATAAAACTACCTTTCTTGACTCAATTTTTTTTGGTATTGTTGTTCCCAAAATTTATCACTCCTTTTAAGGACAACATGTGAACTATTTTGGTCTTATAGGCCAAAATTATCTCTTCCCTTCTCAAAATTGTTTTGGGCATTCAAATTCTCCATTTTTCAATCTTTTTCAGCTAACAGACTCCACAGGCTTATTTCTACAGACTCCACAGGCTCATTTCTATAGACTCTATAGATATGTTTCTATAGACTCCATAGGCTAGATTCTACAAAATATTTTAAAGCTCGAGAGACTTAGAGAAAACTATAGACTCTACAGGATAGGTTCTACAGACTCATTTCTATGGACTCTGTAGGTTTGGCTCTATGGACTCATTTCTACAGACTCTGCAGGTTGGTTTCTTAGTTCTACAAACTAGTTTCTACGAACTCATTTCTACAGACTCTGTAGGTTTGTTTCTACAGACTCTGTAGGAGAGAAATAAGTTCCACACTTAGGTGATTTCAAGATTGGTTTAACAGTTCAAAGTTAAACCAAAAATAGCTTCGACATCGGCAAGCTTCAAACAAAGGAATGAACCATTGAACCTTGAACCAAAATGGCTCAATGGGTTCAAAGGTTCAATGGGATCAAAAGTTCAATGACATCGGCAAGCTTAAAGAGTTAAACACTTTGTCAAAGGTTCAAAGTTCAAGCACTTTAGCAAGTTCAATGGCCTCAAAACACTTAATGAAAAGAAGAAGGCTTGAACTGTTGAACCATTGAACCTTGAACCAAAATAGTTCAAAGGTTAAACAAGTGGTTGGTTCAATGTGGTTAGTTAAAATAGTAAATTAAATGAGAAAAACACAAGATTAAACCATTGAACCATTAAACCAAAGTTAGTTCAATCAGTCAGTTCAAAGGAGTGCCCCAAAGCCCAAAGGCCAAAATACCCTTGTAGAGGGTAGTGAACCAAAGGTGAGTGCCCTTGCGGAGGGCATGTGATGAGCAAAATGAACGGTTACAAAAGGCCAAAAGGGTAAGATTTTCTTTGAAAAAATGAATAAGGCAAAAAAGTTGGAATTCCTTCAGATTTTGTTCAAGGAAAAAGACAAGGTGAATTCTTTCAGATAAAAAGTTTGAAGGAATTCCTTTAGACTTTTGTCTAAAGGAATTCGTTCAAAAGAATAAGGCCTAATGGAAATAACCAAGGAAAGGAAAGGTTTCCTTTGGAAAAAATCTCTGAAGGAATTCCTTTAGACATTTTGTCTGAAAGAATTAACCTAAAGCCCACCCGAATAACCCTAAAGGGCAGGTACCTTGTGGGGGGCTCTCACCAACTAAAAAATGGGCCTTTCTCAAGACTCCAAAGGGATTCCTACCCTTCGAGAAGGATCAAACAAGAAAGATGAAGGAATTTCCAAGGAGGGTGATGGGCTCGAAGACATCAAGATTAAGCACCATGAACTAGCCATTGAGATCTAGACGTCTGATGATGTCCCCATAACTGTCAACTTTATGGCAATGACATAGTCATTGATCTTCAAAGGTTTGAGCATGAACCTGAATGCATTCAAAGGAATTAAGGCCAAAAGGAAGAATCACTAAGAGAAGAATGTAAAGAGCTAGCAAAGCTAGGAATTTAGCCTTGAGAGCTCAAATTCTAAGAAAAGACAAAACTAAGAAGAGACAAAGCTAGAAAAAGACAAAAGTTAAAAATGAACTTAGTGACCAACTGAAGAGAGAGCTGAAAGAGCCAACTAGAAGGGTAAAAGATAGCCTGAGAGCTCAAATCACAATAGAAAAGAGGGAAAGACTAGAAATATCTACGTAGAAGTTATTTCGTAGGTGAAATAGTCCACCAAGTAGATATTTGAGCTTAAAAACATTAAAGGCATGACCTATTTGTCTCCCTTGGAGTAAAGGTGAAGTGGATAGTTGCATAGATATCAGGTGATAGACCAGATGACCCAGGCCTAGGAGAAGACATTTGAGATGAATTGACACACCATAGTTAAGGCAGCCACCCTATCCCAGCATGGTCCCTTGACAAAATTGAAAATGCATTCAAGGCATTAAATGTAACATGGGCCACTCCATGGAATAAAGTGCCAGGCATTTCTTGACCACTATATATTGTAATCTCTTATTTTATGCAAGTGATATCTCTCCATTATAGAAGCAAAACTCTACCCAAATTGAAAGGCGATTACTGAGACTTTGAGCTCAGATTGTTGTTCATATTACTTTATCTAAATGAGAAAGTAAGTTACTTTCAGACTTTGTGCTGTTATAGCTTGTGTTATTTTAGGAAATTATTCTTATGTCTATTTCCTAAGAGCATTCTTGTTTATTTAATCTAACAAGCAGAACTAGTGGAAGTAATCAAGGTGTCCTGAAGCTAGTTGTGGAAAGACTTTATGCTCTCATAATTGTCTTTAATGTGTTTTTAGTTTCTTTTTGTGTAAAGGATCTTGGGATGACATTGTGCCACCATTATCCTTTGTATTTCACTTGTTGGGTAGTTGAAGTGTAGACTTTGTGTCACACTTCATCTTGCTGGGAACTGCACCCTTGTTACCCATTGGTTACACACCAAAAATAACTCTTGTGCCTTACTGCAAGACCACTTCTAAAATAAGAGAAGTGCCTTTAATATTATCACCAAGATTTCTCCTTTGTTTGTGAACATCATCTCTAAAAAAAGAGAGATGGATGGTGTAGTCCTACCCCTGAGTGTTATTTTTTGCTTATATATATAGTATATAGCTCCTCATATTTCTAAGGAACCTCCCCTTGATGAGAGGAGAGATTTGTTCACCTCTGATGTGGTAAACCTGCACATTTGGCTAACCAATATCCCTTGCTATGGTTGAAGAGACCTATTTTGCTCATCAGTTAGTTGTTGACAAAATATACACCCAAATTTTTTTTGTTGACTCTGTTGGGGATAGAGTGCATAGTTTGAAGCCTCAAGTTTCAAGCCAATGTAGGGCAAGTTCTTTCCCATTTTTATTCTATAATCTAGTAACTCCACACTATACTAGAAAATAGAGATCTCAAGGTGTTGTTGACCTTATTTTTGAGTTGGTGCAGTAGGGAAATTTTGATTTGTTCCCTCCCCAACTTTAAGTTCAATGATCGAGGAGTGTTCCTCCTACCCATACTAGGTCACCAACACAAGGCAGAGCTTCTTTTTCTACTATTAATAGAGCTTTGCCTATACATACTCCACCTAGAATTGTTATCCCCACTTTTCAAAATAAAATCATGGCAATTTAAGGCCCCTGAGGTAACTCTTTTGGTCCACTCAATCTCACTTCACCTCTAAATGAGCTTCCATGCAGTTCAAGGAAGAATTTCCCCAAATTATTTAGTGATGGGAAGTTCATCCTGATGAACATATTATAGCCTTCAGCATAGCCTATAGTGTGATAGGTGTGGAATTTGAAGACATAGCAGTTAGGCTATTTGGGGAAACATTACAAGATGCTTTTGTAGACTGGTTCTACCATCTGCAGGCTAGGTTAGTGACTGACTAGGACACTCTTAAAGCTAAATTTGAAGCCAGTTTCAAGCCTACAGAAGATGCACATGCCTCACTGGCCCAGCTCACATAGATGAAGAAGGAACCTCATGAACATATGAAGGACTTCATTTCTAAGTTTGACAAGCTAAAGAACTAGATTCTTACAATTGCTCAGCCAACACCTGAGAACCTTAAATGCTTCTTCATCAACTCATAGCTACTTGAAGTGAGTTTTCTACTGAGACGAACTAGCCACATAAACCTTGCTACTACTCAAGATTTGGCTACTGAGGTAGAAGATGACCTTATCCTGGTAGGAAAGATAAGGAGAGATCCTAACAGAGGTAAATCCCCTTCATCTTCTAAATACTCACTTATAGTCACCACTGATCTAATGGTGCAAAAGCTAGAAAATGAGTTGCTAGATCTTAGAAAGCAAATGGTGCAAGGGATGTCATCTACACCTTCATACAAAGATGTACTAAGGAGAACATTCCCTAATCAGTCATACCAAGGCAATGCTACCATGAATCAAGGGCAAACAAATCATCTTCCTCCCCTATAAGGGAACCTTTCCATTGAAGCACCTCTAACCAATTCAATAGTTAGATATCTTAAATCAAAATCATATTTCTCCTTCCAGCCTAAGTTAAACATAGAATATGGCACTAATCTCTTCATAGAGGGAGAAGAAGAACTAGTTGGCAACTCCAACATTGGTTTCCTAAATTACTAGGATGAACCTAGAAGTGAAGGTAAAGTAGCTGAGGGATCATACGCTGTGTTCACCCAGTCCAAGAATTAGTCAGTCTAGTAAGATGATAAATAAGAGATAGAGGAGTGACCTCAACCAATAATTTCAATTGTTAAGTGGGGAACCACTCTACCTTTTTAGCCAAAGGACCTAGTGATTTCAAGAAAGATAAGTACATCAAACATCCCTACACCTTCTACTTCAAATTCATAGACCAGTCCTTCCCCTCCCAAAAACCAAAAGGATGAACTCCCATCCTCTATTCCTAGTCCATTTCAAACATTTGACATAATTGACAATATAAAGAAAACCAAAATTCAAATGTCTAAATTTGAATTCTTGCAATCTAACTCTGAGCAGTTAGATAAGTTAGTTCAATGTGTAAAGAACCAAGCCATTCCTGTAGGATAAGTAATTCTAAAGGTAACTCATGATCCCCCAAAGAACACATCTACCAAAAATAACCTAGTTACTACTCCTCTTATTGCTCCCAAGAGGACTAAAACATTTTATGTCTCCCTATTGATAAATAGACACCAACTAAAGAATTACATCATAGATTCCAGTGCATCTGACAATGTCATACCTATCAAAGTGGTAGAATCCCTTGGTCTCACATTGACCATGACATTTGGGAGATGTTTCTCCACGGAGAACAAACAAGTTCCACTACTGGGATAAATCAAGGATGCCCAATTTGTATTTACATCATTCCCAGAAAAGAGAATCAAGATGACAGTCTTGGTGGTTGACGTCCCAGCCTCATACAACATCCTTCTTAGGTGGAATTTTTTCAAGGATGTTAGTGGTGAGTTGAGCATGGACCTATCTAAAGTGAGGATTCCTATCAAAGGCATCATGAAGAGGTTGTTCCCTAATAAGGAAGAAAAATATGTGGGCATTAAAACATTAGTGCCTGAAGCTCAAATTTTATTTGAGTCTTCAAGCATGGGTAATTAAATCTTGACCACAGAGGATGTTCATATTTTAGCTGATGAAACTTCTAAAAATGACAATCTAAAAATTGGTTTAGATGGAATAGCACAAGATAGGATAGAGCATAGTGTAAACATAGAAGGATCCTCCCTTCCAAATAAAGGAAAATCTATGGAAAAATCAATTTTTGATGGTGTCTAGATTATGGAATTAGATGGAAGTTGTTCCTCTATCAGTTCAAGAGCTAAGATTGTATTGATATCTCCTTAAGGAGATATTTTTCCTTCATCATACAAATTATAGTTCATTAATACTAACAATACTACTAAATATGAATCATTGTTGCTTGGATTGAAGGCTACTCAAGACAAGGGTGTCAAGCTCCTTCATGTTAAAGGAGATGCTGAACTAGTGGTTTGTCAGGTGAGGAACCTATACCAAACCAAAAATGAGAGATTACACCATTACCATAATCTAGTTTGGGATCAAATTGAAAGCTTTGATGCTTTCAATATCTCTACAGTTATGAGAGAATTTAATGATAGAGTTGATGCTCTGGTTATTTTAGCAACTCTTTTGATTCCTCACTCAAATTTTAAAGGAGACATGTACACTATCAAACTGGTCTTTTGACCAAGTGTGCCTGACAATTCCAATCATTGGCAAGTGTTCAATGGTGACAACCAAATCATTGCCTTCTTGAAACAAAAAGGAAGCTTTGAACAACTTCACTTCAAAGGCAGTGAACCAACCCCTAAAACAAGTTCAGACGTAGGTGAATAATTCCTATAAGTTAAAGGAAATAAAATCCCAAAAGGCCTAGTTTCTCTTGAGAAGCTATTTGACAAACATGACAGGTTCATCAAATAGTAGCAAAAAATTTCAAGCTCCTCCCACAAGTTTGATCAAATAAATCTAGGTACCAAGGAAAATCCCAAGATGGTGAACATTGGGAAGTGTTGCACTCAGGAAGAAAAGTTCAAGTTCACTGCTCTACTCAGCCAGTACATAGATGTCTTAGCATACTCCTATGATGATCTGAAGTCACTCAGGCCTGAAGAAATCTACCATGAGATTCCTCTTAGGAGTGATTCGGTACCTTACAAGCAAAAATCTAGGTAGTACAATCCAAATATATCAGGTATTATTCTATTTAAAATACAAAAAATGCTAAATGCTAGGATAATTTTCCCAATCCATCATTCCACATGGATTGCCAACATAATACCTGTGAGGAAGAAGAAAGGTGAAATTCACCTCTGTGTGGACTTTAGAAATTTAAATTAGTCATCCTTAAAGGATAACTATCCTCTACCCATCATGGACCAAGTGCTTTAGATAGTGACAAGTTTAGAGATGTTATCAATGCTAGATGGCTTCTCAGGATACAATCAAGTTGAATTTGGTGAAGTAGACTAGCACAAGACTACCTTCACCACACCTTAAGGCACCTTTGCCTATTTAAGAATGCCATTTGGCTTGATAAATATTAGCACCACTTTTTAGAGAGAAATGGACCTTGCTTTTAAAGATGAAATGGGTAAGTTCATTATAGTATACCTAGATGATTTAACAATTTTTTCCAAGCATCAGCCTGACCATGTGTGCCATTTATAACAAGTGTTAGAACACTACCACCAAAATGGCATTTTGCTAAATCCCAAGAAGTCTATTTTTGGAGTAATAGAAGGGAAACTTCTTAGACACATTATTTCTCAAGAAGGCATAAAGATCAACTCAGATAGATTCAAGTCCATCCAAGAGCTTACCTTGCCCACAAGTAAGACTACAATTCACTCTTTCTTCAGAAAGTTGAATTTTTTATGAAGGTTCATCCCTGAGTTTGCTAAGAAGACTTACCACATTATGAACATGATGAAGGTAAAGGCCACTTTAGCTAGACTAAAGAAGGAAAATTGGCATTCTGAGACATCAAGATAGCTATTACTCATGCCCCAATTCTGGTTTGTCTAGTTTATACCAAGGATTTCACAGTGTATAGTTATGGTTCTGAACACACACTTTCAACAATTCTAGTTTAATAGAACAAAGAAGGTATGGGATCTCCCATATCTTTCATGAGTTGTCCTCTCAATGCTCATGAGTTGAAGTAATCAAACATGGAGAAGCATGCTTATATAGTGGTAAAGGTAGTGAAACATTTCCACTTTCACATCTTGAATTCACACACTACTACCCTGGTTCTTGACACCATAGTCAAATCCATATTAACTCAGCAGGAGTTTGGAATGAAAAGAGGTAATTGGATTTCCAAAATCTAGGAGTTTTATTTAGTCATCAAACCAAGGAATTTGGTGGAGGGAAGGGGCCTATGCCAATTGATTGCTGACAACAGACTAGATGAAATAGAGCATAGAGAAGAAGAAATTAAAGACACACCAACAATCCTCTATCTCCACCATGAATGAGTGGTATTCAGATATTGCTCATTTCCTTACCTATGGTGAGTGTCCTATCCACCTGTCTCATAAAGAAAGGAGGACTGTCAAGTTAACAGTTGCCAATTTTGTCCAGTGGGACAACAGCCTATACGAGAGGAGCCTCGATGGAGTGTTCCTTCGCTATGTGGATAAAGAGCAGCAGAACTAAATTTTTAGGTCCTTCCATAATCTAGCCTATGGAGGACATTTTTTTGCTGATATGATTGCCCATAAGATTCTGTGAGCCAGGGATTATTGGCCTACTCTATTTCAAGATGCATACAAATGGGTATGAAGATGTGAACTATGCTAGCAGTTCGTGCGAAGATCTAAGTTAGTTGTTATTCCTCTCAAGCCAGTGGTCATAAAAGATTCATTTTAGCAATGGGGAATCAATTTCATTAGTGTTGTAAACCAATTTTCAAGCATTGGCATGATTATTTCCTCACAACCATAGATTACTTCACCAAATGGGTGGAAGCAATTCTAACCAAGCATGTTACTTCAGAAGTGGTGTGCAATTTCTTCAAGGAAAACATCATTTCCAGGTTTAGGGTCCTAACCAAGATTGTCACAGACAACATAGCTTGTTTCTCTTCCCAAGAGATTAATCAATTCTATTTTTACTATGCAATTACCCTCTCCCACTCTTCTAATTATTTTCCATAAGGGAATGGCCAAGCTGAATCAAGCAATAAGAACTTGGTGACTATCATCAAGAAACCATTAGATGACAACCAATGAACATGACATAAAGCATTGGTTGATGCTTTATGGGAAGATAGAATTACACCCAAGAGGGTGATAGGTATGTCACCTTTCCAACTTTTGTATGGTCTCAATGCAGAGATACCAATTACCTTGGAATTACCAGCACTAAAATTGGCAAAGGTGGTCAGATATCAGACATATGAAAAATCCATTGACATAAGGATCATGTGCTTGGCTGAGCTAGATGAGTAGTGAACTATGGTACTAGACTAAATTGTTGTGCAACAAAGTTTAGTGAAGAAGCTCTTTGACTAGAAAGCAAAAACCCATGATTTCCATATTGGAGATCAAGTCCTATTATGCGACAAAAGAAGAGAACCAAAGGGAATGCATGGGAAGTTTGATTCCCTATGGAGAGGCCCATTCACTATCCATGAGCTCAATGGTGAAAATAGTTTCCTATTGAAATATCAAGATGGCACACCCTTTTCTCTACCTCATAATGGGTATCATTAAAGCACTTCAATTCTTGAAGTATCAGATAAGATCACCTATACATATGTATATTTGTATAGTCTTTAGTTTTGTTATATGCTTTTCATTTTCATTTTCAGTGCCTTTATTTTTTTTTGGGTAGCACAACTCCATTGCCTAATGGAATACTTAAAGGCACTAGAGATTCTAGTTTCTACTCCCCTTAGCTACTTTAAAATTTCAACTGAAGGAAGTTCCCCAACTGGAGCCAACTGTTGTTCTCAAAATCTGTCACTCCTTTTTGGGACAACACATGAACTATTTTGGTCCTACAAGTCAAAATTATCTCTTCCATTCTCAAAATTGTTTTGGGCATTCAAATTCTCTATTTTTCAAGCTTTTTTAACTAACAAACTCCATAGGCTTATTTCTACAGACTCTACAGGCTCATTTCTATAGACTCTACAGATATGTTTTTATAGACTCTACAAGCTGGATTCTATAGACTCTTTAAAGTTTGAGAGACTTATTGAAACCTATAGACTCTATAGGCTGGGTTTTATGGACTCTGGAAGCTAGGTTCTATAGACTCATTTCTAAAAACTCTACAAGTTGGTTTCTTGGTTCTACGAACTCATTTCTATGGATTTTGTAGGATTTTTTCTATGGACTCTGCTAAAAAGAAATAAGTTCCCCACTTAGGCAATTTCAAGATTGGTTCAATGGTTCAAGGTTTAACCAAAAATGGCTTCAACATTAGCAAGATTCAAACAAAGGAATGAATCATAGAACCATTAAACCTTGAACTAAAATGGTTCAATGGGTTCAAAGGTCTAATGGGTTCAAAAGTTCAATGACATTGGTAAGATTAAAGAGTTAAACACTTTGACAAAGGTTCAAAGTTCAACCACTTTAACAAGTTCAGTGGACTCAAAAAACTTAATGAAAAGAAAAAGGCTTGAACCATTGAACCTTGAACCAAAATGGTTTAAATATTCAATGAGTGGTTGGTTCAATGTAGTTGGTTCAAATGGTCAATTGAATGAGTGGAACACAAGACTGAACTGTTGAACCAAAGTTGGTTCAATCAATTGGTTCAAAGGAGTGCACCAAAGCCCAAAGGCTAGAATACCCTTGTGGAGGGTAGTGAACCAAAGGTGAGTGCCCTTGTGGAGGGCATGTGATGAGAAAAATAGACCATTGCAAAAGGCCAAAAGGGTAAGATTTTCTTTGGAAAAATGAACAAGGTAAAAAAGTTGGAATTCCTTTGGATTTCATTCAAGGCAAAAGACAAGGTGAATTCATTCAGACAAAAAGTATAAAGGAATTCTTTTGGAATTTTGTTCAAAGGAATTAACCTAAAAGAATAAGGCTTGATGGAAATAACTAAGGCAAGGAAAGGTTTTCTTTAGACAAAATGTATGAAGGAATTCCTTCAGACAATTTGTCCAAAGGAATTAACCTAAAGGCCACCTGAAGAACCCTGAAGATAAAGTACCCTTGTAGGGGGCTCTCACCAACCAAAAAATGGGCCTTTCTCAAGACCCTGAAGGGATTCCTCCCCTTTGGGAAGGATCAAATAAGAAAGCCAAAGGAATTGCTAAGGAGGGTGATGGGCCTGAAGACATCAAGATTAAGCACCATGAACTAGCTATTGAGATCTAGAAATCTAGTGACATCCCCACAACTATCAACTTTATGGAAATGACATAGCCATTGAACTTTAAATATTTGAGTGGGACCTGAATGCATTCAAAGGCCTTAAAGCCAAAAGGAAGAAACACTGAGAGAAGAATGCAAGGAGCCAATAAAGTTGGGAGTTTAGCCTTGAGAACTCAAATTCTAGGAAAAGATAAAACCAAGAAGAGACAAAGCTAGAAAAAGACAATATTTAAAAATGAACTTAGTGACCAACTAAAGAGGCAGCTAAAAGAGCTAGCCAGAAGGGGAAAAGATAGCCTGGGAGCTTAAATCACAATAGGAAAGAAGGAAAGACTAGAAATATCTATGTAGAAGTTATTCCAGTAGGTGGAACAGTCCACCAAGTAGATATTTGAGCTTACAAACATTGAAGGCATAGCCTATTTGTTTCCCTTAGAGTAAAGGTAAAGTAGATAGTTGTGCAGATATTAGGTGACAAACTAGATGACCCAGGCCTAGGAGAAGACATTTGAGATGAATTGACATACCATAGTTAAGGCAGTTGCCCTATTCTAGCATGGTCCCTTGACAAAACTAAAAATGCATTCAAGGCATTGAATGTAACATGGGCCACTCCATGGAACAAACTGCCAATATTTTCTTGACCGCTATATATTGTAATCTCTTTTATTATGTAGGAGAGATCTCTCCATTATAGAAGCAAAACTCTGCCTGAATTGAAAGGTGATTACTGAGACTTTGAGCTTAGATTGTTGATCATATTACTTTATCTAAATGAGAAAGCAAGTTACTTTTATAAGTTGTGTTGTTATAGCTTGTGTTATTTTAGGAAATTGTTCATATGTCCATTTCTTAGGAGCATTCTTGTTTATTTAATCTAACAAGCAGAACTAGTGGAAGTAATCAGGAAGGTGTCTTGAAGCTAGTTGTGGAAAGACTTTTTAGTCTCATAATTGTCTTTAGTGTGTTTTTAGTTTCTTACTATGTAAAGGATCTTGGAGTGACTTTGTGCCCCCATTATCCTTTGTATTTCACTCATTGGGCAGTTGAAGTGTAGATTTTGTGTTACACTTCATCCTACTAGTTATTGTGCCCTTGTTACCTATTGGTTACCCAATAGAAAGAATGCCTACACCTTGCTACAAGACCACTTCTAAAAGAAGAGAAGTGCCTTCAGCATTATCACTAGGATTTTTCCTTTGTTTGTGAACATCATCTCTAAAAAAAGAGAGATGGATGGTGTAGTCCTACCCCTGAGTGTTATTTTTTGCTTATATATATAGTATATAGCTCCTCATATTTATAGGGAACCTCCCCTCAATGAGAGGAGAGATTTTTCCACCTCTGATGTGGTAAACCTACACATTTGGCCAACCAAACTCCCTTGCTATGGTTGAAGAGACCAATTTTTCTCATCAGTTAGTTATTGACAAAATATTTGTCCAATAGGTATATAGACTTAAAGTACAAGTGTTTAGCAAAAAATGGCTTAAGTCTATCAAGTGAGGACAATGATTTTGAGTCTTAAACAACCTTCAACCCAAATTGGAAATTAAAACTAAGTTCCCTTAAGTTTAGTGCAAATGGTGAATCCACTTAACGCATCAACCTTGTGAACTTGTAAAGGTGTAAGTTCAAATTTAAATTATAAGTGAAGGACTTTAACAACTTTGGTAAAGGTCTAGACTTAATTGATTATCATAACTGTGCCAAAGTGGATGATATGACTCTCAAGATTTTGATGAACTTTGAACAAGGCAAATGGATGGTCTCATGTGGGCAACATAATGCCTCTTTGTTTAAATAAAAATGGAGACCATGTGTTGGGTTAGGATTATTTGTTTACACCAAGTTTTGACTCCAAAGAAGACTGTAAACTAGGATGAGACCAACTAATTAATCACCCTTAGATCTTAAACTGACAAGGTTGTTTGGTACTATTGGAATTCATCAATATACATCATTTGACAAGATTTTAAGTGTTCATCCAAAATTAAATGCACATTAAATAGTAGGGTTTTACACCCCCTTTCTCTCAAATGATAGTACTACAACATGGACCTTGAGGTACACCTTGAACCAATAATACTTCTATGGCAAGTGGGGATTTATCTAAATTATAACAAGTTTCTAAATGATCTAGGGGAATCAATTGCACAATGCCTTTCATGCCAAATAATGTAAAAGAAAAGCATGGATTTTGGGTATATATCACTTGGTTTATTACAAAAAGGTATAGTCTCTTTACAACCACTACATCATGTTGTTCGCTTAGTGTAGTACGATGTCCAAAGTGCCACTACATCTTGTGTGTAACTCTAAAAGATTCAAATGAAGTTAGTGTTGGGAGATGAAACTCTAGGTCAAAGCTTCCATAAAGAACTTGAAAGAGGTGATGAAGTCCCCCTCATAATCTAAGACACATAAATAAATAAATCATGAAAATAGAAATACTTTAGGATCATTTTCAAGGTCACCCAAACTTTGATGAGTTTTTGGGGAGTACTTTAGATGACTTTCATTTTCTAAGCCTTTTAATAGTCTACTTATAATAGGAAAGGTGATTTTTATTCTAATGGTTCCCTAAAGGGGACAAATAGAAGAGCATACACATAACATACCTCTTTTTTCCAAATAATATTAGTCTAAACAACTATTACAAGAAAAAATTGGCAAGTGTGTTTAATTTTAAACCCAAATGAAATGTTTGGTGATTTTATTTTTGACCCCTTGGTCTTAGATGCAAACTTTGAAAAAAAATTCACCAAAAACATCTAAAATTTCCTTGTTAAGCACCAAAACAAAGTTCCTAATGCAACTTTAAGCATGCAAAAGTTATTTAAACATGTTTTGAGCAAATATCTTGCTTGGTTCTATAAAAAAATTATTAGCATGTCTTTTATCTTTGAAGCTCTTTTGAGTTTGAAACAAGAAACTTTGGAAAAGTAGGTCTCAAGTCTATGTTTTTGGAAAAACATAGTGACCGATGTCGGTCAATACCACCAACATCAGTTATAGGCAACTGAGATATGATCGATGTCAATTCTATTGACCAACATTGATGTCAGTATTTCTATCAATGTCAGTTACTGTGTAAAAACCATGGCAACAAAAAATGGAAAAATAAAATTAGAAAAACAATTTTTAAGAGTTTTAAAATTTTAAATAAGTTTTTTAAGGTTGTAAAAGGATCTCCTTTAGGTTTAGGATTCATCTAGTCCCATTGGGCATGCCATTATGTGATATAAGAATTTTACTCAAGATAAGATGGTTAGTATGGTGTTAGTTCCAAAATGAAAAATAATGAAATAAACACACTAATAGCATAACATCTCTAGGACTAGACACTAGGGAGAGCTTAGTTAACAATCATAAATGAAACATATAACTAAAATGCAAAAGAAAACTATTTTACCTTCTTTGAATGCTCTAAAATGCTTGTTATGGTGGCTTACCTAGCTTGTGCTTCAAGAGGTCTTCTTCAATGGAGTGTGGCTACCTTCATCTCCTTTTGGCACCTTTGGCTTGTGGCTTGGTTTGGATTGGAATTAATTTGGCATTATAACACTAGTTTCTTGAAGATTTTGGAACTAATCTTCCATTATAACTTTTCACTAATTAAGCTTAGAAATGATGTTGTAAGGTCTCTTATTTATAGATTTTTGGATTTGATCATAATCAACCTCAACCATCCATATCAAGATTGAGATGTGTGGTTGAGGACTAATTCAATTTTTGGAATTAAGTTTGTAATTTTCTTCATCATGGCATTGGAATAAGGGGTAATTAAGTTTTTAATTATCCTCATCATGGCATTGGAATAAGGGGTAATTAAGAGGTATGTAAGGCATCATGGAAGGAATTGATGAGGCATGGAGGGATGAATCTTGATATTTGTAGCATTTATAGCTTAGGGATGTCTTCCCAAGAAATGAGGTCACTTGATGATGTATATATTCAATATTCATTTCTATAAATAAATATTCAACAAGTTTCCATGCAATTATTAATTAAGCCTTGCTTTTAGTTAATTAGCTCTTAGGCATGATAAAGCACATTGTGCAAAAATTACCCAAATTGATCAGAATGCCTTTTTATTGGTCCTAAATTTGACTAGATTTGAATTAGAAGTCCACATCAAATGCATTGGATGCATATTCCCATTTATAATTTTTTTAATTGTAAATAACAAAGGCAGAAGTCTTATGTAAAATATTTGATAGGAAAGAGCATTTTAGAGCATGCAAGTGCAAATTTGGCATTTTGACTTGAAGTAAACTGATTAAAGTTAATTGGCCCATAAATTACATTACCCCATTTAGGGATACCCTGGCCAAAATTAGCACTTGAATATGTCATTTTCACATCATTTAGCATGTTTTAGTCTTTTAGGCCAAATTATGCATTTTGGGTAAAAATTGGTCAAAAGCTTGGTTGGAGGTTATCAATAGCCAGATTTTAGGTGTCTACAGATATGTGGAAAGAATATCTCAACGGCTTAATATAATTATGTCACAAAGTTGGTAACATTATGTGTCAATTAGTTATAGGGTAATGTGGGTAAATGGTTGCTTTGGTCCCACATCTACAACACAACACCTATTAGCAATATAAAATAATTCCAATATAAAAAGTAACTTTATCAACTCTTTATATTTTTGCCACATGTATATTTTTCCATTGCAGCACTTGTCCTTTTCACATTTTTCCAAACCATATAAAAATCCTCTAAATCAAACCTCCCCAATAGAGGCTTTTGGTCCCCAAAATTCCAAATAATTTAACTAACCCAAAATATCTCTATAATTTCTCTTCTTTGCCATTGATAATCTTCTTTCACTACTTCCAAATATACAAGAGCCAAAAAAATAGCATATGGAGTTATGAATTCAATCTATTAAAATAATGCAATAAATTTCCATTTAAAAATAATAATAGTGAAATAATATGTTATAAAAACTTCTCTGTAAGAAGTCAATTGTCCAACTAAAATTACAAAATAATTATGGAGAGTAAAACAAACTCTTTATCTATTTTTCCAAAATGACCTATTACCAAAATAGTCACAACATTTGGTAGATTCTCTCAACCCCTACACTTCATGAAGTTTAAGGATTTCTCCTTGTTATATCCAATATCACACAAGGGAAATCAAAATTAAGCTACATACCTCATAAGACTTAAATAAATTGTACACCTATATACTTGTATTTTTTTAATGTTTCCCATATATGGGTCTTAAACATATATGCAAAGTATTAAAATGTACAATTAATTTGTCTATCCTAAGGTTATAACTACACAATATACACAATACATGAAAGAATAATCAAGGGAATAGATGTGATCACCTCCTATCAAAAACATAGTTAACTGGTATGTCCTTGAAACTAATTATTAAATGTTTCCCTATACCTATCAAACTCTAATGTTAACTTAGAGAATTTCCATAATAAGAGCCTCTTTACAAACTCACAACTCTACAAGTACTATAAGAAAAATACCATATAAAGGTGAGAAGAAACCAATTATTTTAAATCTATCTCAAGGTTTCCTTCACCATCTGATTACTCCCTAACTCATACCTCCACATCTCATTAAATTGAGTTAGATTCCAAAATCTTATCACAATGAAAAACTAAATATGAGATAGCAAATAATCTTCAAAACATAAGTCTATCAAAAAAAATTTCCCTAGATCCAAGAGTTAGGAATTATCTAAAAATAGTATTGAAGATAAACTAAGTATATTATTCGATACTATAGTTATGATTCTTGAAAACTATTCAATTAAACCATTTTATCTATAAAGGTTATTCCCTCTCCTTGTTTTCCATTAAACTGAATAAGAAGTGTCATCTTATTAACTCTATTCATTAAGAGTTAGATGATCCATTTAAATTTTCAAAGGATTTCTAAAAAATCAAAATATGGGCATATTTTACTTCCAAAGTAACCTTACACAAAGGATTCAACCAAAAATTGTGTAAACATAGTTACATTTACAAATAATTTATACCTTTAAATAAATTATGAAGTGTACCTACTGAGTATTAGTTGAAATACTATTGGTGTTAAAAAAACTTCTTGTTTCCTTCCTATAACTCTTAACAAAGTTTTGAAAGTTAAACCAACTTATGAACCAATTAAAACTCAATCCATAAAATATAAATACCTGTTTAATTTCCTAAACAATGCCTTATTTTCTATTTTCATATCTTTCCATGGAATTGGTCTTTTTACTTATTCCTATTATAAATGACATAGGAATCCATAGTATAATAAATAATCCAAAATATAAAGGTTACACAAATGGTTATTAAAGACCCAAAAATTATGCCAAAACCAATATGAAATCGGATCATAACCATACCTCAATATACCCTCTATGTAGGAATGATTTAGAACTACAAGTAATTCCTCTTGGATGTGCATCACTAAAAATGCCTTGCATTTTATCTGAATGTGTCCCAAGATAGAAATGTTTATCCTCTCTCAACACCATCTCATATCTCAAGTGACCATGTATTGTGTTTTTAATCCACATTGATCCTATAGGACTAGTGATTCTAAAACATTGGCTATTAGAATCTTGTCTTCTTCCAGTGAATTAGAACACCTTCTAATTTTCCTTTACACTAGTCAACTTGTATAATCAAACCAAATAAAATAACAATATTAATATTTGATATTCAAACTCAAAACTAAAGTATATCAACAACTGAAGCAAGTCCTACAATCACATACAATCACATACTCTAATACCAAAAATGATTCAAAATTTGACTTTATCTTTTCAATAAATCAAATAGTTTTTAATATTTAGATACCAAAATTCTCAATTCCTCAATATTAAATATAATTGGTTGTAGAATTCTCAAATTCCTAATTAAAACAAATAGAAATTGGGTTTATTATTCTAGAAATGAATATGAGTGAATGAAAACTCTAAAAATTCATTTTTGAATCAAACTCCTATTTTAAAATTGATCCATGAATAGTAATTAGCCTCCTTCTAATAAATACTATTTTATTCAAAAATACATTTTAAAAATATAATAAGTCATTTTCACAAATTTAATTAAAAGGAATTGAGTTTTTAACTTTGAATGTGAATTTATCTAAATAATTTTGATTATGGGTACTCTATAAACTCATATAAATTTATTGTTCAGTGAAAAACATTCAATTCACATTTTTATCTCTCAAATAGTCTCTTATCAATTTCTCATAATTAATTCCAAATATCAATGAATAATTTAAAACTGATGAACTACTAGAAAATTTAAAAAAAAATAGAGACAAGATATTATTTATGGGGTTCATCAATTAGCTACATCCCCCGGTTTATTTGAGCCATTCATATAAATAATATGTAAATATAGAATTTAAAACTTACATCCCTATATGGTTTAATAAAACTTGCGGCTCTGAAGAATAGAAAGAACTTGTCTGCAACATGAAAATGTTCTTCTTGTATATCTATAAATATTTGTAGCTCTCCTAAATGAGATAGTTAATTCTCTCAACCAAAGGGAAAATACTCTCATAGAATTTATAAAATATATCCTTGGATTTATAAATATTTATAATTTATATAGGTTGAAAATATTCAAGAATCAAAATTAAAACATGGTCAATTCACTGAATTAAATAACATGTTTTATTTAAGCAAATAGACCTTCATCTGTATGGACCATCCATGCTTGAAATTCCCTTGATAACATTATTTATCTATCAAAAAATAAGCAACATGTCCATATCTATAAGCTACCTTGTAAGCTCTCCTAAATAATAAAAAAAATTCTCAATATATAAAAATTGTCATATAGCCAATGTTGGCTAACAATTTTCTATTTCTGCTCGAAGTATGGTTAAACTTTGGATAGACTACATGCATTTATTAAAAGAATAAAAATCCTATAATTAAAGGGAAGTTCCAATGACATACTTTATTTAATAAAATAATCTCCCCCAAATAAAAACATAATCTCCCCACTAACCACTAACCACACTAAAGTGGGCCACATGAAGTAAAAAGTAAGTACATGTTAAACACCAAACATAAAAGGTTAAGCATGCATGGTAAGATATTTAACACCATACTAAAAAAATATGAGGATTAAAACATTTCCCATTACCAAATTCACCCCCATGGATATTCCACATGGTAAGGAAAAAGTGGGGTAAAAGTTTAGACTTTTTAAAACATATCCCAAATAACACCAAATTCTATCCATGTGGGAGTTAAATGGGAACTAACGTTTAAAAAAACATATCCCATACAAATTTTCATGTGGGAAAAGGTGCTTTTAAAAAGTATATATATCCCATAAAAATAAAAAAAGAACATTCAATCTCCACATGGGAAAAGGTGAAGTGGGGATAGTTTTAATTTTTGGGACTTGGGATTTAATTATCTAATGTCATAAAAAACATAATAATAAGATATTAAATAAATTAGTATTTAATTAAAATTGGATTTAATATCCCATAATTTTTTAAATAACCATAAACAGGATATTAACACTATTTTAAAAATGATAAAATGGAGGAATTATGATGGGAATAATTGGATGTGGAAGGAATATCTCAGTGGCTTAATAGAATTATGTGACAAAGTTAGTAAAATTGGATGTCGACTGGTTATGGGGTAATGTGGTTAAATAGACGGTTTGGTCCCACATCTACAACACAATGCCTATTAACAACATAAAATAATTCCAATATAAAAATTAATTTTATCAACTCTTTATATTTTTGCCACATGTCCATTTTCTCATTGCAACACTTATCCTTTCCACATTTTTCCAAACCATATAAAAATCCTTTAGATCAGCTCTAATCTAACTTGCTTGTGTATTTTGTATGTGGACATGTGAACATGTCTTTATATTTCTTATTTTCTAAAATTTAGTGGTATGTGCCCATGTCCTTTGTATTGTGTCCCTTTGGCCTACTTTGTATGCCTTATGTGTTTTGTATGTATGATTTATTGTATGGGTCTTGGCTATGACACTTATCTTTACTTGTTACACACATCAATTTTTGATTCCAAAGGGATATCATACATCTACCCTTATTACTTGTGTCATGATGGACATCATGCCCCATCACCCTAGGTAACTGCTCAGTTATACTCAAATTTATTGTTATATACATTGATTAGATCTATATTGACACCCTTGTGCAATGTTTTACATGAAATAAATATTAAATTGCATACTTATGCTTATATTATCTTACATTTTGATGTTACATATGCACATTATATTATATTATCACATAGTTATCATAAATACTCTAGCTAACACACATTTTATAGAGATTTTTATTTTGAGGATACTTATTGAACAAGTTAAACAAATCCCATAAAAAGAGGGGGAATTCATAGGGGTTTGTCACAAAGATTAGGCTCCTATATTAAAATCATAGTACATTTTTAAGAATATTATCTAGGATACAAAAAATCAAACATAGGTAAACACAGAAGGAATATAGTGACTCAAAAAGTAGTATAATGACATAGAATGTAGACTAAAAAGACATTAACACCCAAATAATGACACTATCACTACATGGTGATACTATCCAAAATGTGGAACTACTATATAGTATCCTTAATTTTACAAAAAATCAGATTGGTTAGAATAATATAATAAGTATAGTACATGTTTACACAGATTTAGTTACAAGTTTATTAGTTATACTCAATTTTTGCTTAAATTTACATTAGCTCATCTAAAACTCATATCATTTTTTTTTCAAATTGGGGGCATCATACATGGCATGACCATTCCCATATTTAGTTCATATTCTTATACATAGTTATTATAACTTAGTCTAGAATCAATACACTCAGATACCAAATTGGGGGCATGTGTGTGGTACATTATTTCCATATGCTCATTACACACTAGTTAATCAAATGAAATGAAAAATTTCACATCATTCTCTACATTGTATATACTTGACATCATATTTTAAGTTATCACTAGTTTCATGCCTTACTCCATCTACACTAGTTTGCATTCCCAAGTGGCCCAAAGTTGCGTAATGTACTAGAGTGGCCACATAGCAGACATACATAGTTAGACATATTTGTTAGACATTTGCAATACTTCATGAAGTTAAGTTTTATAATTATATACCACACATGGGTGGTAAATCATGGATTCATAACTTACTCAAGTTATTGAACCACCCACATGAGAGGGTTAGACACACTATCAATCCAATCTAAGTCATTCATAGGTCAAGATCTACCAAGCATGGGTGGGAAATGACGGAGTCAAAACTAGATTAAGTTATTAAGCCACCCACACATGAGGATTGAGAAAGCTATCAGATCAATATAACCTATTTAATGATTGATCACTATATGCATGCACACACATAGGTTGTCACTAGGTTCATGCATTAGTTTACATACCTAATGAGGTGTATTATTTCATTTCTTCTTTTCCATCTCTTTACTTAGTTTTAATTCTTTACTCAGCATAATTTTTTATTTTTGATATCTCTTATTTAAGGACTAATCTATGAATATTTAAATTTTAGGGCATACTTTAGATCATGATTCACATACGCAGACCCAACTTCACATACTTAGATTTAGTTTTGTAGGCTTCACTTCCTAGGTAAGTCTAGGTGTACATCTTTTTAACTTATCTTAGTAATTTCACTTTGCTACATTTATGTATAAAGGGGGTAAATGTAATCACCTAAAGTTGGTATTTGAGTGATAAGAGTGCTACTTGATACTACTTATCCCTAACTTAGCCATAGACCTATCTTAGTGCCTACTATTACACTTATCTAGCCTCCGTGTAGGCCATAAGAATCCCTAGTCATCTCAAACATTATCCTATACTCTCATTTCCTAATCTTAGCCCTTCATGCCCAGTGTATTATGATTTGGACATTAACATGACATTAATGACACTAGAACTATGTGGTGGTAGTGTCCCTAAAATGGTGCCTATGTCCTTTACCTTAACTTTCCTAAATAAATATATTTTCAAAAGTAAAATCCTCCTAAGGTTGGCTTAGACATATTTTATAATCTACACAAGTTAAAAAACACAATAAATACATGACTTTTATCCCTATATCCACTAGACAAAAATTAGATGCAAAATACCAATTCAAACACAAAACAAGTTGAGCAAAATCAAGGTTCTCAATCCCTATTATTAGCAACCCAAGTTGCACCCTGCTGAAGTAAACTACTAAGATCTACTTCAAACATAGACTAACATTGGAATGGTCTAAGACTATGGGATACCTGTAACTAGAACAAACTTCTATATTGTGAGGCTATCTCTTTTGAATATATCAATATTTTGAATCAGTTACTAAAACCAACTTGATTTGGGATGAAAAGAGTTAGAAGGATTACTAAAAATGAAAATATATGCTATTGACAGTGATGCACCTAAATTATGTATGATCTTATGTAAAATTTAAACTTGGGCACACTTGTGAATCAAAGGAAATAACTTTCCAATAATACTTTCTTAGAATAATCATAAACATGAGTGTTTCAGATGAATTTTTGATAGAAGGTCTACAAATTGAAGGTCGAGGAATGAAGATCTTTAAAGACACTGCATAGTAACAATATTCAACACAATTTCTATTCTTTAGCACTTTAGGTGTCCTTTAAAGGATGAAAACACAATAGTAGGTGAATAAAGGACCTGTAAAAGGAGATATATATCACACTTATATGCAAATCAACAATCATTAAACACACTAACAACCATGAATGAATCTATAAAAAACTTTCTTTATTGACTTTCGGTGCAAGTTATAATTATAGCATAGTTTCTATATACTAGCCTAAGGGATCCTAAAATAAGCCATAAGGCCTTGAATATATATCAAAATAGAAAAATATAAGCCAAAGTGGCATAAAGGATAGAATAAAGAGTCAACTAATCATTAACTCAATTCAATCTTAGTTAAAACTTGCTATCAATAGTCTTCAAGAAATCTCCTTATGTTTAGTGGATTATAGGATCTTTGCATGAGCTCTTCCTTTGAAAACAAGGTGGTGGGACACTATTTTCCTTATTTAAACTTCTCTTATATCATGCTACACCATATGTTGGTTATACCACTCCATTTGAGTTGAGTTAACTCATGTATTAGAACTCAAGATGAGTTATGCATGTGATTGGATCAGTTTTAGACTAGTTAACTCATTATAAGGATCATTTAAATATGTGTTTGACATCAAGGGTCAATTTACAATGAATTATATTAGGTTTATGGCATTACAACTCCACATTATCTCTTATCAATAGTCTTCTATGCCATATATTTCACTTGATTGAGTAAATAGTTCTATTAGACTAATTAGGCCTAGTAGACTAATTACCTATAGTTGATGGCCATTATAACCTACATAAAATTTTGAAAAACTACAAATACAATTATTTTGAGACCTTGAACCAATGCCTCACATCATGAAATTGTCCTTTTTGAACAAGAAACACTTATAAATTGGTCAAAGTAGTTGACTATGTCAAACTCTCTTAAATTTCTATAGATTAGTTATTTTGAATGAGATGTCAAGGGTAATTGAAGGAATATATATGATCATATGATGATTTTAAGATGCATAAAAAGTGTCAATATTCACTCTAAAGCTCTTAAAATTTCCTTAAACTACATTTTACCTTTCCTTGTGCACTTTTTATTCTCAAAAACCTATTTTTTGTCATGTTCATACATCATCTAAACAAAAAATTATCATGTAAATGAATCTCTTATAATTTACATTATGATCCAAGTGGTAGTCAGGGGGTTTCAATTATTTTAGGTTCATTCTTCCTCAATTCTTCATAAACAATTTTGTAGTAGGGTTTTGCAAGTTTTTAGAGAGTTTAGGGTTCTTAACGATGATTTATAAATATTGGACCTTGAATGCATAAAAAAGTGCCACAAAACATTATTTTATTAGGCCATATAACTCCCCCAAAGACCTCATATTCCCATGAAAAATATATGTACCATAGTGAGCATGTGAAGTCACCTCTCATAGTGGAAAATAGGTTTTCTAAACATGTTTGGTGTTCTAAGGCCAAGATGATTAGTCATAATGTATCTCCTATGTCTAAAATTAGGTATAAACCTATCGCATATCCCTATTATAATGTTCATTGTGATTTTAAGTGCCCTCATGACCTTGCTTTGGATTTTAATACACCTTCTTGATGTCCTTGTATAGTGATGTCAAAGACAAGCATAGGTGTATACATAGTTGTTCAGTATTTTGAATTTATGATGAGTTTAAAAGGATATTTAATACTATTTACAACATTAATAACATGTATAATATTCTTTAAATTCATGGTATGGGCTTGACCAATCCATTTACTCTCTACTTGTATGTAAACAACTCCTTGTTTTAACTTTAGACCTATATACTTATGAAAATGACCCAAAATACCTATTTTGATGGTTGTATTAGTGTTCTTTAGGAATTTTATGACCCCATATTTCTTCTCAAAATCATTTAATGTGTAATTACCCTTCATTACTTTTCTTACAAGTTCAAAATAACCTTGTTTGGTCTAGTTTGTATAGTAAAGGTACTACACATGTAAACCAATAGGTCATGGAGGTTCTCAAGGGAGTTGAGAAGACTTTAAAAATAATTTTAGATCTCAAACCAATCATTTAAATGTATAATTAGGATTATTTCTTACATTGGGAAGTTATAAAGGTTTTGTAAGGGTTTAAGGGGCTTTGAAATTCTTAGCAATAGTTCATAGCATATGGACCCTTGATAAAAAAAAATGATATGAATATAGAGTATATTAACCCCCTCATCAACCATGACAAGAATGATATCCCATGAAAAAGGTTCATCAATATGTCTATGTGGTGAAGGAGTGGTTGTCATGGACTTTATGTGCAAGAAAGAAGGTTTTGGATTCATAACAAACAATTTTTATACATTTCCTTAAATATAATATCTCTCAAATATTTTTAAATTAATCTCCACATTATTATAATTATCACCATTTTAAAATAAATCTTGGATGAGTTCAAAATGATGATTGTGTCTCTCAAGGGTTTTCAGCCTGCTTGCCTATTTTACCCTTCAAGGGCATGATTTGGATGAAAATCAGAGTGTGATCACTCTTACCAACCATATTAATATTTTTAATCATGTTTACCTACCTAAAAAAACCCCACATGGAGTTTAAACCATCTTTTATACCGATAAATCTCCAAAAAGTTTGTATGAGCTTGAATGGTCACTGTCAATAGACATGTGGGTGACTATAACCAAAAAATGGATAATTATAATCTTATTTTGACTAAAAAAATATTATGGACACTTATAACCACTTATTATGACTAATACTACTAATTTTCATACTTTGATCTTTCCTATAAAGGCCTTTCGATGTATTTTTCTAGAACTGACTGGTAGGCTACCTATGCTTCAATAGTATTACTAATGAGTTTTCTTATTTGCACCTTGTATTTTTTTTTAAATGATATTATTCTTGACTAGGCCATGAAAATACATCTTTAAATATGTTTTTATTTTTCATTGGTCAAGCTTAGCCTTATATATCTCATTAAACACATGTATCTTCAAAGGACCTCAAAGTGACTGCCTCACTAATACTATTGTGGGTGATTTCATTAGAATTATAAACGTTTGATATATTTTTCACTATAATTTGGCACTTTTAAACCTAAAAAGGTAACCAAAACCTTCCTCTTATCTATTTATTTAGTATATTCACTCTTCAAGGGTGCTCTTAGGCTTATACACAATCCTATTTCATGCAGTAAGCTTGTGTACTTTCATGAGTTGATAGTACTTTTTATGATCTTGTCAAAGGTTTAAACTTTTCAATTTTGTCATTTTAATTTCATAATTAACTTAATAATTCCCCTCCTTGAGTAGATGTAAATTTTACTACATCTTTAGGGTATATGGGTATATGAGGTAAAATTGACCACCTAGTATGGTTATAGGTGGTCACTTCAAAGCTTAACCCTAACTATAGCCTTGTTTGGAGAAATCCTCTTCATATTTTTACCTAATTTAAAATATTCATTATTCCTATTAATCATCCATACTATCATGAAAATCTTTCATAAATCACTTTTCTCTCATTCTCTTCATGCTTGGAGGTAGGCATGTGTTTTCATGGCTATAGATGATTATTGACTGAGGTGTATGACTATGTAACTTTTAAATTTAGACATCATGAATTGATATAACTCACCATAACCATGTTACTATAAATTGGGTAGAATATCCAATTATCTTTAAGGAACATTAATATCCTTCTTTACTTTTTTGATGTGATTTTAGTTTGCACACCTTTTGAACCTTTAAAAACCATGTTGTAGGAGTTGATTTACATGGAAATGTAGATTTTAAATGAGTTTGATCTTTATAAGGCCTGCTATTTGAGCTAATATTGATGCACATTTATTTATAACACTGTGTTCTTCAATTTAATTGTCTACCTTCTTTAAAATAAACCTCTATCCATCATAACTTTGACTATGCATATTAGTTCAAGCCCTTGTATAAACTATGAAATAGTTTTAGGATTATTAGAGAGTTTGTGAAGGTCACCATCATGGTTTATATGGTATTCCAAGTGAAAATAATGTAACCTTGATTAATTAAGGCCTAAAACCAGAAATTTCCTTGAAATTAATCTTAACACTATATGTGGATGTCCTTAAAGATTGATTTTAGATGGTGATTCCTCTCTTTTGTTAGTAACGTTTTAAGATCTTGAAACTCGGTAGCAATAGAACTCCACGGTCTTTCAAATGATCTCATAATCTCTTGAAATCCTATTGAGTTAAAATTTCTCTTCAAATACCTCAAACTTCTCCTTTTCTACATTCTTGATCTCACCTCTTTTTAATCATGACTATAGATGACTCTATAGCACTCTTTTATATAGACAATGATAGAATTATACCTTGAAAATGTCAAAAAATAGTCTTGATAAGCTTCTCCTTCAATATAGTAAAATTTAGTATATAGTAATGAAAAAAAAACCTTTAATTTGATATCTTCCATGTCTATCTTTATTTGAACTTCCATGAAAACTCTTGATTCTGGCAACCCTTCAATAGATATAGGTGATGATTCACTTAGTCTTATCAGGGTTGTTAAGGTTTTTACAATCTTTGAATGACCATGATGCTTCAACAGTCCATGAATATCTCTTAAAAATTAATCCATGATATGGATATGATTGGAAGGTGATAATATGGAAATGGATCATGGAGAAGAGAATGGATATGATAATGAAAAACATGAAATAATGCTAAAAGGTAGTGAAAGATTGTGTGATGGGGATGAAACAAGATAGAATGAAAAAACATTGAATCTCATCTCTAAGTAGTCTTGAATACCATGGAATAATACTATGCACATATACAAATCTATCATACCATTTTTGAGGTCATTGACAAGTAGACACTGATGGAAATGGAAACTTAAGAGTCTGTTAAGAACCTTAACAAATGCTAAGAAACCTTAAAATTTGCTAAATTGAGCCTCCATAAAGATATTAAGATAACATTTATGGATTACTTATTGTGTATCTTTTAGGAATATTTGAGAAAACTTGAATTAGTAATACATGACATGAATAAAACCCCTAAAAATAAGAATCTAAAAAATCTTGATGATTTTTTCTCTCTCATGAACCATACAAACTTCCTTTGCATGCTTGCAGACAGTAGATTTGAATTATATTATCTTATTGAGATCCATATGACCTCACATATATGAAAATTAGTTTAATAATTACATTTAAATATTATTCATGCTCTTTATAAACTTCAAAAAATTGAATTTTTCTATCATGATGCCCAAATGAAGAGAAAACTTGAAAAATTGATTATCTGCTTAGATGGAGACATTGTGAGTACCCTAAATTAATAATAATGGTTCATGAAGGAGAGGGGAAAATTTTGATAAAAAATTTAGATATCTATAATCTCTCTAAGACCCCTTTCTCTACCCAAAATTTTAGACCTTGATTTTCTCTCTCATGGCCATACCACCTACAAACCTAAGGGCCTCTCACTATGTGGAAAGAAGCTAGATGGATGGAGAGAACTAGTTTTGGGAATGTATGATGTATTTTATCCCTAAATATATTTTTAAAAAACTTATGATAATCTTCCTTCAATCTCATGATGCTTTTTTTATGAAAAGGGTCATACAAGTCTGTACTCCTTGCATGAAACTCATAAAAATAGCCTTTATTTTGCATTATCTTCACATTTAAAGCTTGAAACCACCAATTTAGGGAAAGGAGAGATATAAAATGAGTCATGAAGGATATTACAACAATTATTAAAAAATTTAACATCTTTATGGGGCTAAATTTTTCACGTCTGATCTCATTAGATGCATTTTCTACACTTAGACTTGCATGAAATGATATTTTCAAAGCATAAAACGTTATGAATAAGGTAATGAAATAAATATAAATGTGTTAAAAATAATTATGAATATTTTTTTCCTTTTGACACCAAATTTAAATTCCAAAACTTATCTTTTTAGGTAATATACACATAGTTTTGCAAAGGAAAATTCCCATTAAATACCATGAAGAATACCTTTAAGCCTCCTTACAAGGATTGAATGAGGATTATATGTATTTTTATCACACTTTATAATCTTATAGTTTGTTTCATACCTTTAATTTACTTAATATGCTATATAATTTCATGATAAGTCATCAACTTGCCTCTTCACCATCTTCATTAGAACACTTTTAGATCACAAGACCATTTGAATTTCTGTCAAAACCTTAGAATGACACTTGACACCACTGGCATGACACTTGAGACAAAATCTCTCCACTTGAAAATTAATAACACTATGATTTCCATGAAAAGTTTTTAATTTTACAAATTAGCATTTGGCCTTGATAGGCCAAATTGCCAACATTTTTGGTGACTCAAAGAGGTTGACTAGCCTTCTGATCAAGAAAATTCAAAATACTTTGTTATATCAGACTTTGGAATATAATATAAAACAATAAAAATTTGAAGAATTGACACAAAATAAACAAACAAACAAGACAAAAATAGGAAACAATTAATGTCAACTGAAATAAAATAACAACTAACAAACATGTACAACATATGCACTTAGAAGAATGAAACTACAACTATGTACAAAAGGATGACTCTCTTAATAAAAATACTTGAGGAACATCCCATTGACATAAATAGGGAGCTACTCACAACTTATATTGGGTAATTATAAATCATTACTTTCATTACAACTAATAATAACATATGGCCCACTCTAAAGGCTATCGATTTTGGAATGTTTACCTAGTTTAGCTCAGTGTTCATCCCACTTGAGTACAATGTCACCTTGTTAAAAGGTATTGGATGAAGCTCTCTTGTCAAAATATATTTTTACATGATCTTAATTAGACCAAATTGTATGCATATCATTGTTTCTTATTTCATCCAATTCTCTGAATTCATTCATTCTCACCTCCATTGCATTATTCTCCATAAGCTCCAACTAATGTGTAAGCTCTAAGGCTAGAAGTTCCAATGAAATGTGTAGCCTTAATTATCTACCATAAACCATAATTTAAGGGGAGTGACCAATTTAATTATTTGGAGTTATTATATCTACCCATATGGTAGTCTTAAACTTGGTATGCCATCCTTTCTGATTGTCTTCCATTGTTCTCTTGATGATCCTAATCAGATTCTTATTGGTGGACTCTACTAGTTCATTACCTTACGGATAGTAATTTGATGAATATTTAAGATAAATACCATGATCAATATCCCATTCACATACTTCATCACTATTTAATTTCAAATTATTATTTGATATCATGGTTGAAATAACTCCAAAATGAGTCACTAGGCTATCATAGAACTCTAAAACTAAGTTCTCATTTGCTTCTTTGAGTGAAACTACAACCACCCACCTGGTAAAGTAGTATATGGCTGTCAAAACCCACTTATGTCTATAACTTGATGGAGGATGAATCATTCTAATGTATTTTAAGCCCCATTACATGAAATATTTCTTACCTTGAATAGGTTTCAAATGTAAGATAGTTAGTCTCTATTTTCTAGTAAACATTGCACACTTAAAACATATTCTAACCTATGTATGTGAATATTTGAAAAAAGTAGGGAAAAAATAACAATATATTATGATCTTTGTTGTTATATTATTGGCCAAAAAGTGACCTCCTAAAGGTCCATCATGAAATTGCTCTAACAATTTGTCTACTTGACTAGTTTCAACATGTTGGGTGAATATTTTGTCACCAATGTACTGATGAGAAAAATAGGTCTAATCATCCACAGCAAGGGAGATTGGTCATCCAAAGTTGTAGTTTTACCACATCCAAAGGGGAAAAATCTCTCCTCTCATCAAGGGGAGGTTCCCTATTAAATATGAGGAGCTATACACTATATATATAAGCAAAAAATAACACTCAGGGGTAGGATACACCATCCATCTCTCTTATTTCAGAGATGATGCTAAAAAAAAAAGGAGAAAATCTTGGTGAAAACACTAAAGGCACTTCTCTTCTTTTATAAGTGTTCTTATAGGGGACAATAGGAGTTCTTTCAGGTAGTGACAAGTAACTGGTAACAAAGGGCGTAGTAACCAATAGACTGAGATGTAGCACAAAGTCTCCACCTCGACTACCCAAGAGTGAAATACAAAGGATAATGAGGGAAAAAAGTCATCCCAAGATCTTTTACATAGGAATAGAAAGAAAACACACTAAAGGCAATTATGGGGGTACAAAGTCTCTCCATAGTTGGCTTTAGGACACCTTCCTAATTAATTTCACTAGTTCTACTTTCTAAATTAAATAAACAAGAACACATTCAGAAGATAGACATAAGAACGATCTCCTAAAATGATACAAGCTATAACAGCACAAAGTCTACAAACAACTTGCTTTCTCATTCAAATAAAATGATATGAACAATAATATGAGCTCAAAGTCTCAGTATTCACCTTTCAATTTGGGCAGAGTTTTGCTTCTATATTGGGAATATCTCTCTAAAATAATAAAAGAGATTACAATATATAGCAGTGAAGAAAGACTTGGCACTTTGTTTCGTGGAATGGCCCATGTTGTGCATTCAATGCCTTGAATGCATTTTCAATTCTATCATGGGGGGCCATGCTGGAATAGGGTAGTTATCTTAACTATGGCATGTCAATTCAACTCAAATGTCTTTTCCTAGGTCTGGATTATTTGGTCCTTTTTTTGATGTCTGTACAGCTGTCCAATTTGCCATTACTTCATGGAAGAAAAATAGTCTGGTCTTAAATGTTTTCAAGCTTAAAAATAGATTGTTCTAGCTACCATAATAACTTCTATGTAGATATTTCCCTCTTTGTCTCTTCCTAGTTTTGTCTTTTCCTAGAAACCGAGCCCTTGGGGCTATATTCTTAGCTTCACTAGCTCTTTCAGCTCTTCCATTAATGGTTCTTCCCTTTGGCATTTTGGCCTTTGAATGCATTCAAGCCCATGCTCAAGACTGCAAAGATCAACAGTAATTTTATTGCCACAAATTTGACGTCTTTGGGTCTATCATCCTCCTTAGCAATTCCTTTGTGTCTTTCCCACTTGCTTTGGCCACTTTTTGCTTATCTCAACAAGTGACAAGTGGCATTTTCCACTGCTTTTTAGAAACACATATTAAAACCTTCCATAATTTCCATGTGGTACCCTCCATGAAAGTCTGAGAGAAGATTATTGAAAGAAGCTTTATAAGAAACTTGAAATGTGGACAAAGACACTTATCGTGCTCCGCTAAGTTTGAACAGGACACATGGCATGTTTCACGAAGCTTTAGATACCTTTTGAGAGTCCTATGGTAGATGACATTTGGTAGCTTCCATTGAGATCCTAGAAACACTGTAGAAACATTAAGGACTCATTTTCGATTCATGTGAATGATGACACTTGTTGTGCTCCACTTAACCTTAGTAACTCACCCAAGACCCACCACATTCCTTATGAAACAAAAGGATGAAATTGTGGATGTTGACACTTGTCAGCTTCTGCTAAGTTATAATGTAACATGTGGCATGTTTTGATAGATGACACTTGATAGCTTCTACTTCGACTCTATAAGGGACACATGGTGGCTTCCACTGCACTTTGAGGTTTGATCTTTCTTGGAGGGAACCTGCCTTTCAATGTCTTGAAAGATAGTTCATTTTCTAAGTGTCGAGTGTCTTCCACGAGGGCACCTACCCTTCAGGATCTTCTAGGTGGCCTTTGGGCTTTAATTTCTTCAAACAAAATGTCCAAAGGAATTTCTTCACTGTCTTTTTCCATCAAGGATTTTTTCATGGGATTTTATCTTCAGTTGGGCTTATTTCCTTCAGATAAAATTTTAAAGGAATTCCTTCAGACTTTTTGTTTGAATGAAATGGTCCTTAACAAATTTTTTGTGGGAACTTTTCTGAAGGGATTCCTTTGCTCACTTGGCCTTTGAAATGGTCTACCTACTCCCCACATACCCTCTGTAAGGGATATTTGACCTCTAAGGTTGCCTTTCAAAAAAGTTGCAAGAGTCCATTTTGGCTCCTACATGCCCTCTGCAAGGGCACTTGTCCTTTGGGCTCTTGGAAGACCCATTTAAACATCCCAATTGAAAAAATGGCTAAGTGTTGAACCTATTTCTTTCCTACAAAATTCGTAAAATCCAACCTACAAAGTCAATAGAAATGAGTTCATAGATCTAGGGGAGTTCATAGATGTGAGAAACTAGCCTGCAGAGTCTGTAGTAGCCAAGTCCATAGTTTTCTCTAACTTTGAAAGAGTCTATAGAAATCTAGCTTGTGAAGTCTATAGAAACCATCTGTGAAGTTTGTAGTTCTACCTGTAGAGTCTGTAGCTTGAGTCCGTAGAACTGGGGGAGTCTGTAGAAATGAATCTATAGATTTCTTCTTGTGAAGTCCATAGATTTCTTACTGTGAAGTCTGTAGGAATGAACCTGTAGAGTCTATAAATTTTTTCCTAATGAGTCTATAAATTTCTGAAAAAGATTTGAAAAATGAAGAACTTGAATGCTCAAAACAATTTTTGAAAAGGGAAGAGAGGATTTTGGTCTGTTGAAATAAATAGTTCATAGGTTGTCCCAAAAATGAGTGATATTTTTGGGGACAATAGATGGCTCTAGATAGGGAACTTCCTTCAATTGAAAACTTGGAATAACTGAGGGGAGTAGAAACCAAAATATCTAGTGCCTTGAAGTGTGCCATTGGGTTATGGAGTCATGCTACCGAAAAAGAAAGCCTCCAAAAATGAAAATGAACAACATAAAATAGAACAAAATACTATACAAATATACATATGTACAGGCAAACTTATCTGATACTTCAAGAATTGAAGTGATTCAGATGCTACCCATTATGAGACAATGAAAATGGCATTTCATCTTGATAAACCAATAGGAAACCATTTTGTCGCTAGAATCAATGATGGGCAGATGGAACTCTCCACCAAGAATCACATTTCTTGTGTACTTTTGGTTCTCTCTTCTTGCCGCATGGAAAGACATGGTCTCCAATTTGAAAACCATAAATCTTTGCTTTCTTAGTGAAGATTTCCTCTTCTTGACTTTAACGTGCAGTAGTATGGCTCACTACCATAGTTTGTTGTTCTTTTGGTTCAATCTAGTGCATGATTTGATTGTCATCACCAAACACCTAACAAACCACCAGCTTGGCATCTCCTTTGGCATGAAGGAGTTTGACACCTTTGTCTTACATAGCTTTCAACCTGAGTAATAGAGGTTCATACTTGGTAGTGTTGTTGTTATTGCTAAATTGCAACTCATGTAAAGGAGGAAGAATATCTCCTAGAGGAAATATCAACACCATCCCACCTCTAGCACTGGTAGAGGAATTGTTTCCATCGAATTTCTAGATCCAAACATCATCAAAAACTGATCTTCTATCAAATTTTTATTCATTAGAGATAAAAGATCCTTTTTCATCTGTACTATGCCCTATCGATTCTTCTAATGTTTCATTTTTATCAATTTTGAGATTGCCACCTATAGTACTTTCATCTGTTGAAACATGAAAATCCTTTGTGGTCAAGAAGTAATTACCCCTACCTGAAGACCCAAATAGAATCTGAGTTTTAGGTGTTGATGTTTGAGTGACAACATATTTTTCCTCCTTTTTAGGGAGCAATCTCTTCATGATGCCTTTAACAGGGATCCTTGCCTTAGACAAGTCCATTCTCAACTCTCCTCTAACATCCTTATATAAATTTCATCCTAGGAGAATGTTGTATGAGGTTGGGATGTCAGCCACCAAGACTATCATCTTGATTCTCTTGTTTCAGAATACTACAAATGCAAATTAGCCATCCTTGATTTGTCCTAGTAGTGGCACTTGTTTGTTCTCCATGGATAAGCATCTCCCAAATGTCTTGGTCAATCTGAGGCCAAGAAATTATACCACTTTGGTAGGCATGATGTTTTCTAAAGCTCTAGAATCAATGATGCAGTTGCTCAGCTTGTGAACATTTATCAATAGGGAAACATAGAAAGGATCTACTTTCCTAGGGGCAACAGGAGGACTAATGATAAGATTTTTTGGGATGGGCATGTTCCTTAGGGGATCATGAGTTACCTTTCTAATCTCTTATTATGTAGGGATGGATTTATTCTTTACACACTCTACCAACCTGTCCAACTACTCAGGGTTGGCTTTTAGGAATTCAAATTTAGTCATTTGAATTTTGGTTTTCTTGACATGGTCAATTATGTCGAATGACTAAAATGGGCTAGGAAGAGAGGATAATATTTCATCCTTTTGGTTTTTGGAAGGGAGAGGATTGATCTACAAGTTTGAAGTAGAAGGCATGGGGATGTTTGACGTATTCACCTTTTTAGCAGTCACTGAGTCCTTTGGCTGGAAGGGTAGAGTGGTTCCACACGTCACAATTGAGATTGCTGGTTGAAGTCACTCCTCTATCTCTTCTTTATTAGTTAGTTTGGCTAACTGGTTCTTAAATCATGTGAAAATAGCATATGATCCTTTAGCTGCTTTACCTTCACTTTTGGGTTCATCTTGATAATTTAGGAAACCAATGTTGGAGTCACCAACTAATTCTTATTCATCTTCAATGAAGGGATTAGCATCATCTTTAGTATTTAATTTAGGTTGGAATGAAAAATCTGATTCAGCTTTAAGATATCCAACTGCTGTGTTCGTTGGAGGTGCTTCAATGGCAAGGTTTCCTTGTGGGGGAGGAAGATGATTTAACTATCCTTGATTCCTAGCAGCATTACCTTAATATGCTTGATTCTAAAATGTCCTACTTGGCATATCTCTATATACAGGAGTAGATGACATCCCTTGTGCCATTTTCTTTCTAAGAGCTAGCACTTCATTTGCCAACTTTTACACCATTGGGTCAGTGGTGACTGTAGGTGAGTATTTAGAGGATGAAGAGGATTTACCTTTATTAGGGTCTCTCCTCATCTTTCCTACCAAGATAAGGTCATCTTCTACCTCAGTAGCCAAGTCCTGAGTAGCAGCAAGGTCTATGTGTCTAGCCTATCTCAACAAAAAAACCACTTTAGATAGTTATGAGTTGATGAAGAAACACTTGAGATTCTTAGGTGTCGACTGGATGATCATGGAAATCCTATTCCTTAGCTTGTCAAACTTGGCAATGAAGTCCCTCATAGGTTCATGGGGCTCCTTCTTCATCTGTGTGAGCTGGGCTAGCAAGGCATGTGCATCTTCTATAGGCTTGAACCTGGCTTCAAATTTAGCTTTAAGAGTGTCCCAATCAGTCATTGAATGAGCTTGTAAATGGTAGAACTAGGTCTATAGTAGTGCCCTATAGTGTCTCTATGAATAGCCTAGATGCTATGTCTTCATAAACCACACCTGTTACACCATAGGCTATGCTGAAGGAAGTAATATGTTCATCAGGGTGAACTTTTCCGTCACCACAAAATTTGGGTAAATTCTTCCTTAAGCTACATGGTATCTCATGTAGAGGTGGGGTCAAATTTAGTGGACCAAAAGAGTTACCCTAGGGGCCTTGAGCCATGATTTGATTATGTATAAGTGGGATCACAAATTTGGGTGGAGTATGGATAGGCAAAGCTCTACTAATAGTAGAAAAAAGAAGCTCTACCTTGTATTGGTGACCTGGTATGGGTAGGAGGAAGACTCCTAATTTGTTGAAGGTGAGGTTGTGGAGGAAACAAATCAAAATTGCTCTATTGTACCAACTCAAAAATAGGGTCAACAACACCTTGAGATTTTTGGCTTCTTGTATAATATGGAGCTGCCAGATTGTAGGATAAAAATGAGAAAGAACTGGTGCTACTTTAGCTTGAAGCTTGAGGCTTCAAACTGTTGTTCTTCCTCAGTGGATCTAGTTTTTAGACTAGATAATATAATGAAAATGGATAAGGCTATAATGATAATAGGTAAGACCCAGATGAGAGTCATTAGAGTATACAATGTATAAGGATATGAATTGTTTGTTTGAAATCCCCAGTGGAGTCACCAAAAAAAATATTGCATGAAGTTGGGAGGAAAAATTTAACAATGGAAAAGCACAGGAGTAGTTTGTTCTTCCACAATGGGATAAATGGATAAGGCTATAATGATAATGGGTAAGACACAGGTGATGTTTCAATGAAGCTTGAGGCTTCAAATTGCACAAAATTACTATGTCCCCAACAAAGTCACGAAAAAATTGTTGGGTGAATATTTTGTCACCAACGTACTGATGAGTAAAATAGGTTTGATCATCCATAGCAAGGGAGATTGGTCATCCAAATTGTTAGGTTAAGCAAATCTAAAGGGGACAAATCTCTCATCTCATTAAGGGGAGGTTCCCTATTAAATATGAGGAGCCATACACTATATATATAAGTAAAAAATAACATGTAAGGGTAGGATACGCCATCCATCTCTCTTCTTTCAAAGATGATGTTCACAAACGAAGGAGAAAATCTTGGTGAAAAAACTGAAGGCACTTCTCTTCTTTCAAAAGTGTTCTTGCAAGGATAGTAGGAGTTCTTTCAAGTAGTGACAAGTAACTAGTAACAAAGGGTGTAGTAACCAACAGACTAAGATGTAGTACAAAGTCTCCACCTCAACTTCCCAAGAGTGAAATATGAACAATAATGAGGGCACAAAGTCATCCCAAGATCCTTTACACAGGAACCAAAAAAACACGCTAAAGGTAATTGTGGGGGCACAAAGTCTCTCTATAGTTGACTTTATGACACCTTCCTGATTACTTTCACTAGTTTTGCTTGCCAAATTAAATAAATAAGAACACATTCAAAAGATAGATATAAGAACAATCTCCTAAAATGATACAAGCTATAATAGCACAAAGTCTACAAACAACTCACTTTCTCATTCAGATAAAATGATATGCACAATAATATGAGCTCAAAGTCTTAGTATTTACCTTTCAATTTGGGTAGAGTTTTGCTTCTATATTGGGAAGATCTCTATAAAATAATAAAAGAGACTATAATATATAGCAGCCATGAAAGACTTGGTGCTTTGTTTCATGGAATGGCCCATGATGTGCATTCAATTCCTTGAATGCATTTTTAGTTTTGTCAAGGGGGCCATGCTGGAATAGGGAAATTGTCTTAACTATGGCATGTTGATTCAACTCAAATGTCCTTTCCTAGGTCTAGATCATCTGGTCCTTTTTTTGATGTCTACATAGCTGTCCAATTTGCCATTACTTCATGGGAGAAAAATAGGTTGGTCTTCAATGTTTGCAAGATTGAAAAACTATTCTACAGACTGTTCTAGCTACCAGAATAACTTCTATGTAGATATTTCCCTCTTTATCTCTTCCTGGTTTTGTCTTTTCCTAGAAATTGAGCCCTTACGGCTATATTCTTAGCTTTTCTAGCTCTTTTAGCTCCTCCATTAGTGACTCTTCCCTTTGGCATTTTGGCCTTTGAATGCATTCGATCCCACGCTCAAGCCTATGAAGATCAATAGCTATTTTATTGCTGCAAATTTGACATCTTCAGGTCCATCATCCTCCTTAGCAATTCCTTCATGTCTTTCCCACTTGCATTGGTTGCTTTTCACTGATCTCAGCAAGTGACACATGGCATTTTCCATTAATTTTTAGAAACACATATTAAAACCTTCCATAGTTGCCACATAGCACCCTCTATGGAAGTCTGAGGGAAGCTTATTGAAAGAAGCTTTATAAGAAACTTGAAATGCAGAAATAGACACTTGTCATGCTCCACTGAGTTTTAACGGGACACGTGGCATGTTATACAAATATTTAGATACCTTTCGAGAGTCTTGTGGAAGATGACATGTGGTGGCTTTTGTTGAGCTCCTAGAAACACTGTAGAAACATTTAGGACTCATTTTGGATTCATGTAGATGATGACACTTATCACGCTCTGCTTAACCTTAGTAACTCACCTGAGGCCGACCATAGTCCTTATGAAACAAGAAACTATGGATGTTGACACTTTTTGGCTTCCACTACGCTATAAAGAAACAAATGGCACATTCCACATCTTTGAAACTTATTAAAAACTATGTCCCAACATATGACACTTGGTAGCTTTCACTTCAACTCTATAAGGGACACATGGTGGCTTCCACTGCACTTTGAGGTTTGATCTTTCCTATAGGGAACTTGCCTTTCAAGGTCTTGAAATATGGTTCATTTTCTAAGTGTCTATTGTCTTTCATGAGGGTACCTACCCTTTGGGATCTTTTGGGTGGCCTTTGGGCTTTAATTCCTTCAGACAAAATGTCCAAAGGAATTTCTTCACTTTGTCTTTTTCTGTCAGGTATTTTTTCATGGGATTTTCTCTTGGATCGGGCTTACTTCCTTCAGACAAAAGTTTGAAGGAAATGGTCCTTAACAACTTTGCCACGAGAAATATTCCAAAGGGATTCCTTTGCTCGCTCAACCTTTGAAATAGTCCACTTGCTCCCCACCTGCCCTCTGCAAGGGCTATCTGACCTCCAAGGTTGCCTTTTGGAAAAGTTGCAAGGGTCCATTTTGGCTCCTACGTGCCCTCCACAAGGGCACTTATCCTTTAGGATCTTGGAAGACCCCTTTGAACTTCTTGATTGAAAAAATGGCTAAGTTTGAACCTATTTCTTTCCTATAGAGTCTGTAGAAACCAACCTATAGAGTCCATAGAAATGAGTTCATAGATCTGGGGGAGTCCGTAGATGTGAGAAATTAGCTTGCAGAGTCCATAGTAGCCAAGTCCATAGTTTTCTCTAACTTTGAAAGAGTTCATAGAAATGATCTATGAAGTTTGTAGTTCCACCTACAGAGTCAATAACTGGAGTCCATAGAACTGGGGGAGTCTGTAGAAATGAATCCATAGATTTTTTCTTGTGAAGTATGTAGATTTCTTACTACGAAGTCTATAGGAATGAACCTGCAGAGTCTATAGATTCAAGCCTATAGAGTCCATAGATTTTTGAAAAATATTTGAAAAATGAAGAACTTGAATTCTTAGAATAATTTTTTAAAAGGGAAGAGAGGATTTTGGTTTATTGAACCAAAATAGTTCATAGGTTGTCCCAAAAATGAGTGACATTTTTGGGGACAACACAACACATCTTAAAAACAACGTCCAATATCCTTCTTGAAGGGTACTCCATCAATCAAGATGTAAGGTATAGATTTCATCCTAAAATGTCTCCTCTTTGTCCTATATAAGCCTATAGACACTCTCCTATTTGGAGAAATCTTTTTAAGTCTTGTGTTTAGATAGAAGGATAAATTGTTGCAACTACATGTTGAGTGTGTTGAGTGTGTTGAGTGTCTAAGAATGGAGTGAATGTCAAATGCCTATAAATCCTCTATAATGTCCCAAACCTTGTGTTTATAGGCATTTATAAGTGGATTATTTGGATTCACTCAGACCTCTTACTTTTTACACTATCAATTCACTATTTCCTTTAACTTGAAAAATATTAATACCCCTCTTTCTTTCTTATTATAAACCATGAATAAGAACCTCATATTCTACAGTATTAGATGTAAAATTGAATTGAAATCTTATATAAGATTAATACCTTTGATTTGAGGTGAAATAATCATAACACTTCCCCACTTTAAATCTTTGATATGGATCCATAAAATTAAAAATTCTACACTTCTTCCTGATCTTGCATTATGCTAGTGAGACTAGGCATTATGTCACCCTCTTCATGCATGTAGTAGAAGCCCAAACCGGATTCTTCATCACTTTTATAAGGATCATATCCATGATTATCAAATTCCCTCTCATCAAGGAGTAGATATAGTATACCTTAAAGTGATTTGGAAGGTTCTTGATCATTGAAATGTTCATCTTCTTCTAAGATAGTGAAATTCACGTTTGACAAATTTAACATATAAGGTTCTAAATGGAATTTGGATATAGGTTCAGATATTATAGTGACCTTTGTTCCATACCTGATTCTAAAAACCTTGTAGGACTAATCATAAGAAAGATATCCCCCTATTTTAGTAGTAAAATCTCTAGACAAGCATAAAGCAAATTAAGGTGGAAGATCAACAACTACTACATCTTATGAAATAGTAAAATTAGGATAATTAACAAGTATAGCCTTAAGATCCCTAAGAACACCCATGGTATTAGTAGGATACCAATACAATTTCAAAACTCCTTTCTCATTAGGCTTATACTAAATTCCTAGTTTGTCAACTATGGATTTGGGCATGATAGAGGTACTAGCCCCACTATCAATCATTTAATTAATAACAAGACAATCTCCTATGATAACTGAAATATAGAAGCAAGGTGGATTAATAACCTTTGGATATTGAGGCTTAATAGGTTGAATATAATTGGAAAGAACAACACTTACTATTTTTTGTTGTTTATCTGAACCTAAAGTTTTGAAAAATCTTCTTGTAGAAGGTCCTTTTGACTTAGAATTAACAATGTGTCCCACATAGAAATAGGAATAGAGGCCTTATTCATCTAATCAATAAATATAATAGGATAATTGGTTGTACTAGGATGTAATTTAAGATAAAAATTTCTACGTAAATGTTGTGTGAATAATGGAATGAAAGGACCTTTCAAATTATTCTCCTACTATCTTGTACATGTTGAGTTTACGATAATGTTTGAGGTGCATCTTGAGTGGTGATATTTTTAGGTGATTGAGAAGGAAGAGTAGATACCTTTTCAAAACCCAAACCATCACCAATTTACCTTCTCTTAGACCTTGTATGAGTTACAACTAATTTGTCCAGATTGGACATATTTTGACCTTGATTTGATTCTATCTAATCAAGAGAGTTTGCACCTTCTTGGAAATTAACAAAATTAGTTTTGATACTACCTTCTCCTTGTTTATTTGGTACTTTAGATTAAGTGAAAGAAGGAATGTCTCGATGTGCTATAGAAGCTTCCTTGTGTTGTAAAGGTCATTGATTATCATGCGGTAGAAGATTTTAACCTTATTACATGAAATATTATTGACTCCCCTCACCATTTAGAGCCATTTCCATGTTTTTTGATTGATCCCATTAATTATTCCTTTGATCGTCTTGAGCATAATTACTTTGATTTAGAACCAAAGCTATGGAACTACTAGCATCATTGGGATTGTAAGCATTATAAGTCCTTGGTTATGTATTATGCCCTTGTCCTTTCTAATTATACTAATAAGGAGGCCTCTAATATTGATAAGATTGATTAGGAACTTGGTAAGGTTTGTAAGGTGGAACTTGATGCTTTATAAATCTATTAACTTATTTTTTTGAGACTTGAGTGTACTCTCTATCTTTTCCAATCTATCTACCTAATTACCCTCTATTTGATGAAGACTAGTTAAATCTGATAATGGATCAATGGTAGGAGTAGGAAGATGAATCTCTAGAAATAAAAGTATAGGTTGTCTAGGAGATAATTTACCTACTTATATTAGGTACTTCTTATCCCTTATGGATACTTCATAAGCCTCTATAAATGTGTTTCCTCCCATATATTATATCATAACCACCACATATGAATTGAGAGATTCTAGATAGTAGAAGAATGTATAACTAGGAGTGGGTTTGATAAATATAGGGATCCTATTCCAAGTTTTATAAAACCTATCATTGAAATCCATTATGAACTCATGAAGAAATCTCTAGATTATATTCAGTTACTCCACTAAGGAAAAATGATCACTTTTATCTTCAAAGTATTTGCAAAAGATTTCTCCAAACTCATCCTAGGTGTTAACTGATGTAGTTATCAACCCTTTCTACCATTGGATTTCCTTACCTTTGAAAAAATTTTCCAACAAACTCATGCACACAATTTCCTGAGTTACAGTATGCACTAAGTAAAGATTGGCTATATCTACAATATACTCAATAAGGGTAATTGGATTTTATCTTATGAAATAAGGAAGGATATTTAGGGTAATAGTTGGAATGTCATAAAAATAATTGATGTTCAAGGGTTTTCCACAATTAAAAGGCACAAAAGATTGTCTTCTAGGAATAGCCATTTGGGGTATGGGATTTACAACAATGTTTGGTTGAACAATTTTTGCTTGAATAAGAGGATTCTTTGGATAAAAATAAGATAAATAGAAGGTGTAGGATTTGGATTAGATTAAGAAGCCTTATTTTTCTTAGTTTATTGAAAAGATAACTCAAAAAATTTAGTCTCTTTGCCTTTTGAGGAAGATCTTGTAACCACTCTTGGCATGAAATGCCTATAAATCTACCTATAACACCTTTGGATCTTGATCCTATAATGTAATATGCATATTTATTATTAAAATAATTTGAATAAGTAGTCCCAATAAACATGCCATAATTATTAGCAACCCAAGTTACACCCTACTAAGTTAGACTGCTCAAATTTGTTTCAAACCTAGACTAACATTGGAATGGTCTAATGCTATGGGATACTTGTAATTAGACTAAACCTAAAGATTTTGACATTATCTCTTATAAATATATAAATTTTATGGATCATTTTCTAAAACCTACTTGATTTTGGATGAAAATATTTAGAAGGATTACTGAAAAGAAAAATCTATGTTATTGATGGTGATGCGCCTAAATGATGTATGATCCTCTGTAAACCTTGAACTTGGGAACACTTGCAAATCAAAGGGAATAGCTTGTCAATAATATTTTCTTAGAAAAATCCTAAACATGAGTGTTTTATATGAATGTTTGATATAAGGTCTATAAATTGAAGGTAGAGGAATGAAGGTCTTTAAAGACACTACATACTAACATTTTTCAACATAATTTCTATTCTTTAACACTTCAAGTGACCTATAAATGATGAAAACACAATAGTAGGTGAATAAAGGAAATGAAAAATGAGATAAATATCACACTTATTTATAGATAAAAAATCATAAAACACACTAACAACCATGAATGAATCTATAATAAACATTTTTTATTGACTTCAGGTACAAGATAGAAATTTTGCATAATTTTTGTATACCATCCTAAGGGATCCCCAAATAAGCCATAAGGCATTGAATATATATAAAAAGATAAAAAGAGAAGAAAAATTATCATAAAGGAGAGAATAAAGAGTCATCTGTTCATTGACATAAGTCAAACTTAGATACAACTTACTATCAATAGTCTTTAAGAAGTCTCCTTATGTTTAGTGGCTTACATGATATTTGCATGATCTCTTGCACCAAAAAAAAAGGTGGTGGGACATGAGTTGACTTTTGAAAACTCCTCTTCTATCATGATACACCATATATTGGCTATACAACTCCATTTAATGTGAGTTAATCCATTTATTTAAACTCAAGATAAGTTATGCGTGGGAGTGGATTAGGTGTAGACCAATTAACTCATCATAAATATTATTTAAACATGTGGTTGACATAAAGGGTGAATTTTGAATGAATTGTATTATTTTTATGGTGTTATAACTCCACATTATCTCTTATCAATAGTCTTCTATGCCATATATTTCACTTGTTTGAGTAAATAGTTTATTAGGACATTTAGGCCTAGTAACCTAACTACCTGTACATGATGGCCATTATAACCTAAATAAAAATTTAAAAAAATAAAAATAAAATTATTTCTAGACCTTTAAATAATTACTCACATAATTAAATGAGCCTTTTTAAACAAGCAACACCTGTAAATTGGTTAAAGTAGTTGACTAGGTCAAACTATCTTGAATTACTGTAGACTGGATATTTTGAATGATCTCCCAAAGGGAAATTATAGGCATATTTAAGATAATTTGATAATTTTAAGAGGTTAAAAAATTAGTTTTAACTCTCAAATGATTATAATTTTCTTAAACTACCTTGTACTTCTCCTTGTACACTTTTTCTTATCAAAATCCTATTTTTTTCATGTTTGTATACCAGCCATACAAAAAAAATCATAAAAATGAATCTATCAGAGTGTACTTGATATAGGTTATATTTATGTGTTTTAAATCATTTTATAATCATTATTCCTCAATTATTCACAAATAGGTTTATATTAGGGTTTTGTAAGGGTTTTAGAGAGCTCAGGGTTCTTAATAATGATTCATAAATCTTGGTCCTTCAATCCCTAAACCAACACCATAAAACATTAGTTTATTAGGACTTATTACTTCCCAAAATTACTCATATTCGAATTAAACATATTCATATTATGGTGAGCATGTAAAATCACCTCTTAAAGTGGAAAATAGGCTTTCTAAGCATGTTTTGTGTTTTAAGGCCAAGATGATAAGTCATAATACATCTACTATGGATAAATTTAGGTATAAACCTATCTTATAGTCTTAATATGATGTTAATTGTGATTTTAAGTGCCCTCATGACCTTTCTTTGTCTCTTAATACCCCTTCTTCATGGCCTTATCTAGTGATGTCAAAGACAAGCATAGGTGTATGCATATTTTTTCAGCATTTTGACATTATGATGAGTTTTAAAGGCTCTTTTATACTTTTTACAACATTAATAACCTATAGAGGATGCTTTAGAATCATGGTATGGGATTGATCACACCATTTACTCTCTACTTATGCAAACAACTTCTTGTTTTGACTTGTAGACCTATATACGTTTTAAAATGACCTAAAAGACTCTATTAATGGTTGTATCAATGTTATTAATGAATTTTATGACCCCATATTTCTTCTAAAACTCATTTAATATTCAATTACCCTTATTTCCTTTGCTTACAGGTTTAAAATAGCCTTATTTGGCCTAGTTTATACAATAAAGGTAATTCACATGTCAATAAATAGGTTATGGAGGTGTTTAATGGAGTTGATAATACTATAAAAATCATTTCATATCTCAAAATCATCATTTGAATGCATAATTAGGCTTCTTTATTCCATCAGGTAGCTATTAGGGTTTTATAAGGGTTTAAGGGGATCTAAACTTAGCAATAGTTCATAACATATGGACCCTTGATGGAAAACCTATTTCAATTAATATGTATTAAATTTATCCCCTTATCAACCATGAAAATCACAAGCTCCCATGAAAAATATGCATCAATATGTCTACATGGTGAAGTTGTGCTTTGAGTGGTTGTCATGGACTATGTAATAAAAAAGGTTTAGGAGTCATAACAAACAATTTTTTTTCATTACCTTCAATCTAATAGCTCTCTAAATATTTTTATTGAGTATCCACCTTATTCTAATGATCTTCATGTGAAAATAAAGCCTATATGAGTTCAAAATGATGATTGTGTCTCTCAAGGGTTTTGAGCCTACTTACATATTATAGCCCTCAAGGGCATGATTTTCATGAAAATCAGAGTTTGGCCACTATTACCAACTATATTAAGATTTAAAATCATGTTTCCCTACCTAAAAAGTGGATAAATAAACATTTATTTGACTCAAAAATTATTATTGACACTTGTTACCACTTATTATGACCATTCATACCAAGTTCCATACTTGGATCTTGCTTATAGAGGCTTGTAGATGTATTTTTCTAGAACTGACTAGTAGGTTACTTGTGCTTCAATAGTCTTATGAGTGATTTTTCATCTTGTATTTTATTTTAAGATGCTAAATAGGATTTAATAATTCATTAAAATCCCTCTTTAAATTGTTTTTACCATTTATTTGTTAATATTAGTCTTATATATCTCATCAAACACCATATATCTTCAAAGAACCTCAAAGTGATTGCCTCACTAACATTATTATAGGTGATTTCATTAGAATTATAAGTTTTTGATATCCTTTTCACTATAATTTTTCACTTTTTAACCTAAAAATGTACCTAAAACCTTCATCTTATATCTTTCTTGAGCATATTCACTCCTCAAGGGTGCTCTTAGGCATATACATAGTGTTATTCTGTATAGTAAGCATGTGTACTTTCATGAGTTGATAGTAATTCTTATGATCATGACAAAGGTTTTAAAATTTATTTTTGTCATTTTAATTTCATAAGTAACATCATAATTACCATCCTTGAGTGTATGTAACTTGTACTACATCTTTATGGTATACAATTATATTAGATGAAATTAGCCACCTAGTGTGGATGTAGGTGGTCATTTCAAAGTTTGACCTTGACTATAGCATTGCTTAGAACATTAATATTCATAATTTTACCTCATTAAAAATATTAATTATTCCTATGAATCCTCCATACCATCATGAAAATCTTTCATAGATCACCTTGCTCTCATTATCTTCATTATTTGAGGTAGGCCTGTGTTTTCATGGCTATATATGACTATTGACTGAGGTGTATGACTATGCGACTTTGCAATTTAAACCTCATGGATTGATATAACTCACCATCACCATGTGAGTCTAAACCTTTGGTATAATATCAAATGATCTTCAAGGCATATAAATATCCTTCTTTATAGTTTTGATTTAATTCTAGTTGACACACCTCTTGAACCTTCAAAGACCCTAATGTAAGTGTTGATTTAGATGGAAATTTAAATTTTCAATGAGTTTGATATTTAAAATTGATCCAAAATTTATGAAAAATTATTTATAACACTATTTTATTGAATTAATTTCTCTAACTTCTTGAAAATTAGCATTTATCCATCATAAATTTGACAGTGCATACTAGTTTAGGCCCTTGTATAGACTATGATAGAGGTATAGGATGCTTGGAGAGTTTTAAAAGTTCACCATAATGGTTAATATGTTATTACAAGTGAATATAATGTAACCTTGATTAATTCAGGACTAAAACCACAAATTTCCTTAAAATTTATCTTAACACTATATTGTGGATGTCCTTAAATCTTAGTTGTAAATGATGATTCCTCTCTTTTATTTAGTAGGGTTTTAACGTCTTGAAACTTGGTAGAAATATAACTCCAAGGTCATTCAAATGATCTCATAGTCTCTTGAAATTATATTGATTTAAAATTTATATTCAAATCCCTCAAAATTTTCCTTATCTACATGCTTGATCTCACCTCTTGTTAATCATGACTATAGATGACTGTATAGGGATATTTTGTATGGAATATGATAGAATTATACCTTGAGAATGTCACAAAACAACCTTAATGATATTATCCTTCACTCTAATGAAATTTAGGATATAAAAATGAAAAAATACTTTAATTTTATATCATCCCTATTTGTCTTTCTTTGCACTTCCATGAAGACTCTTGCTATGGCAACTATTCATTGGTTGTATAGGTGATGACTCACTTAGTCTTAGTAGGGATTTTAAGGTTTTTAAAATATTTGAGTGACCATGATGCTTTCACAGTCCTTTAATCTCTCTTGATAATGAATCCATGAGATTTATATGAGTGGAAGGTGATAAGATAGAAATGGATCATGGAGATGAGAATGGAGATGGTAGTGAAAAACATGAAATAGTGATAAAAGGTAGTGAAAGATTGTGTGATGGGGATGAAACAAGATAGAGTGCAAATAACATTGAATTATATATCTAGGTAGTCATGAAGACCATGGAGGAATCATATTCACATAAAACATTCTATCATACCATTTTGGAGGTCATTAACAAGTAGACACAGATGGAAATGGAAACCTAGGAGTCTACTAAAAACCTTAACAAATGTTAAGAAACCTTAAATTTTTATAAACTGAGACTCCATAAAGATATTGAGAGCATATTGATGGATTTATTACTATGGATCTTTGAGGAATATTTGATAAACCTTGAATTAGGAGTACATCACATGAATGAAACCCCTACAAATAACAATCCAACAAATTTTTATGTTCTTTCTCTCTCATGAACCATACAAACTTCCTTTACATGCGTGTAGACTATAGATTCACAATATATTATCTTATTAGATCCATATAACCTCAAAAATGTGAAAATTAGTTTAAAATTTCCATATAAAGGTGGATCATGATCTTGATAAACTCCAAAAACTTGAATTTTTCTTTCATGATACCCAGATGAAGAAAAAAACTCAAAAAATTGATTGCCTACTTAGATGGAGACATAGTGAGTTCCCTGACTTAAAAATGATGGTTCATGAAGGAGAGGGGAAAAAATTGAGAACCACTTACCATGGATGGAAGCTCTTTGAGACCCCTTTCTCTACCCAAAATTTTAGACCTTGATTTTATCTCTTATAGTCATACAACCTACTAACTTGAAGGGTTCTCACTACGTGTAAAGAATATAGATGGATGGAGAGAACCATTTTTAGGTTTGTATGATGTATTTTATCCCTAAATTTCTTATAAAACACCTATGATAACTCCTCCTTCAATATCATGTTGCTTTTTGTATGAAAATGGTTGTACAAGTTTGTACTCCCTACATGAAACTCACAAAAATAGCCTTTGTTTTGCATTATGTTCACACTTAAACCTTGGAACTTCTAATTTAGGGAAAGGAGAGAGAAAAAATGAGTAATGAAGAATATTATAACAATTATTAAAATTTTTGAAATCTTTATGAGGCCAAATTTGGCATGTGTGAACTCATTAGATGCCTTATATATGTTTGGACTTGCATGAAATGATATTTTCAAAGCATGAAACCTTATGACTAAGGTAATGAAATAAATATGAATTTGTTAAAATTCATTATGAATTTTTTTTTGGCCTTTTGACACCAAATTTTACATTTAAACACTAAAACCTATCCTTTTAGGTAATATACACATAGTTTTGTAAAGGAAAATTGCCACTAAATACTATGAAGAATACCTTTTAACCTCCTTAAAAGGCTTGATTGAGATTTATATGTATTTTTATTACACCTTCTAAGATTATAGTTTCTTTCATATATTCCATATACTAAATATGATAGAGAATATCATGATAAGTCATCAATTATCCTCTTCACCATCTTCATTAGAGCACTTTTAGATCACAAGACCACTTGAATTTCTGTCAAAACCTTAGAATGACACTTTACACCATTGACATGACACTTGAGACAAACTCTCTCCATTTGATAGTTAATAATTATTTGATGTCCATGAAAAGTTTTCAATTTTATGGGTTGGAATTTGACTTTGATAGACCAGATTACCTACACCTATTCTACCTTATTTCTATATACTACCATCTATAATATCCCTAAACATAGGTTTTCTAGATTTCCAATCTCAAGCACACTCAAGGCACTCAAGGCCACTATCATACTAGCATCACTTGAACTTGTACCAACACATAGGTGGGGATAACTACATCAAGCTTGATCCCTCCTCAAAGTATTGGTATGTAGGCAATTCTCTTCATAGCAGGGTATTGAAGATGTCTAGCCTATCATACTAGTGAATACAATTTTCAACTCATAACCTACTTACAATGAGGGTTGGGTTTTATACCAAAAATTGGTCATTATAGGTATAATATAGAGTTCTAAAATTTATGCATGCATTATGGACTTAGAATTTAAGGTCAATATTACACATAGGACATTAGCACCAATATCATGGCATTAGATCCATATGGTGCTACTATCCAAATGTGGCACTACTATCTAGGATGGATTTTGATACAAGGATCCAATTAAGGACAATTAGACTAGATTAAATTTTAGTTTCTAATACTCAAATGGTTTATATTAAGTGTTTTCTAGATAAGTCTTTATTTTCACTATATTACTATTTTTATAAAAGTTGAAGCTAATCAATTTTGTAACAAATCATTGGCAATATTTCATGTTTATTATTTTCATAATTTAGTTTCCTCATCCCTTTAATCAAACATATGATTTAAATAATCTAAACCCTAAAAGTTTAAAACATTAGGCAAGGACAAAAAATAGGTAAACAAACATAAATAAGTCAACAAATAAACAAAATCACCTTCTCTTTGGATCTCTCTATTTCATCAGCATATAAGTTTAATTATCCTAATATAGAGCTTGGAGTCTTCATCAATATCAAAACATTAGTATAGTGGCATCTACTTATGCTATGCATGTTTTTATTGAGTAGTGAAAAAATAGATGAATATTTTCTCTGATTTTTGGCATAGTAGGTTTGCACAAAAAAGGATTCTTATAATGGAGAATTACCCTTCTATTTATAGATTTTCAAAATTGTTTTCAACTATTAGATGATTATCAACATATGTGGTTGATATTTAGTCAATTTTGGAGGGTTTATTCCATTAATATTTGTGGTTGAGTTTACATTTATTGAGACATGGGTTGTATTTATGTATCATGGGTTACATTTGTGTTGATATTTGGTTGCATTTATGCCAATGTTTTGAAGAAATTGACCTTTGGCTTAATTTGAATCAACCACTAATCACATGATGTCATGAGGATGAGGATAAATTAGATTAAATGAATTCATTAAACATCAAATTCTAAAAAAAAAATATAATTTCCATTATAATAATACTAATTTAATTAACAAAGGTTAATAAATCAATTATAAGTGATGTGATTATGGTGATGTTGATAGTTGAATAATCGTTCAACCTAGTTGGTTCACAACATCACTTGTAAAGCATAAATTTGACTCAAGATGAATTATATGAATCTAATTATTAAATATGGTGTATATACATAATTAGGGATACACCAATGTGTTTCAAAATAAACAAATTAAATGTGTAAATGAATTTGAGTTTCTTACTGATTTTTAGCTGAGTTTGTGTGTTATTATAGGAAGTCATTTTGATTTGCAATTTTGTCATAAAAGTGATGAAAGTTGAGTGTCTAATTTTTTCCCTTATTTTAAAAGGTGTTTTAAGACACATATGAATTAATGGATTTTCAAAGAGTGAAACAAAAATGTTTAATAATGATTGAAGAATGATGTGTTCATGTTTTTTTTAATTCTTATTTAATTTCCTAAAAAGAGTTCCTAATGATTCCCTAAATGATGTTTAGGATACCAAATATTCCCCCTAGAGGGAATGGAAAAAACATAATTTTATGGATGGTCCCTCAAGAAGAATAAAAGACACATTCTATGATAGAAGAGGCTGATAAATGAATCAAAGAAGCCATAAATAGGCCTCCCAAAAAGGAGAATGATGATTAACCCATGGGGGATATTAACCCATATGAGATAATTATTACACACTTTGATTTCCAATGATAAGAGAATGATTTTACCTAATTAGGGTGGATTTGGGAAGGATGCATCCTAAGATAATGAGTTTGACATTGTGATTTATCTCAAAGAGGGAAAATATGAGGACACAACCTAAAAAAGTGGAGAGTTAAGATTGGATAATTTTCTACAAAGAGGGTAGATTTAAATATTGATTTTCCTTAGTAGGGTAAATTTTATTGATGGTGATAAATTTATTTGAATGATTAATTGATTAATTAGCAAACATAGATTAAGGATTTAACTAATTTCACATATTAATGATAATATGAATGATGCAAATGTATGATTGATGGCATAACACCTTTTCAACAAATGAAGAATTTATAAAAAAAAAAGTAGGCATATGAGGAAACATAAAGATTGAAGTAATAATTATTTATTTGATGAAGAAATTTTCATGATTTTAGTAGTCTTAATCAATAGGTGTGGGATATTAATGAAAAGAGTAGGGGAAATAATAAATTTGAAGAGATGAATAAGAATGAGAATAAATTTAGGAGATAACCTCAAAAATTTCATGTGATTGAGTGATACCTACATAATCCAAATGGACCTATCACCATCATATTTCCCCCCAAAACTAGGAGAAATGTGATGAATAAGTGATAAAGATAAATGATGAAGTGTTGTTTACAAATGTCAAAGAGGGAGTATATGATGTGATGGGGTCAAAGAAGACTGAAATGATTTGATTTGATAATGGATCATTTTGTAGGGGGATAATCTACCACTATATTGTAACATTTTATATAAGCCTCAATCACCTAATTTTTAATGTAAAACATAATGGTATTCACCATTATATGAAACATCATGATGACCTAACTACAATGTGCATAAGGACTGATCCATAATCCAAGAGATAGATGACATAATAACACCATGATATAGAAAAATCAAGTTGAAATTTTTGTCATATGCCAATAGATATAATTGAGTAAATGCATAATAAGTCACCATGATGATCCTATGGATTGGGTTAAGGAACAATAATAAAATTAGAAAAACACACACACACACACACACACACACACACACACACACACACACACACACACACACACACACACACACACACACACACACACACACACACACACACACACACACACACACACACACACACACACACACACACACACACACACACACACACAGACACACACACACACACACACACACACACACACACACACACACACACACACACACACAGAGACACACACAGACACACGCACGCATGCGCACACACACACACACACACACACACACACACACACACACACACACACACACACACACACACACACTTCAAAATAAAATTAACATAAATCATATTATCATTAACTAAGTCAAAATCCACATTTAAAGGCTTAATAATAATGATAATTGGATAGTTTCCTCAAGCAAGGATGCATGTAAGTGGAAGAATGGGGATAAAATATATAGAAATAAATTACATGATTTATTTTCCATAATAAGGTGAAATTCATGATCTTGGATTAGTGATATTTCCATAAAGAGGGAAAACTTGGGAAGGACGCATTCCAATAGTTTCTACAATGATTGGATGAATGATTAACTAAGGATTATTGACTAAAAGACACTTCTTTTTAGATTTTGTGGATTTATATTTAAGATATTTTAGACCTTTTTAGATTTTTAGGATTTTTGTATTATCATAATGTTTTAAATTTTTTGAAGAAGTATATATAAGGGGTATTAGCAAAGTGAAAACCTATTCTAGCACCAGGGATCTAGAAAGTGATAACAAATGAAGGAAGGGATTGGGATCAAATTAGGGGTCTTCAAGGACCATGTCACATGAGAACTAAGTATCTAGCCTTATGTCACCATGGTAAGGATATGCCAAGATATTTTCCCAAATAAGTCTCAATATTTCTTCCATTTCTTTAATAAGGTCAAAATAGGTAGACCAATGGGCTTGAGAGGATGGAAAAGGATGATATATGGATTTGGATAGAATTTAAATAACCAAGGTGGATTTTAATGGTATGGATGTTAATTGGGATACAGATTACCCTAATTTTCAAGGTACTTGTAGACAATGGATTATTTACACATGACAATAGAAACCTAGTTTTCATCATGGTACTTGCCTAAGGTGCCATAAATATGGTTTTCATCATTAAATGAATGATTTATCTTTCTATTTTGATTTTATTTTCAATTTTTTTATCAAATCAACTTAATAGAGGATAATGAGATGAATAATGTTGACAATTTGATCTTCTAGCCCATACCCACATTGAATAGTTACTCTACAAGGATCTTGTTGTTGATTTAAACTACACTAATGGTGTGATCTTCATTAGTTTTTTATTCTAATTCCCCCAAACCTATAAATAAGTTGTCTTTGTATCCTCTATGAAAGAGAGTGCTACCAATGTGGGCAAAGTGGGCTATGAATTAGATGAAGGATATGATGTTATAGTATGATAAAATATTTGGATGAAGGATGTGCTCGTAAAAGGATGTATACTTTTTAGGGGGCCAAAGGGGATTTAGATTAATAATCACACACATCATTTTGATTCTAGATGTTCTGATTGTGGCATATTTTTTAATGTTGGGTTCAAATACCTCTAAAACTTCTCTCAATAGCACCACAAGATTTTTCTACTTCTTAGGCCTTAGTGTTATTACAATATGGATGATCTTTGGATTATTAGTTTTTATGATATTAGATTTAGTGATATCTTCATCAAGTAATGAATAAATTATTTTCTTATTTATTGGTGCCTCAAATAGGTTTTCACCAACAAAGTCTTATTGATTTCCCCATACTATCTCAAACAAAGTTTCACTAAGGGACACTCAGTTTTGATTTTGATCATCCCTTAGCATATCAAACATGATTTCACTAGGGAAAGTTTATTCTAATTGAATGTTATCATAAATCCTTATAAATTTTTTAACTGATATGTCACTATGGAATAATTACAACAACATATGATTTTATCATTCCCAATCAATGAGTGATGGAAATTAGATGTCAAAGGAATGGATAGGATGGATAATGTGAAAAGGATGGGTAATATAAATGGAAGGATAAAAGGTAGATCAGTCCTCATAGAGACTAACAAATAACTTACTTTGATGTTAAAGGAAACTTCCTTGAAAATCATGTAAGGATTAATAATGTATTCAATATGATCTGCAAGAGGTATGCAACCATTATTGTGAGATCCTAATGCCAATTCTAATGTTGATACTAAATTTGATGAAGATTGGACTAATGTTAATGATGATGATGATGATGATGATGATGATGATGATGATAGTAAATTTGATGTTAATTAGACTAATTATTATAATAATTATTTTTATAATCTTATTTAAATCTTAATTATTAATTTATCTTGTTGTTTTAGTTTTATGGCCACTTCTTATTATGTTGTTACTTGGGTAAGTCTGTTTTACACTTATCATTTTACCCACCTCCTTTTTGATAGGATATTTTTATGAGCCTATTTAATAGTATATCTCCTTTGTGAATAAATAATCGTGTATTATTTGTGTGTTCTTTTTTTAATCATTTTTACATGGTAATCAGAGCTTATGGTCTATGAGCCTAGGACGAGGAGATCTTGTTAGGGAGGAAGAAGACCCAGTGATTATTTTTTTATAAGAAACCTCTATATGTAAAGGATGTGGTGAGGGGATAGAGAATACCATAATAAAGGAAACATGTTTGAAATCTTTTTGGCTTATTAAAATACATGTTTGAAGACATTTTTGTGAAAAAAAAGTTTTTGGTAAGAGAGACATTTTAGGTGAAGGTGGAATCTCAAAGGAGAGTTCATTCATAAAATTTTTTATTTTTTGGATTCACTTATAAAAAAATAGATATGTTGGTGTTTAGATTAGCTCAAAAAGTGTACTTGATCAGAAGGAGCTATTTTCTATTGCTAAAGAGATAATTTCATTGAAGGAAGATGTAGAAGGTGTATATGTCACTTTAAACTGCCATAAAATTAGTCTACAATCAATAAATTTATTTTTGTTTCTCTCTTAGAAGAAGGACACCAACTATTAAAACTTGATCTTTCTTATTTTTTGTCAAAGAACAAGGTGTTTGGATTAGCAAAGGATGTCAAATCCAATTGCTATCACCATTATTTTATTCATACATAGGTTCTTGTTTGGCCAAGGTTTTTATGAAACTTTTATCCTAAGTTTTCAAAAATCATTAAATATAGGTTTTTGTGATTTATTAAATTACTCATAAATCATTTTAAACCATAGAAAATTAGATTTTAGTCTAAAACTAGCCTCAAAGAGACACGATTAATTCAATTGGAGGAAATATGTAAGCCAAAAAACCTTAAAAATTTTCCATATATTTTAATTTGATATCCTTGTCTGCATTTAAAATAATTTTTTTCAAAAGGAGTTGTAAAACTTGAGATTTAATTTTTTTACGAATTTTTAGGCAATTTTATAGGAAACAAATAATGTAATTTCTCATAAATGGTAAATATTTGTTTGTTAAAAACTGGTATAATTATCCATTATTTGGATATAATTAGTTTATAAAAATAATATTTTTAAAATTCATTATATTTTTTCACATTTAATCATTTTCCTAAAAAATTAAGTAAAAATGGCGAGTTGTTAGATTCATAGAAATTAACAAGGAAAAAATTTAGTTTGTGGATTCATAATATACTTAAAATTTATTAGGATTAGAATATTGAACAAATTTTAATTTTTAATGAGTATATACCATATTCAAAATTTTATGAAACATCATGAAGCCCTAATGCTATTAAAACTCTCTATAGTTGATAATTTAATACCATAAGTTAGAAATGTTACTATTATAGAAATATCTTAGGACATAATTTTAAGCTTATAAAGTAGGAAGAATAATGTACTTAAATAAGCTTATATTTTCCATTAATATACAAGAAGGTAGATCCATTTCTAAGTATTTGTTACAGTTGAAGGAAAGTTATGATTAATTGAAGGTGATGGAAGATTAGTGAGACCTCATTACTCTTTTTATGTATAATTTATCACCTTCATATGATTCCTTTATGGATTAATTACACATGATTTTAGAAACACATAAATTATACTTTGATCAGTTGAACACACTTCTCATACAGAAGGAACAATGGTAGGAATAGTCCATAACTTCAACATCAACATCTACAAAAAGTGCTTTTATGGAAAAAAAATAAAAGAGAAGGGAAAATGGTTGGTAAATAAAGATTATTCAAAGAACAATGTAAGTGATTCCAAGAAAACAAAATGGAAAAATTTTATTGAAATCAACCAAGCCATTTTATTAAATATTATAGAAAGAAAAAAGATGATATGGCTAACTCAAATAAGAAATCAAAAAATGTTAGTATTGTATAGGAAGATAAAGAAGAGGAATCTATTGAATTTTCTTTTACATCAACATACTACTAATCATGTGAATCATGAAATTGGTATTTCAACTTAGGAGCCTCATGATACTACACATGTCACTGAGATTGGTATGTAAACTTAATTGAGGATAATAATAGTAATGAAACTATTTCCTTAGGTGATGGATGGACACATGAAATTAAGGGATCTGGGGATGTACAAATCATTTTTAACAATGAGTAAAAATATACATTTACTAATGTTAGATCTATACCATCTATATTCATTAGAACCTTTTTTTCATCAATAAAATTACCAATAATAAACAACTGGTATTTAAGTTTAAATGAAACAAATGTAATGTCACTACACTGAATGATAAGCTTTTTATTCTTGGTATAAGGGAAAGGAGTATATATAAACTTGTAGATCCTGAATCAATTGAATAATATATTTTATCAATAATTGATTAGTTTACTACTATATGACATGAACTATATGGTCATTTAAGTTACTGGTATTTAAATATATTGCATAAAAATAAATGGTGAAATGAATCCCATCTATTCAAGAAAATCAAGATTCCATGAAGGATGCCAATTGGGTAAACAAATTATGCAACCCTTTCCTACTGATAAATCATGGAGGAAAAAATGTGTGTGAGATTTGTTACATGAAGATATTCATTGTCCTATGAAAATTAACATGGTTTTTGGTGTCCTTTATTTCTTATTGATAGTTGATGATTTATATCAAAAAATGTGGGCGTAATTTATTAAATAAATTAGAATTTTTTGCTAGTTTTTTTTCATGGAAAACATTGGTTGAAACTCAAATATATATAAAGGTCAACGAGTTTAGGTCAAACAATGGTGGAAAATATTTCTTCAAGAAATTCAATGTATATTACATAAAGTAATGTATACACATGTAGTATATAAATCATTTCACTCCACAATAGATTAGAGTAGTGGAATGGATAAATAAGAATATCATGGAGATGACCCAATGTACAATGCAAAGTAGTAATGTACCTTTTTATATTGGGTAGAATATGTCAACACTATAGTTCTCATCTTGAATAGGAGTTGATGTAAATTTGTGCAGAATGTTAGTCTAGAATAAATATGGTCAAGAAGAAAACCTTATTTAAGTGATTACCACATTTTTGTTTGTAGTAATTATGCATGTGTCCTTAAAAAAAAGAATTAGTTTAGATGAAAAGATTAAAAATTAGCTATTTTTTTGGCTATAATGATAATTCCAAATCATATAGGTTACTATATATCTCTTCAAATCAAGTAATTATACATATATATGTCAAAAAAGATGATAAAAATACCTATTCTCAAAATATGGTAAAATTATATATATAATAGTAATTTTGGACTCCTACTAATGAATTTGAATAAATTTATAGTATGAAAATGGAAAATGACTTAAATAGGCAAACACTAGAACAATCTAGATCTATGGAAGGTTCTAGTATCGCAATAGATGGTTCTACAAGTCAATAAAAATAACCAAAATGGTACTATAGCACAATGTAGGATATTTAGCAAGAGGATCATCTAATTTATTTGAAAGGTAGATCCAAAAGATCAAGGAAATAAGTGGTAAAGAATACTGAGAAAGTAAAATTTGCTCTTAATTTGACTATTTCACAATTTTTTAAGCCCAATACTCATATAAATGTTAAAAAGAAGTTAGAATGGGAATCTAACATGAAGGTGGAGTATGATGCACTCATAAATAATGGTACTTGGGTTTTATCTAAGCTACCCCAAGGTAAGAAATTCATTGGTTACAAATGGATTTATAAGGTAAAATGTAAATCATATGGTTATTTATTCAAATATAAATCTTGTATTATTGTAAAAATTTATGCACAAGAAGAGGGAGTATATTATGAAGAAACATTTTCTCCTATAGCTAAAATGGTAACATTTAAAATGGTTATTTATGGTTGCTTAGTTTAGTTGTCAGGGATTCAAGATGGATGTGAAAAGTGTTTTTTTGAATGGATATTTAGATGATGAGATGCATATAGTATAGCCATAGGGATTTCATATTCCTAGTAAATACCATCTAGTTTTCAAGTTATGAAGTCCTTGTATGTACTTAAATAGGCTCCTTAAGCTTGGTACTTCAAAATAGACATATCTTAGAGTCTAGTTTTAAAATATGTGATGTATAATCTAATATCTATGATAAAATAGTTGGTGATGACAAAGTGGTTATAATTATATATTTTGATGATATTTTCATCATTGAAATTATAAATGATTTGATTAAACATGTGAAATTCAGCATTTATTTGTGTTTGAAATGAATGATATAAGCGTGATTCAATATTTTCTAGGTGTAGAGTTTTTGTAGTGTTATAATTTTGGTTATACAATTATTGCATCCCAAATGAAATATTTAGAATATTTGTTAGATAAATTCAAAATTCATGATTTTAATACAAATATTAAACCTATTGGGGTTAGGTCAAAACTCCCAACTAACATTGATTCACCACTGGTCAATGAAATAGTGTATCAGAAACTAGTAGGTAGTTTGATTTATCTTACTAATACTAAACTATATTTGTGTTTTATAATAAGTTATATTTCTTTCTTCATGGATAAACCACATGAATAACATTATCAAGATACAAATCATGTTCATAGATGTGTCAAAGGTACTCTTAACTTTGTCATTATGTATAAGTAGTATGTTGACTTTGAGATAATAAGGTATATTGATTTAGATTGGGTAGGATCAGTTGATTATAGAAAGTATATAGCATGTTATATATTCACTCTTGATTTAGGAGCCTTTTCATGCAAGTGTAAACTTCAAAATATAGTAGAATTTTCCACTAGTGAAGTAGAGTACAAATTAGTTGTTAGTACAAGTAGAGAGTTGATGTGGATTCAATCAATAATGGAATATATTAAACTTGATTCATCTACACTTACACCTATGCATGGTTACAACCAAAGCATACAATATTTGGTGTATAATCTAGTATTTCATTTTATGACAAATTACATTGAATTTAATCATCACTACATCTGATAGTTAGTTACTAATGAAGACACATATCTTTATTATTGTCCTACCTCTGAACAACTAGCTGATATAATGACTAAACCTTTGAGTAAATATATTTTTTTAAATTATGAGATAATATTAAAGTTATTTTAGGTTCAATAATTAAGGGAGATTATTAGAATAGTTATTTGTATAATCTTATTTAAAGCTTAATATCTTCTTGTATCTTATTATTGTGGGTATATAGCCACTTCTTGTTATCTTGTTACTCGGGTAAGTCTATTTTACACTTACCATTATGCCCACATCATTTTTCATAAGGTATTATCATGATCTTATTTAATAGGATATCTAATTGGTGAATAAATAATCATGTATTCTTTGTGTAATCATCCACTAATCTGTTTTACACTAATGTTGATAGTAATGTTGATGTTGATAAGGATGTTGATGTTGCTACTAAATCTAGTTTAGATGTTGATGTTAATCATGATTTTTTTATTTGATTAATTAACCTCAAGTTTTATAATGACTTGAAAACCATAGTTTAACATGAAAAATAAAAATAAGACAAGATGAAATAAGGCCTACATGGCCTATCAGACATAGATATTTAGTAAAAAATTAGCAAACAAGACCTAGACCAAACCATATAGACACATCCCCTACTAAATTTCCTTAAATTGACTTTCCTTCCTATTTTCACCTATCAATTTCTTTGCATTATTACTCAACATGCCTCTTATTTTGGCCCCCTATCCTTTGACCCTATTTTTTCTTTATTTCATCATGTCTCTAGTTTTATCTACCAATAGTTTGCCTTTCTTTGTGTTACGACTCCTTGGAGTGATGAGGATGATTTCCTTGACCTTAGGGGTTATTTCCATATTAAACCTTTCCTCTATATTTTTCTCCTAGTTTCCTCCCTCAACTCATCAATTTATTATTTAAATTATCCATTGTTCCTAATCTCTAAATTTTTTTATGGAACTCCATCAAATTCTACCCAAGGACCTTCAGAAGCTTGTTTGGGTCTTCATCCCTCCTCTAGACCTTTTTCACCTTGATCTCATGGATTTAAAAATTTGGGTTCTCCACATCCAATTAACATTGAAGGCTCCTATTAAATTTATAATCAAAACTCTTATGTGGGGGAGATGGGTCATGAGCCTTTCTCTTTTCCTTCTTCCCTCCTTCATATGGATGTTTTGAATAAGTGGAAGGGGATGACTCACTTTTTATGCCCATCATAATAATGTCCTTTTCATAAATTTTCTCTCTACTACTTTCCACCATGTCAATTTCTTGAGTTCTCATGGTGGTTGCTTGTTTAGTAAGAATAAGGATTAATCCTTGATGGATTATATTAACTATGGGATTTTCCTAAAAATTTAGAACTATGGCTTCAAGAGACATGATTAAATAGTATGACAGGGTAATCCTATGGCCTTTGAAATGGTTCAATAGTATAAAGTGATGTGAAAAAATATAGATGAATTTACCTTCTAAAGTAAGGTAATGCATTACCTACAGGCAAATTTATGGCCATCTCTATGACAGGTTGGCCTTTGGGAAGCCCTTCTTATTCATGTGGTAGATTGTATTTTTTTTTAAAACACTTGCACTAGCTCTTGATTTCACTATTTATCTTTGAAGACCTTCATTCCCTCACATGTCATGATAGGTACTTCCCCTATGAGTTCCTCATAAACTTTCATAGTAACCCCCCTAAAGGTCACATGGTTGTGCTTCCATCCCACCATGAAATATCTCACAAGAATCTCATCATGCCCCTCTATCCTTAGCATGAACTCTATTAAACCTCCCTTAGATAACTTCATCTAAATTTTATGTTTTACCTAGACTTTAACATAAGATACAGGTTCACAATGGTTCCTATCTCCCCCCATGATTTTATTTTTGTTTCTAAAACTATGTTGAGGGTTGTCATGGGCTAAGTAGCACTTTAAAATTCCAATGTTTTATCTTATTCCATAGTTGTTAGAATAGGCCTTTTTAAAATGATGTATTGCAACATTTATTTTAAAATTCATGTCATTATCATGACACATAATGATATTAATTATTTTTCTAATCATTATTAATTCTCCCACATATGTCTCCATTACAATCATGTGGTACTTGTAGATTCACATCATTATCTAGTAAGGGTTAGATATAGGAGAGGATGTTATAGGGTCTTGTTCACATGGCTAGTTTTAAGCTGAGCACTCCTATGTTTGCTAGGTTTTCTGAGACCTTGTTACCTTCATGTAATACATGGGACATCATAAAATTAGTTGATTTGAGGAGATGTTTAGCATCACCTATGATTTGGATGATAGTGTGAGAAGGTTGGACTTTTCTCATGAGTGTGTTAAGGATATTGAGTGAGTCCCTTTTAATGGATATCTTAGGTATGTTTAGTTGGGTCATGATCTAAATGCCCTAGAGGGTAGCCTTAAATTTTGATACATGGTTGGATTGGTGTATGTAGCTGAATATGCTCACCTAATTATTCTACTAATTTAACCTATATCTATATTTCCTATCCAATTAACTAATAACTTATTTCATATTCCCTACATCCCAAAAACATTATTCTACCCTTGTAACCAATTAATCACCTACAATATTATATTTAATAATCCTAATTACATGCTAGCCTATCTATTAACCCACTTTCCAATTTAAAAATACCTTTTATTTACCTATCCATCTACTACCCTACTAAACTAGTTATTCCTACATCCCTACTCCCTAATGGAGATTCTATAATTGGAGAATTCTAGAATATCTTATAATTTAATTCCACTCTAGAATCCTCTATTTTATAGGTTTCCAAGGAATTAAAAATTCCTTAGAAATTCCTTGGCCATTGATCGCAATGGCTCAAAATTAAATTTAAGCCATTGATTTTCCCTCCCATGTCTTATATAAACAAGCCACCCCTCCATAAAAACTAAATTAGAGAAATTGAATATATCCTACATCTATAAAAAATCCTTATTTTACTCATATAACCTTATCAAATTAATCATCAAGACAAGAATCCATTGAAGCCATTGTCAAACATAATCAAGCAATCTAATAATCCACTTATTTTGTACTCAAAATTAGTTTGGCAATCTTGGAGGGGAGATATAAAAGGTAAAATGATGGTAAGTGATTTAATTATAAGAATTTTAGTATCTCTTTATCCTCTCTCTATTTGATTTTATTTTCATTTTGTGTCTTTATTGCTAAAAATAGTAATATAAAGAGAATCCGAAATTCCTACTACATTTTGGTGACCACAATGGGAGGGGCATACTCCCTAAATCTGACCTCTTGAGCTTACTAAAAGTTATTTAAAATATTTTAGGTAAAATTGGATGTGAATCAATGGATATATTTGAAAAAAATCATGTATAAGAGACTTATAGTTTTACACTGGTATAGGTTGTATTACAGTTGTAACATTGCATACATTTAAGTGATATTATGGTAACATTAGATTCTAACCACTAACGATCTTGGGTTTTGATAGGTTCTTATCTTTTTTCAATACCACTACTTTGAAAGTAGAGAAATTGCTTTGATAATTGTGATATTTCATGTGTAGTTATGATTTTGCAATGTTTTTTTGGGTTGTCTTAATATCACTATTTTTCTTTTAGTCTTAACCTTTGTGTAAGGACATTTTATCTATATTACCTATAAGGGGTTTATACCTTTTGTGTGTATGTAAAAATAGGGTTGGTTCAAAATCTAACTCATAATTACTAAAAAAATAATACCACTACTTCAAAAGTAATGACATTACTCTTATAATCGTGATTTTACGTCTATAGTCATGGTTTTGTAAGATTCTTAGTTAAACATAAAATAACTAGTTTTATGTTCTTGTTAACTTGTCTATGGTTATTTTATTTCATTTTTATTACCTATAAGTGGTTTTTATATTTTATACCCAATTAAAAGTAGAGTTGGCCAAGAATATGATCGTTGGTGATTGAAGCATGATATTGTAACTCTAAGACTTACATCTTTAACCTGGTAATTGTGAAATCACCATTGCAAGTTGTGGTATTAGAATTTTTGCATAAATTGGTAAAATATACCTTGTTAATCTTTGATTTATAACTAACAATCAATCAGTCTCTATTTATAGAATAAATTAGTGATCATATAATCTCAACCTAATTGTTAATTGTTTTGAGTTTGACTATTTTGAGTCTATTTGGCTAATCATGTGTCTAAAAGGTGTTTTTGAGCTTATTATGTATAGTTTAATAGGTAAAATAGGTATAAATGAGATCATATAAACTAAACATGTATATCACTAACCTATTGAAACCCCTACTATAATACCATTAGTCATAATCTATGGTTTTACCTTACTATCAATGATATTGTGTTTTCATTAGCAATATTATAACTAGGTAGATTTAAGTTCACTATTTTAAAATTTTAACTAATCTTTAGGATAAATCTAGTAGTTAATTATTGATGCTTTATATATTCATTATTAAAAAACATCTCATCTAAATATTCTCTATCAAATATTTTGATAAAATAGCCAAAATTTGTAGAATTTACTAACATTTTCTTAGGTATTCTATATTTTAAAAGTATTTGGGATAATAATATAATTGTCTACATCAATTAAAAAAGTAGATATTTTCTAATTTTATACATTATTATAATACCACTAATCTTAAGTTATGATATTGCCTTAACAATCTTAGGTTTACACTAACAATCATAGTTTTATGGGTGCATGTTTTGTAACTATCATGGTTAATTATTTACTACAATATCATAACTCATAATTTGCATTTTTGCCTAATATTATTGATATCATAGTCTCTGGTTATGATTTTTCATGTAACTAAATTTGTGATTATGGTTTTGTAAGGGAGTAATGGTTTTTTCTTAAATTAGACTACTAGCCCTTTTGTGCAAGACCTCTCAAGATAAAGGCACCCCATTTTTTTTCCTAACCCTTGTATTTATAGGAGGGGTTCCAAAAAATTGATAATTTAGTGTTCTTTTTTGTCTATATTATGTGTAATGTGATTTTATTATGTATTTTTATGCTTCCTCACATAGGCAATTAATCAAAAAATTAATCATGCTCATTTTTTATTTGTTAACCTATTGAGTCTAGGATAACACATGACATTAAATTCATCCCCACACATACGATTAGTCACTAGGGGTTGGTTTTGTGTATTTCATAACCTTTCATTCAACCAAACTACATGTTTTGATAGATTATAAATATTAGGGATAATTGCCACTAGGCTAAGTAGTTGACCCCATGTAGGTCATTCATGAAGGGGAAGAGTTAAGTCTTTAAACTAGGCATTAGATAGCACCTTATATAGATTTGGGCCCCATCATAACTTCATGTATATCATGTATTCCCCTAAAAACCTTTATGTAAACCTAGCTTAGGACCCTTTAGCTATAACATGCATTTCACTATCAAAGTCAAGATCAACTCCTAAGAAGCTATTAAGTATAGATAGGCTCGAAAGGGTTTTGTTGATTTTAAAATGGGTCATTATCCTATATCCTCACCCATGAAGCCATTAGATGGTGAAAATTTTAGGCTACACTCCATTTTCATTTGAATAAATTAGGACATTTGGCTATGTGTGTTGTGTGTGTGTCATACTTAAACCCATGTTGTTTGTGAATTGATTAGGCCACTCTCATTTTGTTTCAAAACACCTAGACACCCCTAGGATCAAAACCCATTATTAGACTCCATAATAAATTTAATATCATACCATCTATTCACACCTTTTAGATATAACAGTAATCTTGAAACCAAATCTTAGTGGTCACCCATCCCTCCAATCTTCATTATCACTTTAAAATCTATTTACTAAGAGTTATTAAAACACATAATCTTATCAAAACTTTAGTCTATTAGCCATCACTTCCTTATCATTTCCTCTTCATACCTATCACCCATCCAATCACTATTTTTCTAGTGTGAAAGGTACTTGATCATTTCATCTCCTAGTTTTCTTGCTAGATTAGAATCTTATAGGGTTTTGTATTTTAGTAATCCTTGGTCATTTTAATCTTCACAATACAAAATCACCAAATTTATAAATCATATTATTTAACCACATTTAGATTTGATTTTTAGTCCAGATTAATAGTTCAATTCACATCATCTTTCATCACACCTAATCACTTTTTCCATCCAATATGCCAATCCAAACCCTACCAAACTTCTTAGGATGGGATAAGGATCCAACCAAGAGAATGAATTCTTAAGGAACTTAGGTGATAAAAATTAGGATCATGATGATACACATAGTGATATACATAATCCTGGAAGAGAAGACAGATGATTACCAAATGACTTATTCCATAGTGATGAAGTTAGAGTACATTTTGACTAGTATATATACAAAAATCATGACCAAATTCTATCTCAAGTCATTAAAATTGGGGGAAAACTACCCCAAATGTTTTATCACAACCTTTTGCAACATTTAGTCCATCCATCCACATGACCTAACACTCCCTATCAACATGACCATACTAATCAAGAACTGAAAGAAGTGGAACTTCTAGACCATGAATAATAACTTAAAGATTAATAATAATAGGTCCCTCTCCAAAATAATCATGATGAGGATAATAAGAGATAAACCACCCTAGAAGATTGATTGGACAAACTTACATAACATATTAAATCTTTAGCCTCCCAATTTTGTACCCAAAAATCAACCTTCCTCCCCATGCCAAAATATCCACAACTCTAATAGACCACATATAAGCCATGCTCAAACCTCTAATCCTTTTAGGGATCCCTCATTTGCATAAGAATGGAAAATAATAAAATAAAATACTCAAAAAATTAACCCTTGCATGCAATCAATGAAATATAATTATGAATATTTTTCCTCTTCTCACTTATATATGAGCATTTTGTAAATTCCTTTCCCACGTAACTTCGATGTCCCTAAATTCAAAAATTATAGAAGGAAAGGTGATCCTTGTGACCATGTACAAGACTTTTATGTGGATTACCATGAGGTTTCATATGATGATTCCTACTTACTAAGACTTCTCCCAAAAATTCTCATAAGACCAACCTTAGAATGGTTCATGCATTTGCCAAAGGGATCTATATCTAGTTTTATAGAACTAACTAAATAATTTAAAAGACATTTCTCATTTAATATATAACATGATGTCTCTATTATAGACCTCTAAAATAGTAAACAAAGGAATGGGTAAATCCTATCCTCTTTCTTATAATGTTGGAGAAGATTATCAAGCCACCTTCAATGCATAGTACTATAAAAAGAGTTAGCTAAAATATTTGTTGACAACCTCAATATAGAGCTAAAATATCATTTAAAACTCTAATGTGCCAAAACATTTACTGAAATTATTAAAAAGTGGATATAAATTAAAATGGTACTTATTGAAAAGGGAACAATCATGTTATACACCTAAAATGACCATAATGAACATCAGGATAATTCCTTTTTGGGAAAATCAAAAATCTTTAATAAACTAAGAATGTTGTGGGAGATGAAGTTACAAATTCCAAACAACATGTTCAAATGGTGAAAAATAGAACTCCCAAAAATCAACAAAATGTCTCCTCTATCTGAGTAAAATGAGGTAAACCAAAGGCTCTAATAGGTAAAAGACCTCTTACCATCCTTGGAGTGCCTATTAAAGTGGTCCTTTAATAATTGATCATTGATAACATGATTAACCTTCCTAAAATTTGACTTTTGGATGATAATAAACATCAACTTGATTGGTATCATGAGGATGAATTCTTTCAATACCATAGATTCAAAGGTCATGAAACAAATAAATGCATGTAATTAAATTATTATATTTAGGATCTCATCAAAAAAGGTGATATTGAAGTAGAAGTGGAGATCACTCCTAACCAGTCAAAAAATTGGCATCTTGATATTTATCAAGACCCTTTACCCAAGCATGATCAATGATAGGGGAAGCCACTTAGAGACTATGGTCAAGTATCCACTTCTAATTGTATGGACTATCACACCATCCCATACCACTATGTTAATACCATTAAAATTTGTGGCCCCTAAGAGCCCACTCCACTATCATCCACCATCTTAAAAATCAATCAGGTTATAGCTAATTGTGTTGTTACTACCCAATGTAGCAAAATCATAGTTCCTAGGACACCACCAAAGGAACCATCTACATCTACATCTCAAAAGGTTAATATCTCTAAGAAAGTCTCAATATCTTCTGACTAGCCTTATGATATCATCAAGCAACTCGAGAAGACCCCCACTCAAATCTCACTCATGGATCTTCTCAAAATATCATCTAAGCATCAAGAGATCCTGAATTATATTTTTAAAGATCTAAAAGTCCCATGAGATATTAAAACTAGGCAGTTCTAGCATTGGTGGGTCATTTTTATCCTTCACATCAAATCACATTCATTTCCCAGAACATGCCTCCTATTGGTGCACATCATAACTACCCATTATTTATATAAATCTCCATCTCCATCCATTGCACTCCTTAGGTACTCATATATGGAGGGTCTACATTAAACTTGTGTAATATTTATTTATTAAATAAATTGGGATATTCTAAAGATTTTGTAGGGCCTATTATGATCATGATTAAAGTGTATGATGACAATGAATGGTTGTCTATATGCACCATCTATCTTCTCATTATTATGGGACCCATGATACATCATACCTTGATTCATAACATATATGTTTATTTACCATATAATCTACTATTAGGTTACCCATGGATCTATTAAATGTAAGTATTCCCATCCACCCTTCACCAATGTCTGAAATTCCCTCACTCTAGTATGGAAGTCACCATTGTTTGGGAACTTGAGAATTTTTGTAGCTTCTAAGTGGGTCAATCCCAATCCTCATTCTATTTTCCTAGCATGGATAGTTCCCCTCTTAACCTAATATCTATCAAATATGTACATCATAAAGACCTCATGCTTGCTTTTGATCCATTACCTGATGTCACTTGCCTTAAAATCACATCCATAAGATGTTAGGAATATAAATATAAAACCTTCTATGTAGGTGACTTATCTCTTTCCCCACGAAGTTATGGGCCCCTAACTATGAGTAAGACCAATCCTATCAACTATCAATTTGGACTAATGGCCTTTTCTAGTGTAATATTATTATCAAAATAATGTATTGATGAATTTTATGAATCATGGTTTATTCTAGAAAATGAAGCCCTCAAATCTCATAGATAGAGATATCCCCACATTCAAAAAATGTTACAAAATATACATTATTGAGGAAAAGGACTAGGGAGACATGAGTAAGGTAGGATTGAACCCATAATAGTTCAATAATGTCCACAATATCTTGGCTTAGGTTAAAAACTTCTTGATAATGACTTAAATAATATCCTTATGGATACTACTTCAGTCCCTAAGGAGATTTTTTTTTAATGAATAAGTCAAGATAGGATATGTTTATAGTCTTTATGAAGAGCTTGATACCAAAATCCTTTTCCATGATACTAATATTGCCACCATTGACATATCCTTCTAATAACCTTCATAAATTGATTGGGATCCATCCTTTGATATGTTTCAAAATGATGAGGTCATCTTAGACTTTTTGGGAACATGAGATTTCATGCCTTCTAGTAACCATAAGAAGGGATTTTCTATTAATCTTTTCTAGCTAGCTTATTTTAGGGAACAATAAATATCCCTTAACCAAATTGAAGAACTGGAATATAAATAATAAGATCCCCCTCAAAGTTTGAAAGATTATCCACCTATCGTAGGTGAATCAAAAAGATATACTAAAATAGACACAAAGCTCTTGACTAATTTTGCTTTAAAAACTAAGGATTTACCATTGCCTTCCACCTATATCCAAGATCAATCACCTTCTCTCATTGAGAAGGTGATTGAAGTCAACATTACAACTAGAAAACATCCTAAAATAGTCAAACTAGGTGAAACACTCACACCTGAGGAACGTCAAATCATTATTGAGCTAACCAAGGACTTTATATATATTTTTGCATGGTGTTATTCCAACATGCCAAGACTTGATCCCTCTTTTATTGTGCATCATTTGGTTGTTCAACCTAACACAAAAATAATCAATCAAAAACTACGTAAGATGCACCCTAAAGTGGCCTTACTAGTTAAGGAGGAATTATAGAAATTTTTAGAATTAGGCTTTATCTAACCTATTGATTACTCTAATTAGATATCTAACACTGTTCATGTGGCCAAAACACGTAGGGATTTAAATTTGTACTAACTTCTAGGACATAAATAAGGCATGTTCTAAATATGACTTCCTTCTCCCAAATATCGACATGATCATGGATTCAACAATTGGGTATGTAATGTTATCACTCATGGATGTCTTTTTCGGCTATAACCAAATCAAAATCATGCCTGAAGATCAACATAAAATAGCCTTCATTAATCCATGGGGGACCTTCTATTACCAATTCATGCCCTTTGGTCTCAATAATGTAGGAGTTACCTACTAGTGGGTCATGACTTTTATATTCCATGATATGATGCATGACATTATGGAAGATTATGTTGATGATATTTTAGGAAAGCCAAGACTTAGATATAAGCATCATATGGTCCTACATGGAATATTTGATCAGTTGTGTGAATATAACATCATATTTAATATAAATAAATTTTTATTTAGTGTTACCTCAAGCAAGTTATTAGGGTTTATTATATCTAGGAGAGGCATAGAATTAGACCTAGCTAAAGTCAAATCCATTATGGAAATTCCTCCTCATAATCTAAAGTATCTTAGGATTCTTTAGGGTAAGTTACAAGCTATTCATCAATTCATCTCTCAATAAGAAGATAAATAACACCCCTTCACTCATCTCTTGAAGGGGACCCATTTTAATTGGAAATTTGAATTTCATTATACCTTTACTAATCTCAAGAAATATCTAGAAAATCCTCATGTGTTATCACCACCAGTTATGAGAAGGCCTCTACTCCTATACATATTAGCAACATCTTATGTGATAGGTGCCCTACTTGCACAACACAATGATGAAGGAAAGGAGTAGGCAATCTATTATCTCAATTACACCTTAATTTCATATGATCTAAATTATATTCTAATTTAAAAATCTTACTTATCCATTATATTTTCCTCACAAAATCTTATACATTATATGTTAAATAGTCAAGTTTAATTCATTGCTAAAGTTGATCCTCTCAAATATCTACTATCAAAATTATCTCTCATAGGATGAATGACCAAATGGATAATGTTACTAAGTGAATTTGATATAAAATATGTCCATAAAAAGGCCATTGAAGGACATGCAATTGTAGATCAACTCATAGAGGCAACTCTCATGTCAATTAAACCTCTTATCATAGCCTTCTTCGATGAATACATAATTAATACCACATAATATAATGGACGAAAGCTATTTTTTATGGCTATTTTACCACTAAGGATTAGGAGCTGGAATTATTTTAGTCACTCCCCAAGGGGAACTTATTCCTAAGGCTTTTTGATTGGATTTTTTATGCACCAATAACATGTATGAGTATGAGGATTTAATTATTGCTCTTGAAATAGACATCCAATGGAACATCTAACACATCCAAGTATTTGGTGATTCATAACTAATATTCAACAAGTCAATGAAGAGTTTAAAACTAGATATGATAAATTTCTCCCTTATAAGTAATTGGTAGATCAGTTTAAGTAACATTTTTAGTCTATTAAATTGAAAAAGTGTCAAGGGGAAGTAATAAGGTAGATGATTATATGGAAACAATTGGGTCTCTAATGAACCTTCATAAATACATCCTTGAATGGAATTTATTGATTGAACATTTGATCTTATTATCCAATCAATCTATAGATCCTCTACAAAATGTGCTTTCCCTGATCCCAATCTCTCCCGATATCATGACATCTATAATTATACCCATGATAACATCCTTCCACTGAACCTTAATCACCATCAATGTAAGGTCTTCATCCATCATACCTTTAATTATATTATCCTTGGAAGCATGCTCTATTAGAGAGGCTATGATGGGACATTATTGGGATTCCTATCCTTAGAAGAGACTTCTCTTGCAATCAAGGAGGTCCATGATGGTATATATGGTGGTTATGTCAGTAGAATGGCCTTAGCTAAGAAATTGCTTAGGACTAGATATTATTAGCCTATCATAGAACATGATTCCTACCAATATGAATTAAAATTAATATCTTTCCAAAAACATGGTAATATCATACATGTACCCACACAATAATTTCAACCTACTATGAGCCCATGACAATTTTCTATATAGGGACTAAATTTGACTAGCAAGATAAATCCCACATCATCTAATGGCCACAAGTTTATCATCATAGGTATAGTGTATTTTATTAAATAGGTTAAGG